>CM051038.1:49074842-49674842 GCA_027627225.1 Congeria kusceri | reverse complement strand
AGATTTTCGATACTAGTTCACCAAATCTATATGAACCTATTTTGGATACGTAAATATTCCGAGAGCATTCCTAATATTTTGAAATTGTAGATTCGAAAAATATTTAAATAAGTAAAATAAATATTTGAACAAAATAAATTGAATATTCATTTAATTTTTTTAGTATTCAGTCCCACCCCTATTTATAACCTTTTCTGATCACCATATATCATGATTATTGTCCAATAGACCGCCATTCAGCATGTTCTTAAGCAATATTATATACAACATTTGCCGCTCTAAGTAAAGAAGTCAGAATTTGTTAAAATATGATGAAACAAACCCATGACATTTGAAGGCTAGTACAAAACATGTCAATACTTGTATTAATTACTGCAGGATGTGGCGAAATGTGCAATGCAAGGATAAAATACTATTTCATAAAATTCTAACTACTGCTAAACTACCCTCTGCTCCACAAAAACAGCAATTTCTTGCAATTATTAACAAACCTGTAAGCATCATATGTAAAAAATCTTCAACCCTAAAATGTTGTCCAAGTAAAATCGGTACAAAAGTAACAAAATATAAATAATAAACATAAAACCAATAAGGAACAAATAAAACATGAACAACCAAAGAGAAACATAAACAGAACTAAAATAAATAGAATAAAGAAAAGAAACTGGAAGAAAGAAAAGGAAAGTAGTTTTCAATATAGTATAAATGGTACAAATATGTATGTTAACTGATAATATTAAACTGGCAGCTTTCGCAAAAGAAAAGTGCATGTATAAATCTAGTACTGTGCATATATATGAAGCATAAACTCAAAGGAGACTGTACTTGGTACATACGGCATGTTTGGCATATAGCAGCGACATAAGGCAAATTGTATGCTGTACAAAATAGTATGCAGCTTGAGAAAAGTACTCTTGGCCTGTTTAGCTATGATATTGTTGATACAAGAGTAAAATATATTTGAATATATACGACAGACCTAAATCATTGTAAACTTTTGCTGGTATTATTATAACTGCAACAGCTGACTGCAATAACGTATCATTTGAATAAAAGATGCAACAATGTGAAAAAACATTTCGGTATAGAACTGTTTTGAGAAAGAACTTCGCAAGTTACTAAACTCATAGCAGCTGGGAAACAAATAACAAGCTTGTAACATAATTCATATTCTGAATATATACAAATGCACTCTTATATGACTGTCGCATGACTTTTATGTTGTGCACTGTATGAATGCCACACAATGACAAATCAATCAACCATTTATCCACATTCGCCGTAAGCTAAATTGGTGCAAAAATCACAATGCATACTCTAAATATGCTTTTTTTTCTCGTTTTTTTCCTCGGGGTTTGCAAATGGATGCAAGGGTTAGCACAATATCGCAAGCAGCAGGCTGGCACAGGGGGGTGGGTGGGGTAAGAAGCAAGGCATGCGTAGAGACAACGGAGAAATTAAGACGCATGTTACCTGATTCTTAGAGTAGCAAGAAACAAGAGAAACAGTGGAATATAGACAACGTAACATAGTTCCAGGTGACAACATGTATGAAAACATAACTACGGTACTTGTTAAACACTGCACAATTAATTTGTTTTTCATGCCTCCTATATTGTGGGCAGATTTAGATTTTCTTGCCTACCCAGTATATATACATCCTACAAGTTTGGGCATTTTCAATAATACTTGTTTACATTCAAACACATTTTCAATTTTCATAAATAATTACGAGTTTTTAAATCAGTAGAAGATAATGATTCAAATGCAGAGATAAGGTTTCAGGGCAGATCAAATTAGAACTCTGTTATTGTCATAATTATTTTCTTAGATCCTGATGTATTATACAGATATTGCATTGGCATTTGGGAACAGACAAATTGTTTTCGTGAAGCAGAGGGGGCAACTTTTGAACCGTAGCCCCCAGGTCGTTACACCAAGTCACAATCTTCTGTTCATATACTGTGGTCTCAAATGGTTGTAGAGTTACTTCGGTGACGTTAGGTTAAACTTTGATGGTAAATGTATGTTTATTGTTAATAAATCTGAACCATAACAGTAAAGAAATGGTAATTCCAAGATGCTTTCCATTTTAATTTGCACACCAAATTTTAATTTCTGTGCATTCTTCAGAACTGATAAATTGATTGTGCAGTGTTTAATTCCTAAATGACTTAATACATCATTATTTTATTACTTATTTTATATCTACATAAATTATATGCATGATACTGAATGAATCCTTTTCTATGATTACATTTAATTGATACAATGTGCATAACTTACAAACAAGACAGTCTGAATGTTCAAAACAATGCATTTCAATTAAGAAATTATTTTTGATTGATCATTGTTTATCGGCCATTAAACAATGATTTAGAGTTCTGATGCATTGGAAGTAAACCTTTAGGGCGTTAGCCCGAGTTGTTTAATAGCCACACATCAGAACCACAAAGAGTTGTTTATTGACCGCTAAACAGCCATAATGCAGAAAATATTTTGACTAACATGATTTGACATATATTTATGCAATTGTAATTGGAGCTTCTTTTTACCATGATCCGCTCAGAATCGGGACTTCGTTTTGCATTGTTAATTGGGTAGTTTAACAACGATAATTTTGTTCTTTGTCAATAGAACAATTAGCGTGTATCATGTTAAAATAATCATTTAATAATTTTAATTCAATAATAATCATATAGTCATTTAGTACGAGTTTAAAACTGAATCATATGCATTATCAGAAATAATAAGGCACACATTTCTTGCATGAATAATGGACAAAAACTCAATAATCTTGAATACAAAAGTTTTTTGAAATTTTAGGTAGAGGGTTTCCTTTACAATAATTTTATTCAAATTGAACATAAGTTAAAAAAGTATTATTCAAATTTATCAGCACAAGATATTTGTTTCAACTTCATCTACTAAAATGAAATACAAAGAACCTTAGTTTAGTACCCAATGTTTTCCCACATTCCCGGGAAATTCATCTTAATTCGTATTATGGTACGGACAATTATGGTCAAAGATATATTTTAACTTGTTCAAGTTCCTGAAAAAGTAATGCAATCAAATGTGTGAGCACCATTAAGACCAGTCGTCCAGAACACTGCTGTATGTTCTTAATGGTAAGTGGATAATAAAATGTACAGAAACAAAGTTCAATAACAGAGAATTAATACGTACACATTGTTAAATATGATCGTATTTGTTTGCGCACAATTTATAATCAATGTATAGAGTACAGATTAGTTTTAAATGAAGTGTGCGATCTTGTAGACGTTCGATTCCATCTGGAACAGTGTGTCGAATAAATATTTTGTTTCAAATTATACAAATATATTGTTTTTTTAATATGTGTCCCTATTGCTGAGAAATACTGTCCATACTCCCCTTTAACTTGTACAATTTCCACTATTATCAACCATTTCTACCTATATTTTGTCAACCTCAATCTATTGTTTAATTGAACATTCAGACTGCTTGTTGCATAATGCCTCTAGTCTAATATATATTCTCATGAACTCGATATATGTTGACATATAATAATGAACGAGACCTGATCGTCATAAACCAGTGCAGAACTTGTGTAATTTAATGCAAAGTGACAACATTGTACACAGCAATGATATAACATTCCAGAATTGCTGTGAACTACAGTTACCAAAAACAAATTCTTTAGGAACATAGGATTCTATCCTCAGATATATTGTGTTTAACTGTTCAAACAATGTTTTTGGCGCAAGTTTAATTTTGGCTGTAGTTACCATAAACATTTAAATCCCCAATTTAATGTGAATGTTCAAGTATCATCTGAAGAGAAAGAGCTATAATCATTGTCTCTTGTGTATGGCTCACACAAATGCAATTTTCAATTTAAACAAAGATTATCTTCGGACACAAATGTGGCGCGTCGTGAGAAAACCGGGCTTAATGCATGTGCGTAAAGTGTCGTCCCCCATTAGCCTGTGCAGTCCGCAATCCAGGACGGCACTTTCTGCCTACAGTGAATTTATGTTTAGAAGAGACTTCCTTGAAACAGAAAATACCATAAAAGCGGAAAGTGCCGTCCCGGATTAGCCTGTGCGGACTGCACAGGCTAATCCGGCACGACACTTTACGCACATGCATTAAGGCCGGTTTTCCAACGACGCGCCTCAAATAGGTTTATTTTCACCATAAAAGGGCAACAACTCAGGTGTTACTGGTCAGATCTGGCCGATTACTGTAACAGAACTATCGTATCAAGGTCATACACAACCTGCTATGCAAGTTTGGTCAAGAGTAGCTGAAATTCACCACCGTCAAAATAAGAAGACTGAATGAAAACAATCTTCAACAAACATGGAGCAATAATTTTGTGTGTGCAAGGGAGCAACAAAAACTAATGAGGCGTGTCGTGGAAAACCCGGGCTAAATGCCTGTGCTTAAAGTGTCATCCTGGATCAGCCTGTGCAGTCCGCACAGACTAATCCGGAATGACACTTTACGCCTAAAGTGGATTTATGTTTAGAAGATACTTCCTTGAAACAGAAAATACCATAAAAGCAAAAAGTGTTGTCCCGGATCAGCCCACATTCTGCTTTTATGGTATTTTCTGTTTCAAGGAAGTCTCTTCTAAACATAAATCCACCTTAGGCGTAAAGTGTCATTCCGGATTAGCCTGTGCAAACTGTACAGGCTGATCCGGGACGACACTAGGCACATGCATTAAGCCAGGTTTTCCCACAACACGCCTCAAGTGTTTAACTCAATGCATGTTTTTTGTGCTATGCATCTTCTGGTGGTAACAAATATGAAACCAAACTGTCAAAAACTGTCATTAGGAAGTTTTGAATCACTGCAGAACCCTTAACACTAGTATGGAGGAACAAAATTAGATGTGATACCAGATGAAAGTCAAAACCATTTCTTTAAGCTGATTGGATACAAGACATGCAAAACAGTAAGTCAAGGCCTGGTCAATGTGTGCTCTCCCATACTCGGAAGGGTTGAAAAATGTGTGTGTGTCAAAAATCATAAACTGAATGAAAATAATGTATGGGAAAACAAAACTAAAATTCCCAAAATCAAAAAGGAAGGCTTCAATAAATTTATTTTGTGTCACACTAAGCACTGTTTATGTTCAATACTTAAAAGTTGCAGAATAGTATGTATAAAAGCCTTATGGGGGATCATTAATCATCATATTTCATCCTCTTGTTCCAAGTCTGTTCACATATTATCCTATTTTCAGGAGTTTGAAAGTATATTATCTACAAACATCAAAATAATCAAAATAATGTATTTGAACATCTGTTTTTATTAATCTCAAGTTAAAAATGTTTAGATGTATATTTTGAATGCTCCATTTATATAATGTACAATAGTCAACTAGAATTTCACAAGTAGTTACAAAATAAAATTAAGTCAGATGCTATTGTGATGCACAAATAAATTTTCCCGGAATGTCATATCATTGCCATAACATGGAATGGTACAACAACAACAAAAAGTGACAGTCTTGTGTGATATTTCGGAATTAACTGTTACAGTGAGAAGTATATAAAATACGATCATAGGCAGTGCACAGCTAACTTACTGAAGTTAATACAGATGAAAACCCGAGCTGGCAGTAGCCGTGTTTATGGGTCTGGTCGCGTATTAGGGGCAAACCGTCCACTTCTGAATGTGAGCATGCGCAAACGAGAGAGTAAGCATCAGAATACACGAGGCAATTGATTAAATCACACATAAAACATATAATACATGTACAGCTGGTTATGGTAATAACAAAAACATGTACATCTGTAATGTAAATATTGTTAACAAATAAACATAACGTTATAGAATGTTTTAAAGGATTTTACTATACCTGACCATTTAAAGTCAATGTAGCATCAACTCAGTATTTATAAAGGATATGATAAAGTTCAAAGACCAATAAAACATCATATTATCTTTCTTTCAAACTGTTTCAAATCAAATTTGTGACTGCATTACAGCAATGTTACGTTTCACAAGTTGCATTTATGCTGCCGATTCAAATTAATCAAGGTACACAACTCTCACTTAATTTGTGTAATAAATTACATGAATTACTTCCCTTGTATAAAACTATGACACCACAAAATGGATAAAAATACACTAGGTTTGCACACATGGAATTAGGCACAGGGGAAACTTTAGAAAGCAAGATTTGCAAAACACATAATTTAGTTGAAAGCAGTAAAATATATTAAATAACACTGCAAATTATTTTTAATCAAAGCGCTTTTGATTCAAAACAGAAACCATATGCGGAGTGCAAATTAACATTATCATTTATTCCAACTTGTCAAAATAATTATACATGTATATGTTAACAAGGAAGGAAATATATTAACAAAGCAAAAACAAATTAAAAGTTGGTAAAAAAGAAATAAAATCACATATATCATGACTATGTATAAAAGTAATTTCAAATGCTTAAACAAATCAAATATTATAAAGGAATAAAGTACTGTCTTTGCAAAATTATTCAATTAAATATAAAATAAGTAAATAACTAATAAAAAGAAAAATATGTTTGTCTATGAATATATTTCATATTGGCAAATCCAGCTCTAGTAAAACATAATCTCAGTTTATAATGCACCTATCAATATTTTCCCCCAGGAGGAAGGGGGGGGGGTGGGCAGCAGGCTGACCCCAGGGAGGGAAATATGACCTATTCTGTTTTTGGGAGTCTGGAGTCTAATTCCCCACCCTAGAGCCAAGCATTTTTGTTTAAATCCCCAAAGTGGGAGAGGCCCGGGGGGGGGGGTCCAATATTACTGGTATCTTAAATCCGACCTGTGTCTATTTCCTTTGGACCCAGAATTATTGGGCGTGTCAAATTCCTGCCTGTCGGTCATCACTTTCACCTGGGGGAAAATATTGACAGGTGCAGTATTATTACAAACTGTGCAAAAAAACAACAGCACGCAAGTTCATTGGGTTCTTTGACAAAACAGAGCAAGACATTATGGTAAAAGTTGTGTGCATGTTTAATTAAATTCAAATTATGAATATATAACAGAACTATGTCGGATGAAAGGCATAGTCAAAATGACCAAGCAAATACTTTTTGCACACTGAGCAGTGTGTCTTGCTATTGCTGAATGTTAAAATGTCAAAGGGAAGTAATAGATGCGCTCAGATTCCCAAACTGACATACTGCAAACCGTCCATTACTTACAATTTTCACGGAAATTCCAAAAACAGAAGACAGGTTAAAGTAAGACTATTTTCGTGCAAAGTATGGACATTTCTCCCATCTGTTCCATGGTCGATGTAACAATTGCGATGTTGCAGCAGTATGGACATTTCTCCCATCTGTTCCATGATCGATGTAACAATTGCGATGTTGCAGCAGTATGGACATTTCTCCCATCTGTTCCATGATCGATGTAACAATTGCGATGTTGCAACTGTGTTTCCTTAAATGCTGTCTTCTATTTCCAGATAACCCATGAAAGTCATAATGAATCAGCAGTTTCCAGTATGCCAACTCCTGGGGCCATTCCAGTATGCCAACTCTGGGGCCATATTCCAGAAATATCTTAAGTAATATATTATCCTTAACCTTAAAATCAACATTTTATTTAACTTATTATTTCTTGTGTACAGTGCATCGTGCTTACTGTTTATTAATGATCACCTTTAGTAATAATGTTTGTTCATATAAACATAAAAACATCAAACAATTATATGCAGTTTTTAAAATATCACAGTTTGGCATTTTCAACTAAAGTGAAGATATTTTTAGATACACTTAACATCTGAAATATGACCCCTGGAATGTAGGCGGGCTGATTATCTCCCTTGATCTCAATTGCTTAGTACAAAACTACATATGAGGCGCGTTGTGGGAAAACCGGGCTTAATGCATGTGCATAAAGTGTCGTCCCGGATCAGTCTGTGCAGTCCGCACAGGCTAATCCACGACGGCACTTTCCGCTTTTATGGTATTTTCTGTTTCAAGGAAGTCTCATCTAAACATAAATGCACTGTAGGGGGAAAGTGCTGTCCTGGATTAGCCTGTGCAGACTGCACAGGCTAATCCGGAACGACACTTTACGCACATGCATTAAGCCCGGTTTTCCGATGATACACCTCATATAATTCTTATAATTTACTTATGAAATACCAGTGATTGTTTTTTCTTTCTTTGGCTGGATCTGTAACAGGACCCAGTTCAATCACAAAAAGCTGCAGGTGTATCACATTTAGATAGCAAATATTCCCAATTCTGTACAAATTACTCCATACATAGGATATACGAATTCCGGTTGTAACGCCTGAGATGGATTGCATGTTTATGAAAAATAATGAGATGGTTTGCATGTTTTTGAGAAATAAAAACATTAAAACCAATATGCCAAATGTTTAAATGAATAACTAACTGTTCACAATACTTGTATTTCCCAATTTCCATAACTTAGCAATTCAAAAATTACCAATTTTATGGGATTTCCCAAAATTGTGGAAAAAAAATCACTGGCTTACATAGTTTTGCACAGAGCTTGGAATCCCTGAAAAATACTGCAACAACAACACGATGAAAAAAATCCTTCGCTATAAATCAATTTTCTGTCAATAATAGTGAGTCTATTACCCTGTCATTTCAAGCTGCTATTGTCAATTATTGATGACATATTTAATGACATATGATCAGGTCATAATTGTTTGCAATTAATGTCATATTTGAGTTGTTCTCAGTATTTAATGAAACATGCAACAAAACAAGTGGAACAATTTGATAGTCTGATGGTTTATATTATGTCCAAATTATTGGAGTTCTCATTATTAACAGACTGAAAAAGTAGAATGTATCTCAAGTACATGTTGTATTTAATGATACACAAGTGTATGAACATTCTTTTACAAATAGTTATATCAAAATCGTACTAATTTCAATATATGAGGTGTGGCTTGATAAACCCGGGCTAAATTCATGTGCGTAAAGTGTTGCCCCGGATCAACCTGTACCGTCTACACAGGCTAATATGGAACGACACTTTCCGCTTTTATGGTATTTTCTGTTTCAAGGAAGTCTCTTCTAAACATAAATCCACTGTAGGCGTAAAGTGCCGTCCTGGATGAGCCTGTGAGGACTGCACAGGCTGATCCAGGATGACACTTTACGCACATGCATTTAGCCCAGGTTTCCCATCACATGCCTCATATAAAGTTGAAATTATTCTACCAATGAAGTTTTGTTATGTCAAAAAAGACTTTTTAAACTTTTCTTACAAAACCTTTGTTATCTGAATGAAACTCACCAAGTTTAAGCTTTGGTTTATGATTTTGTTTATGATTTTGTTCTAAATTAAATAGCTCCAAAATTTGCAACTGTACTTAAAATTTTACTCAAATTTGGCCTAGGTACTCCCCTGTCAGTGGAAACAGCCAGTATGCTAACGCCAATTCTGAGAATTTCTATACAAATGACAATTATGACCACGTATGTCAACAGCTTAAATCATGAAATTTGTGTGAATATACTAGAAATAGAACTCACTTGATCTACATGGAGAATACTCCTCATAATCAGTTGACGATGGACGCGCCACGTAGCAGGTGCCCACTGGTTCTCGTTTGTCCAGACGAGTGGAGAAATAAACATAGCGTGGGGCACAAGCCTGCAAATAAATTAAACATTGGGATACAACATGGGTTGTATTGTATAGAAACAGGGGTGTCATGGGAAAACTGGGCTTAATGCATATGTGTCAAGTGTCGTTCTGGATTAGCCTGTGCAGTCAGCACAGGCTAATCCAGAACGACACTTTCCGCTTACAGTGGATTTATGTTTAGAAGAAACTTCATTGAAACAGAAAATAGCATAAAAGCGAAAAGTGCCGTCCTAGATTAGCCTTTGCGAACTGACCAGGATAATCCAGGACGACACTTAACGCACATGCATTAAGCCCGGTTTTCCCACAACTCACCTCATTTATATGTAACACTCTTCAGTATTACAATATTAAAAAACTGTATGTAAAACATGTATACCTTCCAGGAGTAATTTTATAATTTGAAGTCTGGTGAAAAATAGATGCAAACTGTTGGTCTTAGAGAGTGAAATAGCTAATAAGACCAATTTGACACAAATTCAAGGGCCATGATAAACTCGGCAGTTCCTGGAATGATTTAGTCGATATTGAACTCTGACGAGTTATTATGCCCACAAACATGTTCATTAAGTCTGGAGACGGATGAAAACTGTTCGAATTAAATAGCGAGAACTCCAATTTGAGATAATTTAAGAGTCAATGATATTATAATTTATATTATATTTCTATTTGAGGTAGTAGTATAATGCAGTCACCAAAACTTAATATCTAATTTTGGAAGAAAGTTCTTAGACAAAATTTAATGCTGATTTAGGTTGCACAACAATCATTGGACAAGAAAGTTTATTCTATTTACCCAATAATTAAGTAAGAAAATGTTGATATGAAAAATGTATATACACACGTGAAATCCTTATTTGCTTCCCTTTCTTACACAAATATTAAGTTTTATGTAATATCTCGGTAAATGACATAGAAATAGAATCTAGAGAGAGCCAACTTCAAGAACAGGAACTTTAGCTTTGATCTCTTTCAGTCATATTGTATGTATCTGCAAATGAACACTGGCTGTCCTATATCCATTTACAATCTTGATTCTTGGTTGCCACTGAACATTGTTCAAATGACTTCACTGTCAGATCCCATTAACTGATCATCTACCATGTCCTACAGCCTACATGATACAGCAATCTCTACTGGTAATTTCTGGGCAAGATATCAGCCCGGTAGCTGGCAGTTTATCATGTTTCTCTCCGTCCAATCGTTATGCCATTAAGAATGTTCATCAGTCTCCTGAAACTCACAGCACACAGAATGATAGGCCTTGTTCCTGCATTGGGCATTTCCCTAACAGTGGATGTTCTATTTTGGCACCATGCTTGGGAACTTATTTTCTGAAGCTCATAAGTGTCCATAGCAATAGCTTATAGAGAATTTCAGGAAATCTGTTTTCTAAATAGGATAAATCAAAGATTATAAAGCACTGAACTTTAAGAGAAGATTCATGATACCCATTATTTACTTAACTTTAAATTGACATTTATATGTGGTTTTAACGGTATAACGTAACTTAAAACTTAGGTGAACATATTTTAAGATACAATTAAGATGTTCCTGGAATAAGGCCCCATTGTATCAAAATGTCAAGCAGAGGCTTCAATCTCAAATGCTGCTCTGACAACCAAATGCTGATAAACTGGTAAACTGCTCATGTCATGAACCCAACCATCAGTTTAATGAATGCATCAGGTTTGTTAGCACTCAATGAAATGACAGAGCTGTTAATGACCAGTGATTTCCATAAAAGTGGCCAATCCAGTGCATTATAGCACCAGAATGTCCAGTGTCTGGCACTTCACTGATGCCTCATCCATATGCAGTGTCCATTTGGACAGAGTTCCCAATTCAGAGCGGTATGTTTCATAGTTTAAAGCAATACACAGGGGTGATAAAATTCCGGTTTATGCCGGATTTCCGGTTTTCTTGTTCCAAAAATTCGATTTTGAGATCGATATAAATCCGGGGTTTTATTTAGTAGGGCGGGTTGGGGTGGTATGAAAACACTTGGGTACGAATCAAAATCGGAAACGAAACTGCCGGAATTTTCCGGAGTTCAACCAATTGAACCTGTCTTTTGTGTTATTGAATGTTATTGGTTGATATTCGTCCGTATATATTTCGGGAAATGCCGGAAAATAACGATTTCATTTAGTTATTTGCAGGTACATAAGCGACCGGAAGTGATCTTTGCTACCAGCGGAAAATTTGTATAAATAGGCGTCTGTCAAGAACGTAGATATTTTTGAACAGTTTGACATCACGATTGGTAAGTTCCAATAGCGTAGGTCTATCTCTACGGAAGAGGTTTAGTTACTGTAGTTAAAATAGTATCCATGCCGAACGTGCCATAATTTGATAAAGTTAGGACATGGCAATATTGAAATTTAGAATTATCAAAATTCTAAGCAGATTGTCTTTTGACTTTAAAAATTTTTTTAACGAATGTGAGTGGCAATAATGGCATGGCTGCGGTCCGCATCCTCTTCTGTATTCTCCCTTTATTAACCATAACACTGTTGCTGGTACGGACAGGTCTGTTTTAATTATTTTTATATGCCCCTAAAATATGAGCCGAACAGCAACATGTGTTTTACATTGATAAAAAATTCTCATGGGTAACCTGTCAAAATTTTCAAAAGCATGGGCAGGTAGGGGAACCCATAGTAAATTTTTGAAAATGGGAATTTGTACATAACATTTTTTTAAAGCGTTTAAATATTAATACAGGCTATCCACATGCAGGAAGGACCCGTGGTGATTTTTTTTAAACATCTTGATATGACTACAATTTGTTTTCATGAAAACAAATTACGATTCCAGGGACAGAAAACTTTCAATATATCGGTAAATTCAAAATACTGAAAGCCATTCATGATAGGACAACTAATTATGCATACAAGTCACAAAAAGAAATTATTTTTTGTTCAACAGAAGTCTTTGTGTGTCTCAAAAGCAACAGTATATGATATTGAAAACAACTGTTAATATATGTCTTATATGAATAAAAAAAGTACTCAGACAATTGAGTTCATTATAACGGATGCAGTAAAAAATGTCCTATGCTTTGGCAGAAAATGTATATAATACGAATGTTTTGATTTGTAGGTATTCAGCATGCCTCTTGACTTTGCCACAGACAAGGATGATGTGCAGGCTAGTTTACAGTACCAGAGCGATTTATGTCTCATCCTTTCCTGTCAGCTCATAACCTTGCTGTGGAAACTTCAAGACTGTTGAATATTCACTAGATGTCCTAAATAAGGATTGAGGAAGAACATGGTACAACGAACCAGGTCTGTCATATCTGCCACCAAAATTGCAGCTTTATGTATATAAATATGCATGTCTTTCAATCCCTAGAAGTATTAATGCATCACTCTAAAATTGCAATGTGGAGGATCAATGAAGAATGGATACATAATCAATCTGCCGCAGTACCTCTATTATAACCACCGAATTTCACTTGTCCCATCATAAGCACCACCATATACCCCCCTCTTTAAAGTTACCACCCTGTTTGCACTAGAAACCGACTGACTGTTCAGAATAATGATTAACCGCTTCAAGATATTAATTAAGGTATTGTTAATAAATATGTGCACTTCCTATGACCGTTTTGCTGAATTCCCTTTCAAGAGAGAACTACACATCTTCCTTCTAAGAACTGCTCTTACATTCCCCGCTATTAATTAAGAGGCCCTGATATGCATCCAGTGATTGGTTCTGAACGAGCCTTCCTGACCACATTTATCAAATAGTTACAATTCTAACATACTTTTATACTATAAGCCATCTTAAGTAAATGAGTAAATGATACTGGTCGTCATGCACCTATCAATATTGGGTGGCTGTGGGCGGACCCATGGAAATTTGACTTATTTTATTATGTGAGGTCTAACACCCCATCCTATTTATCTACATCCCCGCAGTGGAAAATGGCAAATGGCCAGGGGAGAGAATATAACCGCGATCTAAAATCACACAAGTCTATTTCCATGGACCCGGAATCATTCGGTACGTCGAATTCCCGCCTGTCGGGAATCGCTTTCCGTCTAAATTCCTGTATATGCCCGCCTCTATTAATAGGTGCATCATCTTAAGTAAATGACAGCATATTAAGGATTACTTTTCTGCAGCTGAGGCCAATTACAATATTTATTACCACTGCAAAATTGAAGTGCAGAAGTGTGTCAGTCCTACGAGCGAAACAACGCAGGAAGTGAGTTGAAATGTTTTGTGCAGAATGCCATGCCTTAAGTGGCGGTGGAAATATTCTTACGGAGACTTGTCACGTCCCAGTTTGGAACATAGGTCCTCTTGCATCACTAACTCTGCCAGTCCAGGCCGCGAACTACTGCTCTTTTGATTAAAATTGGAAAATTAGAAAATGTCATTTACTTTCATAGCATTTAAAACAATACACCTCTCATGGGTGTAACTAGGCATACTCCTATACAAACGTGCGTATAAATTGGACAGAATACATAAAAATACGATAGAATGTAAAATAATGAAAAAACAACCTAATCAACCTAGGTCAAAATGTACAGTACTTGGCATACACTCGGCACTGTCTGATTAACAACATTGTATTCTTTTATTTGAAAGAAATGACGGTTATTTGTTCTGAATAGCACGTTTTATTTAGAAATCAAAAGCTAACAAGAGATGTTGGTACATGTATGCCCCCGACTTGCAGCCAAGTTGTGAATATGTGCAGTTGTTAAGAATTGTTTTTAATATGCAATCCCCAGCGAGGTCTCGATATATGGTATCTCTGTATGCAGTTTCATTAAATGTTTTTCTATTTTTAGTAACGGTGACCTTGACCTTGACCCCACCCCATATGTAATCCCAAGCGAGGTCTCAATATAAGGTATCTTTGTATAAAGTTTCATTAAAATATCTCGATGCGTTCTCAAGTTATTGAGCGGAAACCGTTTTTCTATTTTTAGCAATGGTGACCTTGACCTTTGACCTGTTGACCTCAAAATTTATTGGCGTCTTCCTTTCCTCCCAAGTAACCAGCATACCTACTTTCATGATCGTAGGTCAAAGCATTCTCTAGATATCGTGCGGAAACTAAATGGTCTATGGACGGACCGACCATCCTACCAACCGACGGACAGGTGCAAAGCAAGATACCCCCACTTCTTCGAAGGGGGGCATAATTAGAATTATTACTTAATATTGCATCTTAAAGTTATAACTTGTACTGTGCATATATTCATATTTGGCCTTGGTACGCCCCTGCCTCTATGTTTTACATATGTTTATCTGTGATGGTTGGAAATAGGCCATTGAACTAATGGTTTGATTTTGGAGGTGATATGGATCACTGACAGAATCCATGAATTGTTTTAAAAGGAATCTGTATTATTCAGAGATAGGGCGAGGAAGGTAACCTATCAATGGCAAATTAAATTGATAGTTACCTAACATGGCAGAGTTCTGCACTCTCCAAAAGCTTTCTTAGGTTACTCAATATATTAAATTTAAATCTAATTAGATGTTACTTTTTTTTTATTTAAAGCTACATTTTGGGAGTAAACATTTAATTTTGTTGATCAACAGAATATGAAATAAACATGTTCTCAAAAAGACACAAAGTACTGGTTCTGCCCAGGAAACAGATTCAAAGGTGTGTCAATTATGCTTTAGAAACAATCGAGCTTATATAACTAAGTTTAAACTACCAGTAATTTATGGTAAAACTTTGACCATGTGAGGCGCATCATGGGAAAACTGGACCTAATGCATGTGCTTAAAGTGCAGTCCGCACAGGCTAATCCGGGACGGCACTTTCCGCTTTTATGGTATTTTCTGTTTCAAAGAAGTCTCTTCTAAACATAAATCCACTGTAGGCGGAATGTGCCGTCCTGGATTAGGACTGCACCGGCTAATCCGGGACGACACTTTACGCACATGCATTAAGACAGGTTTTCCCACGACACGCCTCATATTAATTATGTCCATTAAGGTTTTGAGCAACTAAATTATTGTACTGTCAATGATTGGCATGAAAACAATCCTTAACATGTGTCTGTTGGTGGGTCTTTTATTTGGCAGAAAAGGAGGACACTATATTACAAGTGATAAATTCCACGATGTGCAATTGTACATTCTTCAGACGAAATACTTTTAACTGAATTTTAACTATGAATATCTTTAATACGAACAATGATTGTTCTTGCCCCGATTTACGTCTAGCTCTTTACAAGCAGGAAATACTCCACTAAGTACGGCACTTGTAAAGTAATGAGTACTTGAGAATGAAAATTGTAGAAAACTCCAAATGTTAATAACGAGCTGAAAGGTTGTGTAGAACCCCAGATTTTATTCATATACTTAAAGGGACGTGTTCACAGATTTTTGCATTTTTTGAAGTATGCAATTAAATGTCTTAACTTGACATATTTAAGCATCGTAACTAAAGAACTAAAGTATAATAACAATACAATGATTTTTTTTAAGAACAGATAATAAAATTGGTCCCACCGGTATTCGAACCCGGGATCTCCGGATTAAAAGGCTATTGCCTTAACCACTTGGCCATTCAGATGTTAATATTTATGATTCAATTATCTACTTTATGTAAGTGATCCATGTGTTGTCAACAATTAAAACGAAAACATAAGACACACTCCAAATTATTTCATCGTTTAGCATTACTAACGCGTTATAATTTTAGCGATCTCAAGCGATGATTTCTCATAAACGAAACAATATTTACAGTATATTTCTATGTCAGAAGTGTTATTTCTCTCCCTTGTATACACTGTTTTTTTTTATTGTAGGAATCTGTGTCAAAAAATTTGTGACGAATATAATAACTCCACATCCAAAGATGTGGGTTGTAAAACAAGACTGAAAGCAACACTATGAAGATTTTGTTGATAACCATATTTTTCTGTGTCTAAAGGGGTCCATTCAATTTCTATTTATGGTCAATTTTATGGATTCAAGAAAATTGACATTCATTTCGAGCCTGCAAGACACAACATTTTTAATAAAATATTTGTGCCTGCAACTAGTATTGCTATTTCCTGGTTTTGTTTCCACTGTTGCTGTTGGTGTTGCTATTGCTGTTGTCATTCATATAAATTTAAATATCAAAATCATTTTATAATCCACAACTGACAAGTTCCAGTACTCAATTCACATCTTTGCTTCACATCTTTGCAGCAAATTGTACCCAGTTTTGTGTTTTATTCCTACACTTTACTACTTGACTTTTTACATGCGTAAATTCACATACAATTAGCATCAAATTTTAGTCATTTGACTCAATTTAGAATAACTGAAGTGTGATTTTATTTCACTTATCTAAACCAAATCAAAGAGAAACATGATCTGAACAAATGAAAGAAAAACAAACTGTATACTGTTTAATGTGCAATCCCAATTATTTCTTTTGATGAAAAACCACTGATATAGAAATAAATCAATCGTATGACATTAAGTAAAAATTTACTGCATTTTTCAATAAATATATAATGACACAAAACCTAAGCAAAAATACAAAAGAATGGAAACAGTGACATAAAATAACACTAGAAAACGTGGTATGTCATTAATCATTAAAGGACAAACATCTTTATACCACCTTCCCCAAGACTTCTTTGTGATAATTATTTTTTACCACAGGGTATAACTGTTTTATCGCCAACTTTACTGTAACATAGCACCTTTGACATCAGCCTCTAGAGGGCAACTTGCAACTTGCTGTATGAGCCACATGCTGACACTGTGAGGTACAGCATTACTGCATCAACGTCTGTTGTATTTTATTTTAGCATGAAACACACACTCATACAACTTCAACCATGAGTGCTATTTATATCAATTATGTATTTTTGATTCCGTCATCATGCTTTTGTATCAGGATGCATAATGACTTGACAATACGAACTTCAACAGTATACATTTCAATTGACTGCACATATTATGGTTATTTACCAAGCATCTCACTGAACTCTTACATCACATAAAAAATTTATATATTACTACAAATGGTATGAAATTCATACCATTCATACCAAATGGGGTGTGATTTTAGAAACATTTATAGAATTTTCAGATAATTTTCCACACACCCCCACCCTCCCAAACCCTTAACCCCCTTAAAATGTTTTCCAAAAACTTCAAATGTTCCAAAAGGTCCAACATTATGTCAGGGGTGTGATTTTAGATAAATTTCTGGAATTTAAAGAGATTTTTCCACACCTCCCCCCCACCCCCTTTCTCCCAAACCCTTAACCCTTGAAATGGTCCACAAAAACTTCCAATGTTCCAACAGATCCATTCTTATGTCAGGGGTGTGATTTTAGAAACATTTCTGGAATTTTAAGAGAATTTTCAAACCCCCCCCCACCACCAACCCTTAACCCCATTTAAAGATTTGCCAACAATGCAATGTTCCAGCACCATTAAGCACTGTTTGTATTAACATGTACCAGTTCTATATGAAACGAGGAAATAATGGAATAAGAAAGAATCACAACACAGAGTATCGTAGCTAGCTACAGATCTATGCAACATATTTGGGAAACCTTTCCCAACTATCTCACATTAACTTAAGTTTCTAAACCCCATATTTTGTTTATTCACCGTAATTTCACCTTTGTTAAACGTTTTGCATTTATCATCATCCTTGTCTCCTATGTCAGTTGCATTATATAATATCATTTTCATTTTTTAGAAAACAAAAGAAAACATTGTAAATACATGTACCATGAAATTCAAGTTCTTCAAAGATTTAAAGGCGCCTGTTGACAGAAGGTCAACGATTTGCAGAAATAAAGTTCATTTGCTTAGAATTAATCTATGTTAAATATGATGGCTTGTTTCTATAAACAGCTGACAAATGTATATTATTTTATACATTAACATTGGTCATCAATTACACTTTCGCAGGCGCATAAAAAAAGCCTTTTTCAGTGTTTGGTACTTTTGTTTCCCCCTCATAAACCACAGATACATGTCAACATTGGCAATAAGTAAGCAGCCAATTTTTGTAAGTTGGTTCCCTATATCAGCATCCAATTAGTTCATGTGGAACCAAATACATTCATCTATTTATATATGAGGCGTGTCGTGGAAAAAAACTGGATATATACCCGTGCAAAGTGTCGTCCTGGACCAGCCTGTGCAGTCCGCACAGGCTGATCCGGGATGACACTTTCCACTTTTCT
This sequence comes from Congeria kusceri, assembly GCA_027627225.1. NCBI lineage: Eukaryota > Metazoa > Mollusca > Bivalvia > Myida > Dreissenidae > Congeria > Congeria kusceri. The sequence goes on along the minus strand of CM051038.1, from coordinate 49,656,007 downwards.
GGTATTTTCTGTTTCAAGGAAGTCTCTTCTAAACACAAATCCACTGTAGGCGGAAAACTTGTGCTGTCCGGGAAGAACTTAACGCACATGCATTAGACCCAGTTTTCCCACAACACACCTCTTATGTATTTGCATTTTGCACAGCACATGAAATCTCACGTGTTTCTACTGATGTAAGTACTCAACTTCTAAACTTTGCATATTAATTGTCTAAAGTTTAGACATACAGCTTTTTCTGGCATCTTTAAGAACACAAGTGTATAAATTATTCCAGTTCAGGTCAATGAAGGGGCTCATAATTATGAGAGCAAAATACTTCATAGGAACTAAATAATGACTTCCTACAGGTAAAAACTTCCTCTACTATTTTTCAAGCCATTTCCAATTCAAAAGCAGCTGGCATGGATCAGAGAAACATCTGTTGCCAAAAGGCCTTCATGGTCATGAAATGTTGTGAAATGTTAAATAAACATAACCAGACATGTCCTGTATCTTTAGAAACATGTGGAATTGAATCATTTGGAAGTGAAATCTGATACACACAAATAATTGCTCTCACTTTGGTTAACACTAGCCAGTGAAGATGCTTACAGAGGTTATTGGTCTCAATCAGAGACTTATCTTTACAACTAGATAATGAGAACCTACAGAAAACAGAGATGGGTATACCACTATCATATAGCTATGGTGGCATAGATGTGACATGTGCATGTTTTTATTTATTTCGTTCCCACAACATATTAAGTCTGTTCCCACAACATATTAAGTCGTGGGAACGAGATCTTATCTCGTGGGATCAAGATCGTATCTCGTGGGAACGATATAATTATGTCATGGGAACGACATATTAAGTCATGGGAACGACATATTAAATCGTGGGAACAAGATCTTATCTCGTGGGAACGAGATCTTATCTCGTGGGAACGACATAATTATGTCGTGGGAACGAGATATTTTTGCCGACGGAACGACTTAAGAACCAATCAAATTCCATCTTGCTCGTGGGAACAAGATCTTATCTCGTGGGAACGAGATCGTATCTCGTGGGAACGACATAATTATGTTGTGGGAACGAGATATTTTTGTCGACGGAACGACTTAAGAACCAATCAAATTCCATCTTGCTCGTGGGAACAAGATCTTATCTCGTGGGAACGAGATCGTATCTCGTGGGAACGACATAATTATGTTGTGGGAACGAGATATTTTTGTCGACGGAACGACTTAATGAACCAAATTCCATCTTGCTCTTGCAGAAGAAAAACAATTTCTTTATATCTTAATCCAGCATTGAAATACGATATTTATGTAAGCGTCTCTTGTATCAGCCATTTTGAAACATGCTTTCAAACAGCGTGTATTCTGATTGGTTAACTATGTTGTTACCACGAGTTAATTATCTTGTTCCCACGACTTAATATGTCGTTCCCACAAGTTATTTATGTCGTTCCCACGAGAAAAGATCTCGTTCCCACGACTTAATATAACGTTACCACGAGTTAATTATCTCGTTCCCACGACTTAATATGTCGTGACCACGACTTAATTATGTCATTCCCACGAGATACGAAGTCGTTCCCACGAGATAAGATCTCGTTCCCACGACTTAATATGTAGTGGGAACGACATAAATAAAAACATGCACATTTGCACTGAATGGCAGAGTGAGCCCTGTGGCTTTTTCACAGACCATTGCACTGAATGGCAGAGTGAGCCCTGTGGCTTTTTCACAGACCATTGCACTGAATGGCAGAGTGAGCCTTGTGGCTTTTTCACAGACCATTGCACTGAATGGCAGAGTGAGCCTTGTGGCTTTTTCACAGACCATTGCACTGAATGGCAGAGTGAGCCCTGTGGCTTTTTCACAGACCATTGCACTGACAAATTGTGTCAATGACAAGGGCCTTTAAATATTGATGACAAATAACAGCATGCACTTTTGAAAGTATAAATATTTAGTAATTTGCCTCATTTAACAATTAACAAACAAATGTATTGTTCAATGATATAATTAACAAATTGAGGCATGTCGTGGGAAACCAATCTTAATGCATGTGCGTAAAGTGTCGTCTCGGATTAGCCTGTGCAGTGCAGAAAAAGGCGTCCCGGCGACTGCACAGGCTGATCAGGGACGACACTTTACCCACATGCATTAAGCCTGGTTTTCCCACGACTGGCCAAAACTGAGGGTTGAAACCCTGAATGTACTAACTGCCATAAGGCATTGTAATCAATTTTTGTTGGTACCTTCTGGTTTTCAACCTACTTTTTATAGTATAATTCTTTATATTTCATGCATTTAACTACAATATGCCAATAAAATAAGTTGTAAGCATAATGTGACCTCTCAACAGATTTTTCTCACCATTTTATAAGGCAGTTGTTACACGTTCAAAGAAAATAATTCTATCCCTAAATCTGTTGCAGCATTAATGATACTTGAACCAATGATTATGAAAACATTTTCTGGTATTACTCTTCAGACCTTCAATGGTCTTAGACAGATAAAAAATCTGTATTGATGGCAACAGTTGCTGAAGACCAGAAATACAACATTCCAAAATGTGATTATCATCTGTCTATTTATTAAATAAATTACAGATATTTGATCATACTGCTGAATGAATAACATCAGGTACATAGAAATTCAAGCCCTGTTTCCCAGTTACATCATGGTAATGTTTCAGTCAGCATAAAAAGTCCTGTTTAAGGCCGAAAATAAAATATTGTTTGTTTACCCTCCCGCGACCCATGCTAATGAAGGGTGGGTTTGTAGGTCGGAAAAATATTTTATTTGTATACACAATAAGTCATTTTCATTCATGTTTTCCTTATGTTCGAAATGTTACGTTATAGTATTAATTCTTAATATTTTCGTTGTAGTAGATTCATAAAGTTCTGCTTATTTACGCAATGCTATGTTCTAATTACCTTACGATAATTTATCAAAATTTAACAAACAATAACATACATTAAAAACAAGAGTGTTAGTAATAAAAATCTCTTAAAACTACGGAGTAATAGCGTGACATTGCAATTTGCCGGGCATCCAAAACAGAACTCTTTTAGCAACAGCCATAGCAACAGTGACTGTCAAACTGAGGCTAGCAGTTTGCAGCTGAAAAGAGTGTTGCACACTTAGCACCTGGATAGTGTTTAAAAGCATCAATCTGTAATACTGTATCTGAACAACACAAATGCTAGAGCATAAATGAATTAGGATTCTATGGAAATAAAACCAAATAGGACTTTGTTCATTAATAAAAAGAAAGCAACACAACTTTTTTGATAAATTAAAATAAAAAGGCGATGAAGTTTATTTACTTTCAGTTTTGACAAGGACTTTAGTTCCGCTAACTTTCATTCAAATGTTGCCTCAGCCAAAGTTTTTGCATAATTCTAATCCGTGTGCAGTGATGAGTTTGAATAACACTTTCGCTAATTATTACTAGATCTAGTAATTATTATTTTTTAAACAAAATAAGACGTTTGACGCAATATTTTTGTCGAGTTAAATAACGTTGTAATTCATATTCTTAGTAAACGGTTCCTTTCACCAAAATTCACCAAAATTATTATATTGATTTATAATTATTTATTTATTCACTATTTTAATTTGCAGTAATTTATTACAAACGCGGCTGTTAAAAACACGCACATCTATAACAAAACACATACCTAACGCAAATGTGTTACAAATGATATGATAAACTTTCTAACAACAATCTATCATTTGCATATTGGATATTATATGCGTTCTCAATGGCTGACTGTTTGGCTCTTGTTAAGCTGACTCCTCCTGCGTCAGATTTCATCGATAATGGACACTTGGTGCATAAAGGCGAGTTTGTTCATTGCCGGTTGGCGTTCTTTGTCTTTAAAAAAACATGCATATGCGAGCGGAAATGGTTGCGCCCTAAAATCTGACACTGAATGTTATGGCGTCCATTTTGTAAAAGCATGCATCAAAATACGCCGAATTACGCGTTACCGAGAACTGTCCGTTTAAAGTCATTTTAAAAGAGTCTTTTGAAAGTAAGATTTGTACACGCTATTCGATTCTTTTTAAGGAATTGCACCCTGCATTTTAACACACAAATAACATAAAACATTTTTTTCTTTGTTCTTTAAAAAAAAAAAAATTGGGGTCGCAGCGATTTTGCTGGGTCGGTCGCGGGAGGGGAAACAACCAATATTTTATTTTAGGCCCAATAGTATTTTTTGTATTAAATATTTTACTTTAGCTATCAACGAGCAGTAAGAACTATAGTGACATGGTTCATTTTAATAAGATCTATAATCATTTAAGTGCTTTACAGTAGTGAACTGGTTCATTTTAATAAGATCTATAATCATTTAAGTGTTTTACAGTAGTGAACTGGTTCATTTTGATAAGATCTATAATCATTTAAGTGTTTTACAGTAGTGACATGGTTCATTTTAATAAGATCTATAATCATTTAAGTGTTTTACAGTAGTGAACTGGTTCATTTTAATAAGATCTATAATCATGTAAGTGTTTTACAGTAGTGACATGGTTCATTTTAATAAGATCTATAATCATTTAAGTGTTTTACAGTAGTGACATGGTTCATTTTAATAAGATCTATAATCATTTAAGTGATTTACAGTAGTGAACTGGTTCATTTTAATAAGATCTATAATCATTTAAGTGTTTTACAGTAGTGACATGGTTCATTTTAATAAGATCTATAATCATTTAAGTGTTTTACAGTAGTGACATGGTTCATTTTAATAAGATCTATAATCATTTAAGTGTTTTACAGTAGTGACATGGTTCATTTTAATAAGATCTATAATCATTTAAGTGTTTTACAGTAGTGACATGGTTCATTTTAATAAGATCTATAATCATTTAAGTGTTTTACAGTAGTGAACTGGTTCATTTTAATAAGATCTATAGTCATTTAAGTGTTTTACAGTAGTGAACTGGTTCATTTTAATAAGATCTATAATCATTTAAGTGTTTTACAGTAGTGACATGGTTCATTTTAATAAGATCTATAATCATTTAAGTGTTTTACAGTAGTGACATGGTTCATTTTAATAAGATCTATAATCATTTAAGTGTTTTACAGTAGTGAACTGGTTCATTTTAATAAGATCTATAATCATTTAAGTGTTTTACAGTAGTGACATGGTTCATTCTAATAAGATCTACAATCATTTAATTGTTTTACAGTAGTGACATGGTTCATTTTAATAAGATCTATAATCATTTAAGTGTTTTACAGTAGTGAACTGGTTCATTTTAATAAGATCTATAATCATTTAAGTGTTTTACAGTAGTGAACTGATTCATTTTAATAAGATCTATAATCATTTAAGTGTTTTACAGTAGTGAACTGGTTCATTTTAATAAGATCTATAATCATTTAAGTGTTTTACAGTAGTGACATGGTTCATTTTAATAAGATCTATAATCATTTAAGTGTTTTACAGTAGTGACATTGTTCATTTTAATAAGATCTACAATCATTTAATTGTTTTACAGTAGTGAACTGGTTCATTTTAATAAGATCTATAATCATTTAAGTGTTTTACAGTAGTGACATGGTTCATTTTAATAAGATCTACAATCATTTAATTGTTTTACAGTAGTGAATTGGTTCATTTTGATAAGATCTATAATCATTTAAGTGTTTTACAGTAGTGAACTGGTTCATTTTAACAAGATCTATAATCATTTAAGTGTTTTACAGTAGTGACATGGTTCATTTTAATAAGATCTACAATCATTTAATTGTTTTACAGTAGTGAACTGGTTCATTTTAATAAGATCTATAATCATTTAAGTGTTTTACAGTAGTGAACTGGTTCATTTTAATTAGATCTATAATCATCTAAGTGTTTTACAGTAGTGAACTGGTTCATTTTTATAAGATCTATAATCATTTAAGTGTTTTACAGTAGTGACATGGTTCATTTTAATAAGATCTATAATCATTTAAGTGGTTTACAGTAGTGACATGGTTCATTTTAATAAGATCTACAATCATTTAATTGTTTTACAGTAGTGAACTGGTTCATTTTGATAAGATCTATAATCATTTAAGTGTTTTACAGTAGTGAACTGGTTCATTTTAATAAGATCTATAATCATTTAAGTGTTTTACAGTAGTGACATGGTTCATTTTAATAAGATCTACAATCATTTAATTGTTTTACAGTAGTGAACTGGTTCATTTTAATAAGATCTATAATCATTTAAGTGTTTTACAGTAGTGAACTGGTTCATTTTAATTAGATCTATAATCATCTAAGTGTTTTACAGTAGTGAACTGGTTCATTTTTATAAGATCTATAATCATTTAAGTGTTTTACAGTAGTGAACTGGTTCATTTTAATAAGATCTATAATCATTTAATTGTTTTACAGTAGTGAACTGGTTCATTTTAATTAGATCTATAATCATTTAAGTGTTTTACAGTAGTGAACTGATTCATTTTAATAAGATCTATAATCATTTAAGTGTTTTACAGTAGTGAACTGGTTCATTTTAATAAGATCTATAATCATTTAAGTGTTTTACAGTAGTGACATGGTTCATTTTAATAAGATCTATAATCATTTAAGTGTTTTACAGTAGTGAACTGGTTCATTTTAATAAGATCTATAATCATTTAAGTGTTTTACAGTAGTGAACTGGTTCATTTTAATAAGATCTATAATCATTTAAGTGTTTTACAGTAGTGAACTGGTTCATTTTAATAAGATCTATAATCATTTAAGTGTTTTACAGTAGTGACATGGTTCATTTTAATAAGATCTATAATCATTTAAGTGTTTTACAGTAGTGAACTGGTTCATTTTAATAAGATCTATAATCATTTAAGTGTTTTACAGTAGTGACATGGTTCATTTTAATAAGATCTATAATCATTTAAGTGTTTTACAGTAGTGACATGGTTCATTTTAATAAGATCTATAATCATTTAAGTGTTTTATAGAATTTCATCTGTATGTACAGGTTTTGAAAATTGCAAAACAATATCTTTCATTGATAAAATTTTCATTTGAAACAATGAACAGATGTTCAGAACATTGAATATTTCATATTCGGAAATCAATAATGTGACAACTACTGGTCCTGACAAACATCTCGTGATGTTATCATCAAATATCTAATGACACAGCTGATTTTAATTAAAAGACCCACACACACACAAAAAACAATAAAATGTAGGGGCAATAAATTTCCCTTTTAATATTAGTTTTATTAATCATATGATTGCAATTAAGATATCGCCCTGTTGCCATTTGTGATGACACATTGTCAACTGATGTAAAAATAAGCTTTATTGTCCTATGCAAATCTGGTCAACAGATGCCATCCATGAACAGTTCATAGCAAACTAAAAATTGATGACCAAGATTTATTGATTTTTAAAGTACAAACACATCTGTGATATCTTTCATAATCTAATACCAAACAAAAAATAATGATAAATTTTCTTCCATATGATGGTTAAACAAAATATGATGAATTATACATAGTGAAGTGTTACCACTGACATAGACATGTGAAAAATAAGTCTGTAAACACTAGGCACTAACATCATTGGAATTAAATAGCTACTTTTCTTCAGATATTGATCCATTTACTTAGTTTCATTACCAATAATATGAAATACACTTTGAATACAATTAATGGGACTGCTCTAAAGATACATTCTAAACCAATTAACATTCTTAACTGAGACAATTAGCAGAGAAAACAGAGAAAATGGACACAAATTTCCAGCAAGCCTCCCCTCTTATCACAGTGACCAGCCATAAAGAGTCATAAAGCTATCAACTCTAATGATGATTCCTGTCCAGAATGATTAAACCTGCCACATGGGCCCTGGTCAATAAGCCATGCTCTACTGACAGAAGCCAGGGGGCTTATCAGTCAGCCTTCAACACAGCCATGACCACTGGAACAGTGGGTGGCTGAGGTCTGGCAATGCATTGCCAATGCCAGATTCAGAGTGAAATAGCAGAGATGATGATAATGATTGAAGGAAAAGAGTCCTTCCAAAACTATGCCAGCATTAATTATGTGAGGCCTTCTATCTGTGTAATAGATGATAATTTTTTAAGGGGCCAACAAAATGATAAATACATTTAACGTTAAAGTGTTTTTCTAAGTGCGTGTACATTTTGTGCGGTCTTGATATGCCTAAGTATCAGGTATCGGACAGTAATATAATTGTATGCATATGGTTGCATGTGCATGATGATGGTATGGGTCCTTCTTAGATAAAAGTGGGGATGCACTGGTTTTCGTTGACAGCTAATGACAGACAACAGGCGTGTGTATTTCGAAGTTTATGAGGTCCTTCCGTGCCTGAGGCTGCATTATGTGAGGACCCGGAGTGTGTCCCAGCACTCCTACCTAATTAACTTACTGAAGACTCACGAAAGTTGGGACTAATTTTGAATCATAGCTGCAATTTCCAGCTATCTATTTTTTTACTGAAAGATATTTTTATTTTGGTGTGGTTTTGTGCTGTGGGGGGAAACCGGAGTACCTGGAGAAAACCCCACCTGTCCGGTATGGTGACCACCAACCAAACTCACATGCGCCGGGAGTGGGAAGCGAAACCCGTGATGCCTAGGTGAGAAGCGAGTGTACCAAGAGCTGGTGGTGGACAACAGGCTGCTGCACCATGCACCTTTATAGCTAATCCCCCCCCACACACACACACACTTCACCCTACCCAATGTTCAGCATGTAGGACGAATGTAACAAAATAGTCTAAAGAAATCTTCGCAGTAATATTTACATATTTGTTCAATATGCAATTAATTTGACAGGCTATGGATATTTGGATATTTTAAAGTCATTAAAGAGCGATCCGGTCCATTACGCACAAAATGTAATGCTATTGTAACATGCTTAGCCTCCGGCTTTATTCCAATAATGCCCCTTCATCGGTCACTAAAGCTAGGATGAGGGGACATTTTTCTAGGTAATTACTTAATAGGTGTAGTAAACCGCGCACGAAACCACAGCCTCTCTATCAAATTTAAATTTCTAGACCAATAGTGTGGCCAATTAGAGTTAATGCAATATAAACCTTCCTCCCTTTGATTACACCACTCACACCAACCCCTGGTAACAGACACCCTGGCATATGGCAGTAATATGTTTGTCTTTCTAAGAACTATTGCTTACACTAACTTGCCTGTAGTATCATCTATTGTCTCGGTCTGGGAATGTTTATTATGGCCAGTCAGGAGCTATTAGATATCCAGTTGATTATTAGGTCTATTGCTGATGCTTTTACACAATGATGTCTATGGTGGTATTTAAGGACACAAATTTGGTAATTGTGTCGTGACTGTTCTTGAATTACTGTTGAATACTGCTCATTATTCCATTTTAAAAGCTCGAAAAACATATTGGTACATGAAGTTAGCTCATTGGTTCCAGGGATGCAACTGAGTAAATGAGTCATTGTGGGTTTCAAACTTTCTTTTCTATGTCCATTTATGCCACTCCCCTACTGTTGGTACTAAAACACCAGTGTGGGATTTTCTACACCTGGTGAGAACACCAGGAATGCCCTCCATGTTACTGGCCAGTCCTACATGTGTTTGAACTGAACTGAAGAGCCCAATTAGGTAAACTGGAACCAGATGGTGCATGGGAGGAATCCCAGATGATATGCAGCCCATACTAGATGGCTGATCATCAATGGCATAGAAGAGGGAAATGGCTGAAAATTTCAAGTAGATTATGTTTTCATTAATTTATAACTGTGTCTGAGAATCACAGGCTTGCCAAAACTTCAGTGCTGCCAATGGTTGCTTCAGTGGCTTTACTTCCATAAACAGTGTGTTTTTTTCACCTTTGGGGGAAAGGTGGTGGGGCCCTTCAAACAGGGAATTTTACAGCAAAAGGGGAATTGTTTTTGTAGAAAAGCATTATAACATTTTTATATTTTACTTTGTTATAAAACATTAATCAGTTGTTTTGCTACAAATGATAACTTAGATTATGCAAAACTTGGTTTGATAAAAAAAATGCTGTGATTGTTTACAAAAATTCCTCTATCGTAGTCATTTTTTGTCAGATTTTGGTCATTTTTTTTCAAGATAAAGCTTACATTCTGAGGGGAATTTTAAGGTTAATATTGGGGAAAAATATATACTAAGGTACCAAGGTATATACTAAGGCCTAAGGTACCACTATATCCATTGTTATTCACTTGAAAATTAACTGTAAATGTTTTATTCCCGATGATCAGCTGGAAATGCATCACTTTTCAAAAACCATGGCAACGCATTGCTGCGCAAAAGGCAATTTCATTGGGTGCAGCAGAGCTGGTGTTTTATTGTTCGGAAGGTCATTTAGACGTGACCTGTTATAAGATGTCTACAGATCCTAACAATGAGATTGACTCAGTGTCAACTAACATCTGACTTAATTACCCAAACTCAAGTGAATTGCAAAATATGTTCGTTTCATGAAGCCATAATGTAAGTGGCTGTAGACATGGCTAGTTTATCCCAGTGTTCAATTCTGGCACACAGTTTATCCCAGTGTTCAATTCTGGCACACCTGTACCTAGTTGTGTCTGTGCCCCATGAAAAATAATCTGCTGCTTCCTGTAGATGCTGGCATCTGGTTACCATCAAATTTATCTCAGATCTGAGCATTTGAAAATTGTTGTTGTTTTTCTATACAATTTGCCGTAGTACTGGGTCTGTTTGTTTGCTTTCTTTGTTGGCCCAGCTAGGTCAGTTGGTAGAGCGTTGGACTATCAATCCGGGGATCGTGAGTTCGAACCCCAGCCCGGCCACATAACTTGTGTGGGGATTGGTCATGAAATTATTTATACGGCCATTCTCCCCCTACCACTGATTCAAGTAGGGCAGTTGTCAGTTACTGGCATAAGTATGTGTACTTAGTACTGGCATACCGCTTAGATTGCCCAGAAAAAGTGTGAGTAGGTTAACTGACCGCCGTGATATGACAGAAATACTGTTAAAAACGGCGAAAAATCCAAACAAACAAAGCATTGTTGACAATTCTTTTATTATTATTATTATTATTATTATTATTACATAAGGTATAAGAATTTATACAAACACTCGCAAGGAACAAAATAATGCAATCACATTGGCTAGATGTGTCATAATAGTGCTGCTCATTATGCTAGTTATAGTATTACTATAATATTATACTGCATATCATTATCATTACTATAATATTACACTGCATATCATTATCATTACTATAATATTATACTGCATATCATTATCATTACTATAATATTACACTGCATATCATTATCATTACTATAATATTACACTGCATATCATTATCATTACTATAATATTATACTGCATATCATTATCATTACTATAATATTACACTGCATATCATTATCATTACTATAATATTACACTGCATATCATTATCATTACTATAATATTATACTGCATATCATTATCATTACTATAATATTACACTGCATATCATTATCATTACTACAATATTACACTGCATATCATTATCATTACTACAATATTACACTACATATCATTATCATTACTATAATATTACACTGCATATCATTATAAAAATATATGTCATGGTCACTGTATTAAAGTTAAAAGAGAAGCAAATTATTATCAATGTCTTGATTCAGAAAGCATATTTATTACCTCTGCAAATGAGGTTATTATTTTGCTGGATTGTCTTTTAGAAACTTTACACCGAAAGTTATGAACTGATTTTTGTGAGCTCTCAGAGTGCTTTCTTAGAGTTGGCAAATATTTTAGAATCAGTTTAAGAACTTTCGAGCGATATGTTTTGATTGAACTGCCGTATACAAGTAAACTCTCATAAATGACAAGAAGCCAACGAAAGATGATCACTGTAAACATTAGCATCGACTGATGGGTTTCCCAATAAATCTGCAAACATGCCACACGGATCTGACAGTGGGGAAATCACTCATCTCACAAATCATAACCTGGATGCCAGCTTTCCTGCCCGTTTGAATATTTTCCTGCCATCTATATCCCCTATATGTCAATAACGGTATCTCAGACCCCCTCGCATACAAATATTAAACATCAATGACACATATATTTTAACCATATCTCAGATTCACGCCCATACAAACATTAAACATCTATTACTAAATTATATAACTACACATATATTTCAATCTATTACCATTAAATTGTTATACGTTTTTGTGTTAAACTATGAGCAGTAACTAATTCTGCAAAAAAAGTGGGCAAGAAATTATACAAATCGTTTACTTGTAGTTCTGAAAATGTGTATGCTAGATCATTAATAAATATAGTAACATTAAAACAGTTTTGAAATTAAATATCAACTTATATATACCTTTCATTAATGTTTTAATGATATATAGGATTGTGTGGCTCCATTTCTTGATGTACAGAAAGTCTATTTGGACTAGACCATCTGAAAACATTATATTTGATTTTCAAAGGATCAGTAAACAGAGACTGTGTGTTACTCCTAGTGGTGCAACCCTAAAGCTTCATCTCAAAACAAACCAGGTAGATGCAGTCTTTATGGTTAATATCAGCGCACAATAGCCTACAATAACAACTGCAGCTGATGAACCACAGAGGCTGCTAGGAGCTACCTGGATGCACATTGTGTGTCAGAACTCTGGGCATTAAGGTTTACAGATCCCCATCCCCAGACCTCTGTTCCACTCATCTCTCTGCTTAGCAATTTATAACACAGTGGTAAACAGTTGCTGCTTTTAATATTACCTGGATGTGAATTGTGTTGCCATATATACCAAAAGCAGTTTCCAGATTTTAATTGAGTAACTGATTAACAGTATTCAAAGGAGGTAAACAATGTCATTAAAATCATTCCAGCCGATCCTGGGGAATAAATCATTTACAGGTAATTTTCACCAGATAACAAAGGCTATAGTGGTACCTTAGGGGACTTAACATACAAAGTTCACATTAATTTCTTAGTGCATAGTTTTTGTGGTTTGCATATAAAGTATTACCACAGCATTTTAAAGGCAGCCATTTGATAGGCTATGGAAAAGGTCATCTGAAGGTAACCACTAATGCAAAGTCATCAGATCCTGTCAGATAATACAGTAGCCTCAGACTGGAGATGATTTTAATGAGATTGAGGAGGTATAGTGGTTAAAATAAGAACATACTCTAATTGACAACGTTTGATTGCCAATGTGTACAGCCATCCAGCAAGTCAGGACTTTGTTGTTCATAGAAGACATCAATGTATACTTATTTAACCCAGCTGAAAAATCCCCAGCCCCAAGGGGGATGGAACCCAGAACCACCTTGTTCCAAGTCAAACGCTCTACCGTGTCGTGTCGCTATGAAAGCTAGCTCATATAGCAAGGCAGTATAAGTGTCCCTTATACGTCACCCAACTACACTTAAAACATTGATCAAAATGTGTATTCATTGTTATATTTGCAATAGAGATCTGTTTATTACATGTTTTCTTGCAATTTGGTAAATTCTTTACTAGGAACTTTGATTTTCAGGGTTACACAACGTATGTTATTGCATATAATTTTCTATGTCATTTTATATATATTCTTTACAAAACAATCTGAACATTTTTAATTCATATAAACATGCATTAATTTAAATGCTTAAGAACCTGAAGCTTAAAGAGTTCTATAACTTTATAAATGGAAGTGAATACAATATTTGAACTTGGATAATTTTCTGTCCCAATGATCCTCCCCATGGATTGTAAACAAACCCCAGAAAATATGTTGACACACTGCCTGGTATAAGGAAATTGGGCAGTCAATCTATTGTAATGAGGTACTCATATTTCACTAATTACTTGAGCATCACCTAATCAATACCTTCTTGATATCAGCCCGAATCAGGTTAGGCAAACTAGCCACATTTCTCTATCAATTAATACACTTACGATAAAGTTCTTGTATTATGAACAATTTTGACATGAAATAAATAGTTTAAAGCCAGTTTCACCCAAAACACACTTCATACATTTATTTCAGATAAATTGTACATTGTCTCTTGTTTACAAAAATGCGTAAATACTGTACATTACAAATGATAACAGTAATTAATTAACTACATGTATTAAAAAAACTTGTAACATCAAAGAATTTGTTGAAAATCTGATTAATGCAGAATATATATATAGATTTGAAAATCTACAAAAATACAAGAAAGAGTGTGTTTTAGCATAACAACTCCATACAGCAGTATTCTCAATGAAAGTGAAAATGTGCATGGCAGTAGATAAGACTGCCATCTGACATGTGACAGAGAACAGATAAGGATCTGCTTATGTTGGAGAACAAAGAGTTGCAGAAAAGGCAACAAAGTGAATACTGTGCAAGTAGGAATGAAACTATGGGGAACATCTGCAAAGAATTTGAAAAGGTACATGGTAATGCTCAAAAGTAGCATATGGGAAATCTGGACCATTATTCTTTGACATTTGTAAATAATTTAGTAAATCCAGAGGTTTATCATTAAAATGTTTTTAATTAAGGTGTTGAAACAATCTTCAATTGTCAGTAAATATTTGCAAAATACATAAAAATTTTAAGGCATTCCCCAGTCCCATATGGGCAACAGGGGGTACCAAAGAGGAGCAGGGTGCAGCACCCTGCAATTTCGCTCGGGATCTTTCCCAAGCTCTACCTACGATGTTGGATAAAACAAATGAGGTGCGTCGTGGGAAAACCGGTCATAATGCATGTGCGTAAAGTGTCGCACAGGCTAATCTGGGACGGCACTTTCCGCCTACAGTGTTTATGGATTTATGTTTAGAAGAGACCTCCTTGAAACAGAAAATACCATAAAAGCGGAAAGTGCCATCCCGGATTAGCCTGTGCGGACTGCACAGGCTAATCCGGGACGACACTTTACGCACATGCATTATGACCGGTTTTCTCATGACGCGCCACAAATTTATACTAGTAAACCATTTAGGCATTATGGAAGACAAAATTCATTTATCAACATGAATGAATGGAAACACTTCGAAGCCTAGTGCCTATAAGGTTTATCTGTGCCCGTCATCGTTCCTTCATATATTTATGAATACACTTATCTCTTCAATCTCATTACCACAGCACCAGCATGATTCATTGTCTGCTGGAATCTATTTACAGAACCTTTGCTCATCAACACAGAAGCCTACCAATATATTCTACACACTTCATGAACAGGTATGCCAATTTTAATGAGGCTTCCATTTTGTTCAAGACACACAACTCAGCAGCTCGTATGGGGGTGGGGGTGCAACGGGGTGGGGGTGCAACGGCTCAACAGGCACTGCCTTCTGATCATACGGGCATGATTTCTAGAGGATTTCAGGATACCTGAATAGTATAGTTTCGGTACAGTTTCGAGGGAAGTACTTACTACCAGTACCAGTAATAAACTTAGTCTGTGGGCTTGGAAAATTCCATAATGTTCATACCATTTGGTGCTAAATATTTATTGACAATGAAACATTTTCACAAAACGAGTACAGGAACATCAATTCACTTACATTTACCTGCATTCCCCAAAACAAATAAACACCGTTATTAATAAATAAATTATTTTTGTCATAGTTTGTATTGTGATTACGTTACTTTGTATGTTTGATTGTTTGGATTTTTCCAAGTTTTTAACAGTATTTCAGTCATATCACGGCGGTCAGTAAACCTACTCACACTTTTCCTGGGCAAGCTTAGCTAATCTAAGCAATTTACCAGTACCAAGTGCACATACTTCAGAGAACTCATAATCCCTGGATTGACAGTCCAGCGCTCCACTGACCTAGCTAGCCGGGCCCGACTACACATGAGCTAAAATTTTGCATAGAATTTTTTTTTTGCATTGATAAGGCCTGGTAACTACAGACATTAAGCCAGGTATGCCAAAGCAGCTTTGTAAATTATAAACTCAGGAATCTGTGTATCCTGGAACTCCATCACAAAGCCTTGGCACAGGCATCGGTCTATTTCGATGCCATGAAAAAAATGTATGAACAGTATTATTAGAAAATGTTTAGGAAACTTTCCGTAACATTTCACTTTCACCATGGAGACAGCCATTTATTGATAAAGCTTTCTTGATATCAGATGCAGACAGATTGTATCATTAGAGCTTAGGAATTGACACACAGTAAAAATAACATCCAGGACCAGAAAAAGAAAGGGTGCTGTTCATGTCACTGGCTGAGAAAATTGTGCAGCCAGCCCGGGAATCGAACACAGGACCTCAAATTACAGGGCGAGTTCTCTCTTGGGCAGCTAGTTTGGGACTCAAACACAGGACCTCATGCTTACAGGGAGCGTGCTCTCTTGGGCAGCCAGTCCGGAACTCGAACACAGGACCACTTGCTTACAGGGCGAGTGCTCTCTTGGGCAGCCAGTTCGGGACTCAAACACAGGACCTCTTGCTTACAGGGCGAGTGCTCTCTTGGGCAGCCAGTCCGGGACTCGAACACAGGACCTCAGGCTTACAGGGAGAGTGCTTACTTGGGCAGCCAGTCCGGGACTCGAACACAGGTCAAGTTGCTTACATGGCGAGTGCTCTCCCCAATGAACTAACCTAAGGCTGCTACACAACGTATCTTTTAAGTTTGTACCATGACAATCAGATGTTACTTAATAATGCACCATGGAAAGAGGCTGCTACACAACCTATCTTCTAAGTTTGTACCATGACACTCAGATGTTACTTAATAATGCACCATGGAAAGAGGCTGCTACATAACCTATCTTCTAAGTTTGTACCATGACACGCAGATGTTAATTAATAATGCACCATGGAAAGAGGCTGCTACACAACCTATCTTCTAAGTTTGTACCATGACACTCAGATGTTACTTAATAATGCACCATGGAAAGAGGCTGCTACACAACCTATCTTCTAAGCTTGTACCATGACACGCAGATGTTACTTAATAAAGCACCATATAGAGGCTGCTACACAACCTATCTTCTAAGTTTGTACCATGACACGCAGATGTTACGTAATAATGCACCATGGACAGAGGCTGCTACACAACCTATCTTCTAAGTTTGTACCATGACACTCAGATGTTACTTAATAATGCACCATGGAAAGAGGTTGCTACACAACCTATCTACTAAGTTTGTACCATGACACTCAGATGTTACTTAATAATGCACCATGGACAGAGGCTGCTACATAACCTATCTTCTAAGTTTGTACCATGACACTCAGATGTTACTTAATAATGCACCATGGACAGAGGCTGCTACATAACCTATCTTCTAAGTTTGTACCATTACATGCATATGTTACTTAATAATGCACCATGGAAAGAGGCTGCTACACAACCTATCTTCTAAGTTTGTACCATTACATGCAGATGTTACTTAATAATGCACCATGGAAAGAGGCTGCTACACAACCTATCTTCTAAGTTTGTACCACAACACTCAGATGTTACTTAATAATGCACCATGGGCAAGTCATATTAGTAGATCTTCATAATTATATATGGTATTTAAAATGTTGTTTTGCATCAATTTCATGTTCTAGTTTTTTCTCTTATATGGTAATATGTAAATTAAATTAAGTAATTAATACAAGATTTCTTAATCTTTTCTAATCAGCTGAATGAATCAACAGAGGGAAAGGGTGCAAGGTGCAGTACCCGCATGCTATTTTGACCAGTATCTCCATTATACAGTTCTTTATTATTTAGCTAATCAACTCCATTTGATTCATTCTCTTGTTGGTAACTGTTGTATTTTAAGATGTCCATGTGTAACTTGTATAATTATCAAAGGATTTTAACAATGGACTTGACACTCAGAGATCAGCTAACAGGGTCTAGTACCCTGATCAGAAAGTAGCAAATTACAAAACAAACACTTGACTGACATCAGTGTATTGTCTTTGTTTCCCTAGGCAAGAAAGGGAAGCCTGTATGTAATCAGTATAAAGCCCCATTGGTAGTGTTTGTACTGCAATTAGCGAACTGGGTCGGGTTTGTTTACTGGAAATCGTTTGACACTTGTGAATACCAATATCTACATTTGAGGCGCGTCGTGAGAAAACCGGTCTTAATGCATGTGCGTTAAGTGTCATCCCCGATTAGCCTGTGCAGTCCGCACAGGCTAATCCAGGACGGCACTTTCCGCCTACAGTGAATTTATGTTTAGAAGAGACTTCCTTGAAACAGAAAATACCATAAAAGCGGAAAGTGACGTCCCGGATTAGCCAGTGCAGACCGCACAGGCTAATCCGGGATGACACTTTACGCACACGCATTAAGACCGGTTTTCTCACGACGTGCCACATTTCTTATTCCAAACGTGTGGCTTTTGTCAGTGTGATTAGGCAAAGATCCAAAGCCAAATAGCAGGGTGCTGCATCCTGCTCTTTTTTGCTTCCCACATGCTGCCCTCTGGGCTGGTCAACACACAAAGTTTGAAAATCTTTTAAAATTTAATATATTTTTGCAAATAATCAATTGCAAATGAATAGCCTATGCTTAAAAACCTTAATTACGAGCATCAGTCTAAGAAATCTTCTGAATTTAGCAAATTATTAGAAAACGTCACCAGACTGGTCTGGCTTTCCACCCTTCCTCCTTTTTAGCAGCAACCTGTACCTTTTATGATCCTAGATCTTTCCCTATGTGATTGATCAATTGATTCATAGCAAAAAGTCCTTTTCTGACCTACTACATAAGGTTTCAGAACTGAAGTGAGAAGACAAAAGAAACAGGATGCACTCTGAAAGTCATCTAACGCAACAGCGATTTTAGTGAAAATTGAAAGAATGTACATTTGAAGCAATGAAGAAATTATAGATGAAATTTAAGTTCTTGTTTGAAAAATATTGAATGCCGTGTGCCCATTGTAATACTCATAAAGGACATTATAAATGTCACTCAATGGAAAAGCGAGTATGCAAAATTATATGTAAATAATCATGGATATAAATATTACTAATTTTGTTTATTTTGCCAGTCACAAACACGATGTCAAAATTTACAACCTACAGAAGTCTACCAATAAGATGTCAGCCAATCCTTATGATATTTAAAACTGTTTGTTAGAACTGCTGGCTGTGGTACCAGGTAATCTCTTGCGTCGGTACAGACACGGCTAAAGACCGCAGGCCCAGCAGACATTGCAAGTAAACATGTAAAAAGGCCAGCGGTGAAATCCAAGATGCCGGCCTTACTGTCCAGTATTTTTTTCGTATCCGTATATATAAAATATATTTCAAACTCGATTTATGCCGGTGTAATTTACAACTGGCCTGTAATTTTTTCCCTTTCGTAGGACAGTCTGGCCTCTAAGTTTTGACGGTCTTTCACTGTGTCTGTCGGTAGTTGGGGAAAGTTGGTGAAAGCTTACTTGTGATCATAAAAGGACTCGTGCAAAGAAGGCACACATTACTGCTAAAACCTCTTTTTAACAGGACGGAACTCTTAATCATTTCAGACATAAGGGATACATTGCAGACAGGCTATACCGCAAAATAAGAAATCTTACCACAATAATTCCATTGCTAGAGCTGTAAATGGATGCACCAAACCATTGGTCGCTTTTGTCTTCCACATCGCGATAGTGGACTCCATCATGACGAATACTGTTTCCTGCGTTAATGAAAAGTAGTCTCACTAATATGATGTTCCACATTACAGTTAGAATAGTGTTATGCATGTACATACATTTGTACAAACTACTTAAGAAAATTAATGGTAAATACCACCGAGCGTTTTAGAGAAACAGCCCAAAAACATTACATGGATCAAAACCAAATGGATAGATGATATGCATCCATGAGTTATCTACATGAAGAAAGTGCTGCACAACATATTTATTTAAGTAATAGTTATTACTGCCCATATCTTATAATAAGTAACCGAATAATTGATATCCAACACGTTCAGCTTGAAGTTGAACATTTTGCAGTTTGACATGTGTTAAATGTTTACCACAGTTATTACGTTATTCTACATTCATTTCTAGGCAGAATTAATGAACCTAATAGTGATAATTAGGTCCTAGATCAATTTAGTTACTGTACAAAGTAACCAACTTCGAAGTAGATCTATATTTCATGAAAAGATAACGACCGCAATTTCTGCAATTTAACGTCAAAACATATTCTCTGGCCATTTATAACAGTAAACTGCCCGACATTTCGTTCACTCTTGCCGCCGACCTTATGTTGCACGAGAAAAGTGGTCTGGGAAAGCAGACGACAAATATGCGCGAAAATGTGACGGTGCGTAAAATTTAACGATGTCATAAAATCAGCATATCGACCCAAAGTTCCTGAAAGTTACTGAAAGAAGTAAAGGCAGTCAAAAGGCGTGTGAGTATTGCTCCGTTCCAACACAATATTTAACTTGGTAAATTGAATTGGGCTGTTTTTCATTGTTCAGATTTACTTTTTATCACATTTTCGTACTTTTTTATTTCACTTATCAATACCGATGATATCTATAGTGTGGTTTCTGTCCCTTTCAAAATATAGTCTAGAAGCCGTCGGTATATAAGGTCTTAATAATTCACTTGTTTGCATGTATACTAGCTCGTTCTGTATCGTAAGTTGCGTAAAAGTAATAAGGTCCACTAAGGAGGTCCCATTATCGATCCCTGACCAGTCAGTTTTTAAGGAATCTTTCTCCACGACGAACGCTGGCTCAGGCCAGAAAACGTGTTCAATACTTAGCGTTACCAGAGATTTGTTCTACGGGTTTTGAAAATCGTTGAAGAGCCGTTAAGAACGTGTTATTGTCTTAGTTGGATTGTGCGTGTGGCCGGGTTTAAACATTACGAATGGGCTATGGTCCGCCGTGAACAAAAATTGGGGTTTAATACTAGTATTGCCTAGCATATTTTCTCGTATTGAACTAGGGGCTTATGTCCTTTTGAACTGCAACTCCGATGAGTGACTACTAGAAAATGTATGGAAAATATGCTAATATTATAATAATATATCTAAATTGCTGCCTCCGACTATTACACAGTCCAAACCTTTTGTATCGAATGGAATTTCCTGGCAGAAGCCGTCACTGTCTATTGGGCACCGAAACACAGCGCCACCTCGCGTCACCCCGGGCTGGCGAGTCTGGGCACTCGGGGCTCCTATCAACAACCTGAAACGAGCAAACGTAAATATTCACATAATCTTCGGGTAGAGGTAATATTTTACATGTAAACTCTTGTTTCGCAGTGTGTAAGTTCCTCCCGCGCTGCGCTGAAGGACCCGGGACGTCCCCTCGCCCCTATTAGTATATAATTTGCTTGTTCGATTTGTTGGCACATAGAAATTTGTGTCAAAGCTGAACATTTCAGTTGATTACTTTGTAATGAAATGTTGCGTTGTCTGGTTTTATTTGGTCGGTGGCTGAGTACACAGCGGAAACCTACCTGTTAGGTATGGTGACGGTGACCACCAACCAAAATCACATGGCCGGCGGTCTCGGCCAGATGTAAGAGTGCCAACCAATGCACTAGCTGATACCTTTTACACAGATTCCCGTTTGTATTCCAACAAATTGTCTCAGTCTGGCCATCGTGGTTGGAACTGTACTATACACTTGCTTCTCACATAGGCGACCGTGGTTTAATTCCAGGTCCCGACGCCGGTGAGTTTGGATGGCGGTAACCATTCCGGAATAGCGAGTTTTCTCCGTCGGAATACACCATTCCGAAAATCATATAAGCGCCACCATAATTAGGGACACATCTATCTGTCCACAGCGGAAATTTAAGAATTGCGCAGTACTGATCTCTATTTCACTGCAATGACGACAAATGTGATAGATTTGACATAAATACAATGAGGGAATGGCAGCAGTAATGGTAATGGTCTTTAAACTGATGGTTATCCGTTGGCAGGATAATTATCTATATACAATTATAGCTTTCCACTTGCATACTTGTAAGGTTAACACACTGAAACTTATCTAGATATCATCAAAGAAACGCTAAAATAGTTTATTAACACATGTGATGGCTGATATGTAGTGTTGTTTTGAGACCTTCAGTGCTAACGCCGCATGGGCCTCATTAGTCATTATTTATACGATAATCACGCCTCTCACGTATCATAGTGCGTTATCTAAAGTAGGAGACACGCTATCACGATTAGGGGCCATCACAACCCTGATTTATGTAGCCGAGAGCTCACAGCGGCCATGCTAAGCGCGTTTAACAAGTCGCGTGTTATCCGCGGATCAGTTGGCAATTAATGCAATCCATATGGAGAGGTCCTTTGTTTATCGGGCGGATGACAACGGCCGATATCGATGCTAATCACGTGAATCATACAGGAACCACTTGTTAGCTGCGGGGTTATCTACCCTGGGGCTATCAATAATCAACTCCATCATGTTCCACGGCCCGTAACTCTGTATTTTACTTCAATGTTATTGTTGGGGCGGATTTACAGTAAAACATATCAATTTATGACCTTAACGTAGCTTTGACGAAATGTGATGCTTGAATAGTTTTGATGAAACAAGACGGTAGATAGTAACATAGCTATATGGCAATATAGTAATCATAAAATAATATATGGAGCAACAATATATAAACTTTAAAATTATTATAAAGTAGGTATTCACATTATTAATGCCGAATGGAATATTATTGAAGTAACTAAAAATCTATGAAAATTTTAGAAACCGTAATGGTTAAACAAAGATATAAGATATGTGGTTTATTACCACTTTATTTCAGTATTAAGCGGCTTACACTCAAATCGTAATGGTGATGTTTCATTTTTTCCGAATGAAATTATATCAGCCTAACACAGCCTACACAAATCCACATAATTATAATGTTTAATAGTTGTTACGCGAACATTTCAAATAACCACATTACGGGCCACGCCCCAGTTTGCATACCACCCGCGGTTATTAAAGCGGCATGTCTTATCTACATGTACGCGACATGCTAATATATCAGTCAACAGAAACAAGCAGTTACAAGAACAAAGCTACCACATAAGGCCAGAGTTAGTTGGTTGTGCGTTTTCCGGACCCGCCGACCCGATTTTTTTTACAATACAAAAACAACAAAGAACATAGCCAATATTGTAAAAAGAATAAACCAAAAGTGATAAACAATTTCATGTATTTCAACTGATCCTGTATTCCTCGTGAATGTTTAAGGATAGTTTTTTAACTCACATTTATAATGTAACACACAGTGAAAGTTCAACGTAAATAATGTTCACTTTATATGCATGTTTGTATTACAAACTTTGCATTGTATTTGTATTCTTATCGCCATATTTATTGCGAAAAATAATATGTTTAGAATATTTTAAAAAAAAAACGTCTCTAATTGACCAGTTTTCCAGCACACAAAAGAATGTCAGAGAAACTAAAGACCAAAAACTTCTGGCCTAAGTGACTTGCTCGCATCTGGCCCCGCGGGGCGGGGTACAAACGAGACGAGTGTCGTCGAGTTAATTGCTGTTCGGCTGAGGCAATAATTTATCAACGACAATGTTGTGACGCCATTAAATTGCTATCTCAGTATCTGGCTTCCGTTATGCAATATTGTGCGTTTTATTCGAAAACAATGGTGCATCACACGATGATTTTGTTGAAAAGATTTGAAGAGATTCACACTAGTGTACAAGTCACTTCATCGTCGAATTTATATAAATTGGTGCCTTTAATTTCGCTGCGCTTAAATAAATAAAACTGTAATAAGACACCGAACGTTGTGCTCACTAAATAGTACATCGGAAAAACGTCTGGACAATAAAATTTACTAAAACAATTAATAATTTAAATCGTTAACATCATTGGCCAGTGACAGCTAATGTTAGTTTGCTTAAATAATTTCAATCGTTGATTATGTTTGTCTGTTTTTTGTACGCAGACGAAATTAAACATAGATCTCGAGCGCGCAATACAATAATTTTAAGTCCATATTTAATAATTGTTACATGCACATATTACTGAGAAAATATTGACCACGTTCCTTTTAACACGCCCGTACTAGGTAAAGCTTGAAAACAAAAATGTCATTCATTACAGAGCAAAAATTTCGAGTGGTCGGCGAACAACATTAAACCCACTTAAACATTGCGAAACCCGACGCCGGGTCATGTTTTCACTCAATAAGCATCTTACAAAGGATTTACAAATGAAGCATTCCGAAGAGCAAAACACGTGACTGATGAAATTTCAGATCGCTATTTGATACATTGTATTTTAATTTCTTTTGACATATTTACAGGTGGCAACATAAATAAACGAAAACACCGATGTACCGTGTTTTTAATTAAAGTTTTAGGTCATTTGTTGGGCTGTAAACCTGCCGTGTTTACAAATAAAACACTGTCATTGGTAAACATGATCCATTGCTACCCCTTCTATCAAAGCCGCAGTCCATAGAATATAATTCAATATATTTTAATTGGCATTAGTTATAATGAGCGTGAATGACGTTTATTCGACTGAAATATGATTTGTATTTACAAAAGACATCTTATAATGTCTTTGTTCAAAAACGCTTGGTACGAACAGAATACACACTTATGTACATGCTGATTTACTCCAGAGGCATCACCAGCTATCGCATAATTATAGATTATTTTACGATACAAATTTACTAAACCGTTATTATTTTACCGATTTAAATGCGTTTTTTTGTATTTTGATCGGTAAGGTGTCCATTAGAAACGATTTTTGCAATTTTTTTATTTTATTAACATATTTATGGACTGCTGCTGTAAGGATAGATATAGGAATGGAAAAGGTACAGGGTATTGTCTAAAAGGGGCAGGGTGCTGTCTAAAAGGGGCAATTATGGTTACTGTTCGCGTTATTCGTTATTAAGGTTACTGTTCGCGTTATTCGTAATTAAGGTAACTGTTCGCGTTATTCGTTATTAAGGTTACTGTTCGCGTAATTCATTATTAAGGTTACTGTTCGCATTATACGTTATTAAGGTTACTGTTCGCGTTATTCGTTATTAAGGTTACTATTCGCGTTATTCGTTACTAAGGCTACTGTTCGCGTTATTCGTTATAAAGGTTACTGTTCGTGTTATTCGTTACTAAGGTTACTGTTCGCGTTATTCGTTAAGTTTTAAACGCATAGAATGGCTCCTGGTACAAGACCTATATGGACAACAGGCGCGGTAACAGGATTTGAAGTTAGAGGGGGCGGAAACATTCAGTACCTATCAACCTAAACATGTATACGGGAAAGACTTAGAGCAAAATAGCAGTGTGCTGCACCCTTCTCCTTTTTGGTTCCCCCCAGCTGCCCCTCTGATCTGGCGAACAGAGAAATGTTGAATAACTTTTGAAATTCAACATACTTTTGCAATTATTAAATAACAAATGAATAGACTACTAAAAAACCCTTAATTAGAATGATTAGACTCATAAAAACCGTGGATTTAGCAAATTTCCACCCTGCTCCTTTTTAGCAGCACCAATCCATGTACCTTTTGCATCCTAGATCTTAACCTAATGTATAAAGTATATATGTTGCAAATCAATGAGTTAAATTGTGCGATATCATAGAGGTTCAGACTTCTAGACGTGTACAAACAGGGGTGGCGAAATCTCATATTGCATTATTTGTCCGATTGTGAAAATGCCTTTTGCAACTTGTCCTTAAAGCAATTAAATAGTAGATTATGTCAAGTTTTCACTTGTCCGTTCATGTTCTGGGACAATCCGGACAATACACTGCCAGAAGTTAGATTCAAACCGACGACCTCCTGTCTCCCGGGTAAACTCACTCGACCACACCACGCAACATTTGACGCGTTGCTATGAGCCTATGATAATAATTGCTTAGATATTATTTCTAAAGTAATCAAGAGGCGGTGAAAAAATCAATGATTTTTTCTTTCAGAAAAGTTGTTGTTTTTTTCATCGTTTCTTTAGTATTTTTCAGTAGAAATAATATTTTATTAATTATTACCATAGCAACGCAGCAAATGAGTTCGGATCAAGCGCATGTTGCTTTAAATATTAAAACTGCTCTTGTTCACAATGTTAACACCCTACCCCGCACGCGCTTTTACCTTTTCTTTAGATAATGTGCACCAATGATCTGATGAGTAACTTGCTTACGTAGGTATTTATTTATTTCCAACAAAAACATAAAGGTAGCTTTTCGTCTGTAGAGTCTTAAACTGCCTAGATTTTCGAGTATGCATTCAACGTTTAAAACAATATGATAGATTTAATCCGTATTTTCACATAGATTCGGTTGTCTGTGGTTATAACACTATGCTTTTAATCGCATAGTTTATCAAGCATCTTTATTGATAATCTGATTGTTGTTTTTAACCTAAATTGTTATAATCTAGCACAACGTTATTTCAACTTAATTGCGAGTCTCTTTGTTTGCCAGTATAAATCTCCACAATTTCTTAATCATCGCCGAATGATCATTTGATGTGTCATACATGTATAGTGTGTACTGGTACAAAATAAATAACTCATTCCCAGTGCCCCCTTAATACGGTATGCCAAAAGGCAGATAAGAAATAAAGATTTTTGTGTTTGAAAGTTGATTCATCCAGGTATGTTATATAATACGCGTGGTGATTATGTGGGAAACGTTTTCCTTAAGAAAGTAAACGCTGTTTAATCATTTGAAACGAATTTAAGGTATTTTATTTGTAAACATTCGAACAGCGGGATACTGTTAAGTTACAGGCACAGGCACCTCGTGTGTCACTGTGTCTTACAACGATACATTGTACATCAGTAGTCATATTTCGTCCTTTTGAGAGCCAGCAACAGGGCTTCCATTAAGGGGAGTTTGGGAGCAATTTACTCCCAGTTTTTGTCACACGACTTCCAAAATTGAAGCCATGGAAGTTGCAGAACTTCCAAACTTGCAGCCATGGAAGTTCCATCACGTAAGGATTAACACGTTAGAAAACAAAATTAAGTAATTTATCTAAATGTATACCTCTTTCACTGAATAAATTGGCATATAAACACTCGATGAAAAAGAACTTGCCTTAAAAAAAATCTCGAATTTTATACTTAATTTCATTTCTGTAAGGCTCATGACTTATGTAGCGCAGTACTGTCAAAACTTCCACATATTATAAGCAAAACTTCCAAAATCAGAGGCCATGAAATTCAAACTTCCAGTTTTCAAAAGTTAATGCAAGCCCTGCAGCAGCTATGAGGATATATACCAGGGCTGGTATTCACAAGCCCTGCAGCAGCTATGAGGATATATACCAGGGCTGGTATTCACAAGCCCTGCAGCAGCTATGAGGATATATACCAGGGCTGGTATTCACAAGCCCTGCAGCAGCTATGAGGATATATACCAGGGCTGGTATTCACAAGCCCTGCAGCAGCTATGAGGATATATACCAGGGCTGGTATTCACAAGCCCTGCAGCAGCTATGAGGATATATACCAGGGCTGGTATTCACAAAGCTCCTACGGGAAATCTTAACTTAAGTTTTACGTAAGTAACATTTTCAGATCAAATTTTATATATGGCATCCAATGATTTATGTTCACAAAAGGGTGAACGATTAAAAATTCTAAGCAATATGTACTAGTTTAATACACTTAAATGTAAAAAGACCTATACATGAAACTTCCACCGGCTTAAGGAAGTCTTCCCTATGGAGCTTTGTGAATACCGGCCCAAGGGGTGTGATTCTTCTCCGTTCAGCTGATTTCCTCCTTTTCAATGCAAATACTGCTTTCAATGGACGAAATATTAATTCGGACGTTTCTGGTGTACAATGTCTCTCAAGGCTCTAAATTTTGAAGTATTATTGTCCAAAGTGTCATCTTTTCTGGGAGGTGATTTCAGAAACATTTCAAGGGTGGAAATTCCACTATCCCTTCAAAAAGCCACAAAATAGTGCTTCACTATTTCTTTACCGGTTTTCAAGAAATGTTAAAAGGTCGCAACGGTTTTCGAATGATCTTTATCCATAACACGCTAAGTACTAGCCCTACCCATGACACAGACTCGAACGTACGACTCAGTAAACCGTTAGCTTTTGACACAATCGAGCTTGAATATAAATATGTTTACATTTTAAACCAAAAAATGCGCAGTTTACACAAGCTAATAAAATCAGTTCCTAAAATACGAAGAACACACACTTTAGTAAGATTGAGTTTAACACAAGTGCTGCAAGTGTTCGTGTATATAATAACATACAGATATCATGTCCTATGCCAAAAGACTTTGAAAGTTCTAAATCTTAGCCATTAAAACGTCCATAAGTGTTACATTGTAGTCTTATATACGAGACGTTTAACGCGAATTTAGTGCTACTTTTTAGATGGGGCTGAATTCGCTAATATTTACCATATAAACAAAGGGTCAATATTCGCCCATCGCCTAACAAGTTACGCTAGTTTTATTGCAGCACTGAATTTCGTTGGCCATATACTTAACGTGCGTTTGAGAGCGTTGATAGTCGTGGGACCAGGTAAACCAGGAAGATGTTATAATTTCAATTAAACTGACCCCTGGATCATACTTATATACGACACATGTTTATTGTATTTCCGGTCACTTTTCGTAACCGGACGGGGGCAATTAAGACATGTTTTTACCGCTTTTAGCGTTATTGGTTAGATTCTGGTCGCAAATATTGAGCTCCTGAGTTACTTTTTATAGTACGGACAGTGTTTCTCTCACGAATAAAGCTCCATATGAGAAGTAACACTCAATTCGTTGCACGACTTAAATTCGTTGCACGGCTTATTTATAACATTAAGACCTAAGTTAGCGCCACCAGAAGCCAAACTAGCCATGGCTACTAAAATTCACACTGGCTACTAAAACTGCTGAAAATATTTGAAAATGAAGACTATTGTTGCAGTTTATGAGGAAAATATTTCTAAATAACAACCATTTTAAGTAAAATCTGAATTTTTGGCTACGGATTCATATTTCTTAGCGCCAACATAGATAATGATTATTACTTGTCCGCTATATACATGTGTACTCAATGTATACATTACCATTTGGAGCCCTGGTCTTGGTGAAGGGCCACAGAAAACCCGAACATACTCTTGGTCTCCCCGCTATGTATAGTCACCGTGTCTAAGTCTAAATTATAACAACTCACAGAGTCGAGTAACAGAACTAAAACCCACAGCGCAACAAATGCCGACTTCCATAAAATATTCCTTCCAGTAGAACGTTTGGCCGTCTGTTTTCTATGTAATTCACATATATTGCACATAACTACCTCCCGACCAGACAATGTGTTCTCCATTTTCGAACCCTGACAGAATTCCGCTATGTTTTTTCTAAAAAACTTTTAGGCTTAAAAACTTTCACAACTTTTCAATCATTACCGCATCTTTGTTTGCTTACTTAATACAATCACAACCAGATTTATTCCAATGGTTATTTCCTTACACCAATCCTATAACGATGAATCATAAAACAGACACTGAAGACGTATATATAAGCCTTCAAACTTCTCTAAGTACTTATACAAGACTTCACGATTCTCAACATATTCCAGCAACAGTTTCTCCAACACACATATCCAACCAACATCAGTAGCTAACAGTCAGCTGTATATTGGGTATATTGGCAGAGTCTATGTTATTGCACAGGCGAGTACGCTCTCTATCGGACTAGCCCATTCACATTTTGCTGGGTATTTAGCGCATGCGCATCATGATTTAACGGTTACCCCCCCCCCCCCCCCGCTTTGTGGTTAAATGCTGATAAGCATGTGGGATTATTACTCACAAAGAACACGCTGGTTTATATTTAGGGATGTGAAGATTATATCTTTCTCTGAATGTGTGTTGCGTTACATAAATAAAGAAAACGTGACGTAGGGGGCCTAGTAACTGAGGTTGGGCAGAAAAGTAATTAAATGATTGTTTGAAAATATTCCATAATCCATATAAAACTGTGTATAAAAGCAAATTATAAATGGTATATACACAATGAATTGTAATAATTTAAGAACACAAGTTTTCCATCAGAAACAAAGTCGTTTATGTGCGGTTGTTCTAATTGGATATTTATATAGTAATTTCATTTCGAGAAATTCAATTAGAATTTATCCACACTGTTTTGGTAACAAAATACTGATATGTATAAACATGTAAGAATCAATGGAATTTTCATACTGTAAATGGAGATTTGGCTACTGAAATGAACTGTGGGTTTTCTATTACAATAGGCCTAATTATTATTTCAAAATGTATAATTATTAGAGATAGGATTTCTGCTTGTTAGATAGTACAGTAGCTAAGATTTATTATAACATTTTCTGTTGTTAAAGATTTTACTGAATATAAATAGAAAATTTTGCTCAAATTTGGACACGTCTATTATTGCGCGTATCTCAACAATCAAGACTAAATAACATTTCGTTCTTATTCGTGATTTTACATCTTGGTTGGTGGAACTATTGCACCTTGTGTGTTTTTCATGGACATTACAATTTACAACACGCTTTTATTCCTTCAAATGCGATTTTTAGTGTTTTAAGAGGTAGAACACAACATTTTTGATTAAAAAATAGAGAGAATCTAGATTAGTCTGGACAATAATAAAGTGAACAATAAAATATATAGGAAATTATATAGTATTTAATCGCAGAATTTGTGGGAAAAAGATCGGTTATTTGCATTTCGTCAGAAACTTTTTTCAGAAATGTACATAATTATTTACAAAGCATTTTTGTTGGTCAGCTGATAATAAAATTTCGCGACGATTGCGCCTAAAATATTCGTTAAGGGACATTCTACTTTCACTTTGCTTTCATTTGGAAGAAAATGGACGTGTCAACGCAATCTTTATTGTTTTATGCATCGTGGAACAAATCCACCGAAGTTTTTAACTGTTTGATAAGTTTCAGAAGGTTTGTTGTAACAGATAAATACGCGTAATATGCATGACCTGATGTTATTGAAGAGGATTTTGAAAACAAATGTTCCATAACTAGAAATTCGGATTTTAACGTTTCGGATATCATTATTCTGATAAATGATTTTCGTTGATTTGTTTGCATGTATACTTGTTCAATGTTAACAGACTATAATACACGTTTTACCTTCTTTGTCGGGATTTATCAAAATCTTGTAGTCAGACTACAGTAATATCGGGTAATTTCGAATTAAAGTCTCATTATATTCTAATTTCATTCATCAACTGACTGATTTCGTCATAAAATGTGACGTATACATACCTATGACGTTGCAAAATTAGATCGGTTGATATAACGGTTTTACTCATACATACGTCGTCACGTTTTTTAATATTATTTTGTTCACAAATATTTAATTCGTTATAGGATAATGTAATGAGGATTATTTCGGAAAGAATTACGCCGCGTAGAGAATTTGCATTACTTGCAGTTTTTTAGTGATAATCTGAGGTGGGAAAAGTTGCTTTTTCTCAATGAACTCTTTTTAAACGAGTTCAGTCATTTTTAAACATTCATTTATGGGCCGTCAATATTCATCTGTAAAATTGCAGAATTTATCTGTAAAATTGTGCGTTTGCTGCCGTGTATAAGATATTTGTTTAAAAAACGCATGGGTACACGAGCGGGAATGATTGCTTTCTAGAATCGGACACAGAAATTTGTGGCTTCCTTTTCGTACACGTTCCCGTTAAAAAAAGCACTAGCGACAATCAAGTTTTAATTCAGGCGCATCTTTGCATTTTACAAGTTGAAAGGTGTTAACAGAAACATCATTTGTTGACTTCTTCAAAATATCTAGCTGATAAACAAATGTTGCATTCTTACTTCTTAGTCTTCATCAAAATGTGCGGGTCCTTATTTATAAAATAATGGGAACAATGCATAGACGATACATTTTATGTCTCAGTTATAGACGGATGCACACATAAGTTAAGAAGTAAGTTTAATATAAACGTACATCAGATAAACTCGAAATTACTTTTAAGTGACAAAAAACGCAAAGTATGAGTGTAAATATCCTTGTTTATTTGGGATTATGGAAGGTGGGAATGTTACCCGAAACGTGTCGATATTACCCGCCTGACATTGAAAAGACAAACTGTTGTATCAATTGATTTTGTCGACAACGATTTTTCCATTCATTAGTAAAAGTATCAAGTAAAAACGGCTACACACTACATTGCGGTTTTTCTTACTGGATAATAATTATCAACACAGAATGACACAACTTCTGTCATGTCTTAAGGTGTCGATATTACCCGACATAGCTCTATAATTATTTATACTCTAAATTTGGGTTAGCAATCTTACAAAGCTCAGTGGACGAAAAGTGCTATTCCTGATAATTTTAGTAAGACATAATTTCCACATTTTTATTTGTAGCTTCAGGATGAAAGACAAAGCAGAAATTGAAGTTGAGGTAGAAGCAAGTATCATCACAATAAAGCTAGGGGGGCAAGTGTACCGATTGACGTTGGGAAATATGGCAGTGCAACCAAACACATGTAGAGGACTGTCCTATAATGAACAAGAGGAAGAAATACAGTTCAGCTTAAAAGGTGAAATGTCAGTTTATCCTTAGTCATGTGTCTTGTAGCAACCCTTTTAATGAACATAGTATGAACGGGTTGGATGAGTAGTAGTAAAACTTCTACATTCCTAATCAGGGCATTTTTGGCCAATTTTATAGCCATTATTGGGTCATATTCCCAATGCTAAAAAGTAAATTTTTTCCAAAATCCAGACTCAAAATTCTCAATTGATGGTTAGACTTTCAGATGTTTGGAAATGAGAGGTGTTCAGTGTAGAAATAAAGACTTTTGAAGTTGTAATGACTGTTTTTCTTATTTATTTTTGTTAAGAACATTCTTTTCTTTGATGTTTATCTATAATAACTCAAATTTTATTAATCAAACAATTATAAATTTTCCCAGTTTTAGGTTAATTGACGCTAACATTCCCAATTTTATGGTTGTAGGTCATATTCCCAAAATGGTGAAAAAAAGCCCATCTAGTATGGAAATAATACTCTCCATGATTTTGCAAAATTTTATCAGTTCTATACAAAAGCTCTTGTTCTTAGATGTGGGAGGAAGCTCCTACGTTGTGGTGATGCATGTAATTGTAGCGTTTTTCCTCAATAGTTTCGGATTGGTACCAGTAAGTACCCGTCATATTGCGTCATTTTCTGCCAATTTGGTAATTTGTTTTTCGTCCAAAACTACCAAGAAGGATGTAAAAATAGTAAGTTATAATTAATCTCTAAAACAACTTGTTCCATTGATTCTTTCACCTTTATTTATTTCTTTGAGGGGGTAAAATGAAAAGTTAAATTCAGGTACACTGTCTTTTTTTTTAATTTTAAAATATTAGTTTTTCAGAAATTTGGGAATTTTTGTACTTCAAATTGGGAAAATTGGTATGCATATTGGTATGCCATTGGAAATTATACCTTTTTCCAGTACCAAATTTACATAGAAGAAAAGCACTAGTTCCGATAGTTTGACCAAAATTTTGATGAAATCATGGTCATCAAGCTGTCATTGCTTTGCATGAAACTACCTTGTTACTTTTACAGGTGAGTTACTTAATCAGAATAAACCATCTTCTGGTGATTCAAAATCATTGAGGCAGTTGTCCAACCAGAGTCTGACTGTAGACCATATAGAGAGGCATCAGAACAAGTGGTTTTGTGCGCAGTGTCGGCAAAAGGTCCTTGCTGATTGGTGGTAAGTCAGACATTCCGAAAAGTGTTTGGGGCTTACTGGACATTTGGTCCTGTGTTTGTGTCAGAATCACTGGACCAAATCTGTGTTCGATCTGATTATGGAATAAGTGCAAATTTTACAGGACACATGATCCTGCTACCTTAGATCTTTCACAGGACCGGTAGGAAAATAACCAATCAGGTCCTTCAGTCAGATTCGTTTTGGGATGTCTGAGTACCAGTAAGTACACTGTGATGGTGGTCTGTATACTTTAATGATGGTTTAGAATTCTGATGCTTTAATAGTTTAATAAACATATTTCAGAATGACAGTCCTATGTTTATTTGCCAATAAACAATGATAATAGGAAAATTATTTTGATTTTAACATGATCTAACAAACATGCTATGCTCGGCTCATCTTTTCCTGTGTACAGTTGCAAGTAGGGCTGTGGATCATTGGGTAAGTGACGATTCGATCCGATCCACGAGTTGGGCTTTACGATTCACAGATCGAACCACGAATCAGCTGTTACAAATTGTGATACAGGAAAACACTCTCATGAGTCATGAAGACTAATAACTTTATCATATTAAACAAATTTATTGCCTTCTTCTCGTCATTTTTTTGAAATATCGAAGTATTTCCACACTGAGGATGTAAATTTTGCTATTGGTTTGCGGTATTGTTGTTCCGCTATACGTCAGGTACTTGCGACTGTGTATGACGCCATTGTTTTGATAGGAGTTTCGCATTCATGTTTTCTTATCTTTTTAAATTGATTTGGGATTCACGTGCCCCATCGCATATTTAGGCTAACTTGGGCAAACGTTATTTCTTGTTGGTGACTTGAAAAATGCAGGTTTTGACAAAACATTGAATGTAACGCTCCCGATATTGCAGCTCTACTTGTCACATGACTTGTGTTTACATTCTGCTATGGAAAACTAAGACATGCAAACACATTAAACTGCAATATAATGTCTCAAAAGGGTTTATTTTGTGTATTTATTAACTAATTTATGAAAATCAATATAAGGTAAATATAAAATTTAAGATCGCAATTAAACGATCTCGGCAATGGCGAGTACACGGATACTCGCAGCAGCCCTATTTGCAAGTACATCACCACTGTTACAGTGACATCATGCAGTTGTTGATTGCAGATTTAACAACAGTGGATTTTTTCTTTGTCAATGAAAAATTGTGTGTGTGTCATGTTAAAATAGTATATATTATTTAATTGGTGGTTGGTGTATAAGTTTTAATAATTACAGTCATCAATGCAAATGTATTATCAAAACATAAAGCATATAAAACTATTTCACCATTTCAAAAAATTACCCAATTCAGAGAAGTTGGTAAGCACAGTGGATCAGTTTAATGCATTGAAGATCTAAGATAGCACTAGTTCTTGTTGTATTTGTCTGCAAAATATATAATTTTTAAATAAATAGGTCTGATACAGCATAGATCTGCCTTTTTGTATCATAAATCTACATAATTATCCTGTGAAACTATTCTATGGACAATTTATATAAGTATCAAAACAAATATTATTAATAGGATATAAAAAATATTTAAAGTTCAGTAACATAATCCCAAGTTAAAAATATCTTTTCAGTCAAAGAACAAGTTTTGGTTTTACTGGCTGAAACATGTTTCCTTGATGTACCTGCTGTCTGTTCACTATAACTCTAGTGGCACAAACCAAAATTGAGCTTGCATCAGTTGTCAAAATTAGCAGTTTGGGGGTTCTAGTGGCACAAACCAAAATTGTGATTGTATAGTGATCAAAATTAGAACTTTGGCCAAGCAAGTCCCGATTCTTGGCCAAGCAAGCAAATTCTTGACCAAGCAAGCCCCAATTCTTGGCCAAGCAAGTCCCAATTCTTGGCCAAGCAAGCCCAAATTCTTGACCAAGCAAGTCCCAATTATTGGCCAAGCAAATACCAATTATTGGCCAAACAAGCCCCAATTCTTGGCCAAGCAAGTCCCAATTCTTGGCCAAACAAGCCCCAATTATTGGCCAAGCAAGCCCCAATTCTTATGTTGTTACTTGAGATCAGGGCCCGTATCCACAACCCATTCTTAGACTTA
The DNA here is from genome assembly GCA_027627225.1 of Congeria kusceri. Lineage (NCBI taxonomy): Eukaryota > Metazoa > Mollusca > Bivalvia > Myida > Dreissenidae > Congeria > Congeria kusceri. Next base: position 49,620,273 of record CM051038.1, on the reverse strand, counting down.
ATAATAAAGAATAGACTTAGACTCAAGAAATAATACTTGTTCGTATACAAAAATGCTGGGTACCAAGGTTGTTTATGTTAATAATAAACCGTTCTAAATTAAGACTGCTAAAATTATTGTTGGTGGAAACCAAGTAAAATTGATATTAACGGCCTTTTCTTTGGCAGAACAGTTTCAAGAATTGTCTTTATTCTTAAGTCTTATGTCTGAGAATCGGTTGGTGAATACGGGCCCTGGAAAAAGCTACACACCCACCGCAATATCACTGAGAATCTGAGCAAGCCCAGTTCAACATTTACCAGTGTAGGGCCTATGGACATGTGCTTACATTGTAGGCTTTATCGAATTTTATTGGTGGAATAAAATTTTATATTTTCACTGTTAGAGCAGTGAAAATATAAGATTTTACATGTTCACTGCAGTGAAAATATAACATAAAACGGACTATTTTTCCATAAATAGCATCGATCTACAAGTAGTGGTTTGCAACCCATTGCAAATTTATATTTATGTACAGTATGTACATGCATGTGTTTGCATAAAACATATTATAAAATTTAACAAAATAATAATTTAGCGACAACGACTCACAAAATATGGCACTTTTTTTCCCACCATACTAATGAGTGACAGTTTTGGATTCATTTATGACATCATTTTTATGACGTCAGAATACACAAACTTGTGACGTTTTAGCTTATCTCGCGCGATTGTATTTATTTATTGTCCAAAAGCATAAAATCGTGCGCCTCTCATGAAAATATCATTTTCTATGGACACTTGTGAAATAAAATACGATCTTACACCGAAATCAACAAATATCCTCTATATATTGACCACTGTTGTATATTTATGTTTAAAGTGTATTGTAATTATAATAATGTTGTTATAGTTGTTTGCATTTCTATTTCAGTTTATTCACACGAGTGCTTGCTCTTCCGTCAGAGAACTGGGCCGACTTCACAGACATGTGGTTCTGTCATAATCATGGATGTAAGGAGAATGGTGCGACACAGGTGGGAACAGCCAATAAATTATTGCCAGGTATGATTTTGAGGGCACTATACTTGTTTAGGGGTTAAGCAGACTATCTCCATATTAAGCGACTGGAGAATACATATTATATAAATGTTGCATTCTTTGAGGGCGATAGTGCATTTTGTCAACCCGAGGAAATACTGTCGCCCTCAAAGAATGCAATATTTATTTTATTATACCGAAACAGGGCTTCTCAATAAATAATGCGCATTTGTAAGAGGGGGTAATTTACTCACTATTTCATAAGTGCCTTTTAACTCCGATCAACCTGTCTTTCGCTACGACGTTATAGCGGGTGATATTGCAGTGTGATATTTAAAATTATTGACTACTTCGTTTGTATATGAACAAAGTAGGAAAACAGAAGGGTGAGGTATATTAATGTGAAATATCGATATTTTCTTTAAAAATACTCAAGCCAACTTATGATGACAGATTTGTAATTTAGATGTTGATAAAGAAAGAGAAATAATAATAAAGAGAAATGATATCAGTATTTGTATATTTATACAACACTGCGTAACGCAAGTTATACCATATTTCAGAGAGTTTTCATATTTCAGAGAGTTTTCTGTGTTTTTTACTGTTAAATAACTAATATCAGAACAGTAACTGGTGGGTGGAGCCTAATATGTAAGCTTATCGTGCAAAAAGTAGCGCACAGTATATTGAAATTTAGTTTGAATTTATACGCACACTACTGATTGCACGGTAAGCTTGCACATTTCGGATCGACTCACCAGAAAAAATTTACAGCGCATACATTTAGAAACGACACACATGCCAAAACGTGTTATATATCACGTGACGTCTAGGAAATGCCCATGGGATCGGCATCGTGGAAAGTTGCGATGTGATTGGTAAATATGGTATAAAACACTTGTAGCACCATTTGACCTGAATATATTAATTATTTAAACTCGCCCTGTGGGCTCGTTAAATAACTTTACATCTTTCGGTAAAAGGATGCTACAACTATCACTTCGGTGCACATGATATCTTTAGTATTATAATTTTTAATTAGAGTTTGCTTACCAGATAATTCATTACATAAGATAGCAAAATATTAGTGCATCTTTTCAGATCAGAGTATTGGTTCAATGCTGTTTTCAAAGTAATTTTCGAGTGTGGGTAGAAGTTCGTCAGTGAAATAATCTTTTTTTCTTAGAAAATATCCATCATTTCAGGGGTAAAAGAGTGTTTTGTTGGTGAGACGTATCTGTTGGTTGCTAGGAGATACACAGACAAAGGTCATGTGAAGGTCACCAAGTCAGAAACAGTCATTTGCAGACGGTGTGGGCAACAGTTGGGGGTTGTCACGGAAACTGATACAGGTAAGACTTTTGTCAAAAATTATTAGGTAGCATTCAGAAAATGTGATTTCTTTGATACTGTTTTTGCCTACGTGTTATTTGTCAACATATTATTCAAGTAATTCCAGTTCTTTGTAATTTGCTAATTGTATATTATTTAAATAAGAATACAGGAATGAAAGAACAAAAAAGTGTTTTGTGTCATTTTATTAGAAAATTGTGTAATAACAGAATACCAGAAACATATTTTCTTATGAAATTTCTCATATGTGTTCTATATTGCCAGCTTCTATAAATAAAACAAAGGTAATATTACTTTGCATAAACACAGATTTAAGAGCTGCATTACACAGATATAGATAATACATAAATATACTTTGTCACAATGAAAATTGGTTATATATAGGTAGTTTAAATATAATAACCTTCCCAGATAATTGGTAACATGATGTTGTGTTGCTGTTTTAAGGAGTCAGTGATGACGATGTAGTGCTGAAGCTGTTCTTGCATGCCATTGTCATCAAAGATGTTTCGTTTGAAGATTGCGTGCAGAACGCCACAAGGTTTGGTTATTTTGTTTTGGTAACTGTTGTTTTTATTACCATAAAACATTAGAGGCGTGTCATAGGAAAACCAGGCTTAATGCACATGTGTAAAGTGTCGTTCTGTATCAGTCTTTGCAGTCCGCACTGGCTAATCCAGGACGGCACTTTCCATCTATAGTGGATTTATGTTTAGAAGAGACTTCCTTAATACAGAAAATACCATAAAGGCGGAAAGTGTTGTCCCGGATCAGCCTGTGCATTGGCTGATCCGGGATGACACTTACGCACGTGCATTAAGCCCTGTTTTCCCACGACACACCTCATTATTATTTAAAGTCGTGCTTGAGTGATAAAATAGTATTCAAATTCAAGGGAGTGATCGCAGAAACATGTAAAGGGAGAAAAGTAACTTCCTTTAAATATTCACAATAACTTGGTTTTGTCAAGTTGAGCAAAGCTCATTTAGCAAAATAACTTGTAAATAAAACTGGCAAAAAGAGGAAATCAGCTAACTGAAGGAAGTAGCATATCCCTGATATTTTGTATTTAACAAAGTATGTTTGTGTTCTTATCACTCTTATGCCATTACCCACTTTGTCTTCAATTTATAGATAAATTCAAGTACTCTAATTATTAATGACAAGTGTAACCTACCCAGTTTTAGGTAACAAGTACCATTGATGACAATCATGAAATGCCTTAGATTAAAGCATTGTGTGGAATGCCAGGTTGAATGACAAGTGTCCTCGTTATGACTTTTCCAGGCCGTATCTGGACGTGTTCTTCAGTCGTCTGCTGAACGAGCAGAGCGCCACCTACAGCAGCTACAGGTTCATCATCGAGGCCAACCCGGGCACCCCGGACCAGTCGGTCGCCATTTGCCTGGTGGGTACACCTCACAACTTTCACATGGTCACATGTTAAACGAAAGTGCCAGTGTTCACAAAGGATTAACTGCAGGATCTGAGCTGATCTTGATTCACCAGCTCGGCTCGTCTTTTTTTTGCAAATAATTTATCTTCTAGATTATGTATCATGAATTGTTTTTATGTTTTGATTAAAATCATCATATCAGATAAAATATGTATGGTGAGAGAAATTCGTAATTATGTCAAACATATATTTGACCAACAATTAGAATCAAATAGATTTTTTGTGAACGCCATTTTATCATGCGAGGCTTAGAAACAGATGCAGGCGCTTAGGACTTGGGGCTGCAGGAGCTGGGGATGAGGCTTCAATATTTTGGGAGCATCAAATATTATTTTCGAAAATCATCTTTAATACTTTAAGAAGTTATCTCACTGGTCTGCGGCTCTTAAAAAAATAAACCCGTGGCTGCAATTAGATATGGGGCCCAATCCTGATCAATTAACCAATACACAATGTGTCAGGAAGCTTCGAGAATCAGCGGATAACTACTGTAACTCTTATTGAAACACGAGGTAACATACAACAGTTATGCATTGGGAATGGGCGGATAACTGCTCTTACTCTAATTGAAACACGAGGTAACATACAACAGTTGTGCATTGGGAATGGGCGGATAACTGCTCTTACTCTAATTGAAACACGAGGTAATTACCACCGTTATGCTTTGAACTTACAGATGACTACCTATTATTTATCAAAACAACAACCATTAATGTTTGGCCAATAAATATAATTTTGCCAAGAAAAAGGCGCTAAAACTTTAATTCATTCTTTTCTTTAACGGTCTTGCCGAAATTTTGATAAAAAAAATGTCCAATAATTAAAATATGTAATTGAGTTTACTCGATAAAATGCTCAAGTTATTTTATTGTTGTTGTTGTTTCTTTATTAAATCCAAAGTTCATTGAAATGGATGTTCCAAACTAACCTCGAAATTTTAAATTTCCTAAACGATCATGCAAGGCATCAAAACCCAAGCAGAATTCATTTTATGTTCAGTGGTTTGATACTTATCGTTGTTACATTGCTACTGTATTAGATATTAATGTTGTTAAATGCTATAAGATATATAAATAAATACTTCTGCTGAACCATGCGACTTTATTCCATTTAAGAATTGATCTGACCTTGAAATAATGAAATAAATTATCAAACTTTGTATCTTGAATCACCACTTTTAAGCAGAAAAAATGCAAGAAAAGACGTGTATTATAACGACATTTTAAAAAAATCTCGTCGGGAGGGGGTACCCACCACTTTCGCGTCCCCAATGTTCGTGTGCTGCCTACGCACTTGAGATGAGTGCAAGGCTTGCCGAGCGCTCACATGTTTCATGTCGAGCATGATAAACTTCATATTTATCCAAATATTCTATTTATCCTATTATGCTATTCTCATGAATCATCAAAATGGCGTGAAAATATGTCCAAAATGATAAAAAATACTTTGGTTTCCCATATTTAACACTGGTTTTTTTGTTTACTACATACAGAATTATTTGGTATGACGTCACTTTGAAGTACATAGCGTTCTAAAAATAATGATCAAATAAACGTGTGCTAAAAATAGTGATGGGATAAAACTAAAGTTCATACGATGTGTTGTTTTTCGATCGATTCATCTGTAGTAATAGGTTAAATAATTATTATGGTACTCAATTACCAGTTACTTACATATTATAAAAGGTTACTTCGCAAAACTTTGCAACCTGCCATGTGTCAGTGGGTATGTGAAATGTTTATGTCTCGTTTCACTGAGTGTCATTTCACTGGGAGTTTGCTTTTCCCTGGTCAGGGGTCATCTTCCAGAAACATCTTAAGTGAAATCTTATCCTTAGCCTAAAGATCGTCATTTTTCTTAAGCATTTTTTTTTGTATACAAACAATTTTGCTAAATGTTCACTAATTATAAACTTATTCTAAACTACTATTTACTCAACTGTAATTGGATTCATTAATTTATATGTAGTTTTATAAATACAACCTTACAAAAATTGGAACTTAAGTGAAAATAGTTTAAGATAAAGTTAAGATGTTTCTGAATTTTATCCTTATCCTTAAATTTGGAAATTTCCTCAACTGTATCATTCCATACAGAAACTGTCAAGCACTAAATCACATTTTAAAATAAGATCAGTAGTACAGAGTAATTTTAGAATTATCAACAACATATGTGTATGTTTATGTAGTAGAGATTAAAAATAAATTCAATTTTGATCTCACCTGAGCACAACGTGCTCATGGTGAGCTTTTAGGATCGCCTTTTGTCCGTCGTGCGTCGTCAGTCGTGTGTCAACATTTTCATTCAAAGAACATCTCCTCCTAAACCGCGGGACATATTCTCACCAAACTTCACAGGAATGATCCTTGGGTGACCCTCTTTCAAAGTTGTTCAAATCGTTCCAGTCCGCTGCATATGTAGGTCACAAGAGCTAAAATTTGAAAACTTAAAAAATATTAATCTCTGAAACCACAAGGCTTGGAGCTTTCATATTTTATATCTGACATCCTCTAGTGGTCCTCTACAAACATTGTTCAAACTATACCCCTGGGGTCAAAACTGTAGTAATAGGTTAAATAATTATTACGGTACTTAATTACCACTATACCGGGGGTCACATGTTTTATATAGACTTGTATAGCAAAATGAATTTAAAAATCTTCTCTGAAACCGCAAGGCCCAGAGGTTTCATATTTGGTAGTAGAATGCTTTAATACTCATCCACAAGAAGATATTAGGTAATTATGCATAGTTAATATTTGAATTTTTGAAAATGATATTTTAGGTGTGGATGCTGGACCCAGACGTTGCCATGTTTACGTCAAAGGAAAACCCAGAACAGAAACATGAATTAAGTGTTCAACAGACCTCAGCCATGAAAATGCTGTTTAAATGTCAGTTATGCAATAGTCATGCAAAAAGGTATGACAGGAAATAATCAGTTTTAGTCTTATTTTCGTAGAAAGTCAGTTACAAACACTGAAAGTTATTGAATTAGCCCTTTTCTGGTTGGTTAATAAATAATTATTGTTAATTATTATATGCTCTTACGACTTGCTAAATTGACTAGAATAATTATAAAATACATGTACATATATTTGTGATACATAATTCTTTTTAACTAAACAGTATGATGCTACTTATAGGTAAACAACTTAACATTAAAGAAAATACCAGTATTGTACAATAAAAATATATTACTTGTTAATGCTGCATTTCACAAAATGCAGGTATAATTGAGGCATGTTGTGGGAAAACGGGCTAAATGCATGTGCGTAGTGTCGTCCCGGATTAGCCTGTGCTGTCTGCACTGGCTCATCCAGGAAGGCACTTTCCGCCTACAGTTGATTTCTGTTTAGAAGAAACTCATGAAACAGAGAATACCATAAAAGTGGAAAGTGCCGTACCAGATCAGGCTGTGCGGACTGCACAGGGTAACTTTTACGACACTACGCACATGCATTAAGCCCGGTTTTCCCACGACATGCCTCAATTGCTGTGTACATTTTATGCTCTTTACAGGCCAGTGGACTATGTGACTAAGTCGGTGATCTCCCTCTGGCGCAAAGACAACACTGTGCACGGGTTGACCTTACCCCACCCAGTTCTGCTACAGCTGCTACAGTTGCTGGTGCGGAACTGCAAACTGTTGCCACGGACTCAGAGATACCTCAACGGCTTTCATGTATGTACAGCTTGAAAAAAAAATCTAATCCAGGACTGCACTTTCCACCTACAGTGGATTTATGTTTAGAAGAGACTTACTTGAAACAGAAAATACCATAAAACCGGAATGTGCCATCCTGGTTTAGCCTGTGCGGACTGCACAGGCTAATCTGGGACGACATTTTACGCACATGCATTAAGACCGGTTTTCCCTCAACTTGCCTCATTTGTATTGAGAACTGAAGTTTTTTTTACAAAAATACAGTATTACATGAATTACCGTACTGTAAAACATTTTTATATGTAGTTTATATTGTATGAAAATGTATATTTGTTGAAAATGTGAATGACATGGACACATACTCAAGCATCCATTTATTGGAAAATATCTGAATATTCTGGTTTTGTATTGTCAGTGCATATTATCAATGAACTATTTAAAGCAGCAGTCCGTAAATATGTAATACAAATAAAACTTTGCAGAAATCGTTCCTAATGGACAGCTTACTGATCAAAATACAAAAAACCACATTGATTTCAGTAAAATAAAAACGTTTTTGTAACTTTTTATCATATTGTTTCTACATGTATATGCGATAGCTGGTGATGTGACAGTATAGCGTGGCTTAAAACTGATCAGATATGTAAACAGACTTTGTGATGATTAACAGGTCACATGGTTGACATTTTTTTTTTTTCTGATGAAGAAAACTTTGTATAATGTATGGCAGTATTATTGATGTAACAATGAGTAACATTGTTTTATTCAGTTGTTTATTTTTTATGAAAAAAGTAATTTTGTACCCATGGTAGATTTGGAGGCTTTAGGCTGCTTTTCCATGTGTCAGCATCCATATCCACCAGCGTATCTGTATCCACATAATTATTATATAGAAGGCGCGTTTTTCATCATTTGAGGAGTGTCGTGGGAAAACCGGGCTTAATGCATGTGCGTGAAGTGTCGTCCTGGATCAGCCTGTTCAGTCCGCACAGGCTAATCCGGGACTACACTTTCTGCCTACAGTGGTTTTATGCTTAGAAGAGACTTTCTTGAAACAGAAAATCCCATAAAAGCGGAAAGTGTCATCCCGGATTAGCTTGTGTGGACTAATCCGGGACGACACTTTACGCACATGTATTAAGCCCCGGTTTCCCACGACACGCCTCATTTATATCTTCAGACATTAGCCATGACCCTGCAAATGAAACTTGGTATTACCGAGTTATTTTACTCGGGGAGTCTTAGGTTGTGTTATTCGGGTGTTCATTAAACAAGAGCACAGTCACGGGTGCTGGACGCTCGACATTCTTGTATTTGATAGTATTCTGGCCTTTTTGTTAATAGAATGTGTTTTTCACTGTGATGAACTGTGTTGAATTTAAAGTCAATATCTCTTCCAGATATTGAGAAATTTTACCTAAAGCTATAAGTTGGAAAAAGGGCGATAACTCCACCAAAATCCTTGATATAGTTACCTCATCTTGTCTACAGAATGGATTCATAACTGTGATGAAATATTTTGAGTTTCAAATCAATACCTCTTATAGTTATTGTGAAATCTGACCTTGAGCGAAAATTCAAAGTTTAAAAAAGGGCAATAAATCCAACAAAATCCTGGAAAGAGTTACATCTTCATGTCTGCAGAATGGGGTCAGCACCATAAACAAGTATCTTGAGTTTCAATTTATAATGTCTTTGATAGTTATTGAAAAATTATATATTTAACAAACAAATGTCAAAATTTTCTAAGTTGTAAGTCCAAACAAGGGCAGATAACTGGAAATACAAATCACAGGGTTACCTGCCTTGTTGTAATGAATTACTCTTTTGACAGTGAACAAGTATTGAAAGTTTCAAATGGATACCTTTCATAGTTTTGGAGAAATGGACAAAAAACTTAACCAAAAACCTAAGATTTTTCCTCGAAAAGTTGAGCTAAAAATCTGCTACTATTCTTTTATGTATGAAACCATTAACTTATACGCACTGACTGAGATACCATGTCGTCCACATTTGCATAACATCGCTCACGGAGTGATTTTTTGCGGATGCGGACTGCAGACACATGGAAATGGAATTACTGTTTTTAACTTGTTCTTGTGGGTGCAGATTTGTGCAATGCAGATATGGAAAAGTGCCTTGAGCGTGCAGGGGTGTGATTGCAGGAACACTTTACGGGAGGAAACTACCCTACCCCTCAAAAAATCACCTAAACTCTATTCCTAGATAGATCCAGTAAATGTAGGCTCAAGGAATCAGCTAAAAGGATGAAGAAATGGGTCCATGATTAGCTTTTATTTCATGCTATGCGGTGAATGAGAGAATACCAGTAAATGATAATTTCACTATATGAGTCGAGTGAAATGATATTGTTTTATCATTTCAGTCTTGGTTATATGGAACTACTTTTAACTTTGTTTTCATGTTTATTTTTTGAAAGTATGTGAATACCCTAATCGCCAAAATCGTCAGTGTAAACATCGGCCTTTTTAAACAGCAAAAAACACATAATAAAATTCAATATAAATATAATCAATCGACAACGACGCAGTAAGAGTGGCACTATTTTCCCACCACAACAGTGATCGACAATTTTGGAATCATAATGACGTCATATTTATGACGTCATAATACACAAAACTTCAGCATATCTCGCGCATTTTATTTGTTGTTCAAAAGCATGAAATAAAAAGAATATTTGTTTAATACAATGTAAGATCGTATTTTTATTTCATTCGTGGTAATAGAAACTAGATATTTTCACTCATGGCGCCACTCTTGAAAGTATAGTTTCTATGACCACTCATGAAGCAAAATACGTCCTTGCACTGCATTAAACAAATATCCTCTATATCTTCATCAGGCTTTCTGTGACATGAAATTAAGTATTGTCCTTATTTCATAGAATGGCGACCAGTTGGCTACAATTATGTGTAGTGTTGTCATTATTATACACAGTTGTATAATTACTGTAATCGTTCAGTTTTTGTGTGTAATTTTCAGGTAAGCTTCCTCCAGAACGCGGGCATATCCTGACATCGTCCCCCAGTCAGTCTGGTAGATACCTGGTACAGCGGTCGTCTCGGCCATAACTTCCACACAAGGATTTACATGACGTACCTGTGAAGTTGTCTTGTAGACAGTGCACAACTCAAATTAATGATTTTAAACGATTTTAAAGTGCTTTGGTTGTCGAGGAGGTTTCGTTATTGAGAGACTGGTAATTGCACTCTACGCTTTTATGGTATTTTCTGTTTCAAGTAAGTCTCTTCTATACATAAATCCAATGTAGACGGAAAGTGCCGTCCTGGATTAGCCTGTGCGGACTGCACAGGCTAAGCCGGGACGACACTTTACGCACATGCATTAAGTCCGGTTTTCCCACGACGCGGCTCGTTTATTTTTTTTGGCTTTAGGCAAACTCACAGACATTAAATTTTAAATCATATCTTTTTGATAGATCATCTGTTTTACTAGTATATATTTGCAATGTTTTAATTAGGGATGTCAACGAATATTCGAATACTTGACCAAATATTTGAATATTAAACGAGTATTCGAATGGCAAAAAAAAATTCTCCATAATAAGCTAGTTTAATTCATACGCGATTATTATGTTTTCACAGTTACCTAATTTGACACGTTTACATGTTATTTAACACCATGATACGTGTATGCGCAGTGGGAGATAACGGATTAGGCAAACTGTGACAATTGAGTCGTAAACTGACCCTAAGAAGAGACCGATATTTGCGCAGTTTATTATTTGGGTGCTAAACTGAAGCTAATTGGAGACCGATGTTTTCACACTGACGCTATTGGAGACCATTGTTTGAACAATGTATGGTGCATTATGCGGTTTAGGTGTTACTATTAATTTACTTACATTCCTTTAATTAGCGGTGCATTAACAACAACATTTTTCATGCCGACTTTAAAGCATGTATTCGCTCAATATAACAGACAAAAATGAGTAAAACAGCACAGGTCTATATTCTGTGTGTTTCCCGATTAATCTCAAAGTCTTCTCGTTCATTAAAGTGTTTATTAAATTGTCAGATTGCATTTACAAATCATCGTCCTTACCATTAGAGCGAATGTTCTCGTCTGCAGGGCTATTAGTGAATAAGCTCAGAAATCGATTATCAAGTGAGCTTGTTGACCAATTCATTTTTTTGAACAAAAATCAAGTGGCTTGATCTGCTCGCACCTGTGTGATATGTGACTGTCAGCAAATAGACTGGTCTATATTTAGTTATGTCATGTGTATACAACCATAGGTACAGTTGTGGAATGATTTGATATTTTTATGTTTTGTACGATGAAATGAGGTAATGTCTTACAATACAAGATGCTGCTAAAATCTACTTTGTGTATTGTGTGTATATTTTGTGATGTTTGAAGTGTATAGATCTGTTTCACTATTAATAAATGTATGACTAAGTAAATGATTTGAAATAAAATATATGAACTGTTTTCTTTGTTGTTTTATTATGAAATCAATGAGTTGGATGATGATGATGATGGAAAAATTCGTATTAAATTCATAGTCGACAGCGATAAGAACGGCTTTTAACGACACATTAATTTGTTTACCTATTATACATCCTAGATAAATAAAGACTTGGACATTTAAAAAACGAACGAAAATTCGAATATTATTCAAATATTGAACTCGAATATTCGAATAGCGTTTTGGTATTCATTGCCATCCCTTGTTTTAATACATTTCCAAACAAATTGTGCAGAATAGTGAAAAATTGGACGTAAAAAGATAAGACAAGTACTCAAAAGACAAAAATGTTATCACTAGCTTTGTAAATCTTTTTATAGCACAATCGATGTCAGGTACTCCTTGTTTCATATGGGTAATAAGCCATTGGTTTTAAAAACAAGATCTGTCTCAGGACATCGCACTCGACTATTCAACCGCTTTATCAGAGATATTGTCCTTGATCACTACAAAAAAGGGGCATTATTCTGCTAAAATGCTGGTCACAGTTATGTGCCTTGGCCAGTGACCTTATATAATGACCTTGAAGACATGAGTCAAGTTTTAATTGAAAATATGTAGCAGAAATAGAGATATGACGTTGTTTCAAACAAACTTTAACCTGAAATTTCTAAGTACAAAAAGGGGCATAATTCTGCTAAATTGCAAGTCAGTTATAGCCTTGATCAGTGATCTTATATAATGACCCTGAAGACGTGTAAAGTTTAAATTCAATATCTGTAGTAGTAATAGAGATATAGAGTTGTTGCACGCAAACTTTAACCTGAATTTCTAAGTACAATAAGGGGCATAATTCTGCTAAATTGCAGGTCAGAGTTATGGGCCTTGGTTAGTGACCTTATATAATGACCCCGAAGACATGTATGAAGTTTCGATTGAATATCGGTAGTAGTTACAGAAATCTATACTTGTTGCACCCAAACCATAACCTGAATGTTCTCTTGCACGCAAACCTTAACCTGACTTGTAAGTACAAAATGGGGCATTATTCTGATAAAATGCTGGTCACAGTTGTGGGTCTTGGCTAGTGACCTAATATAATGACCGTGAAGGCATGTGTAAAGTTTCAGTTGATTATCTGTAGTAGATATAGAGATGTAGAGTTGTTGCATGCAAACGTTAACCCGATTTTCTAAGTATAAAAAGAGGCATAATTCTGCTAAATTGCAAGTCAGAGTTATGGGCAGTAACTTCTCATAATGAACCCAAAGACGTGTGAAGTTTCAATTGAATATCTGTAGTAGTTTCAGAGATATGGACTTGTTGCACGCAAACCTTAACCAGAGCATTACGCCGACAAACGGGTGAGTAGTATAGCTCAAACTATTCGGTGAATAGTCGAGCTCAAAATGGGGTGTATCATGGGAAACCTGGGCTTAATGCACGCGCGTGAAGTGTCGTCCAGGACGGCACTTTCCGCTTTTATGGTATATTTTCTGTTTCAAGGAAGTCTCTTCTAAACATAAATCCACTGTAGGCGGAAAGTGTTGTCGCAGATCAGCCTCCGCAGAGTGCACAGGCTAATCCAGGACAACACTTAACGCACATGCATTAAGCCCGGTTTTCCCACGACATGCCTCAAAAATAAATTCTTTGCAGCAATTTCCGTAGACAAAGGAAAACAACAGAAGACATCGACTTTTATTCCTCTTTTTCATGAAGAAAACAGGCTGACAACTATATCAACATATAAATTATGTGTTTAAACACCAAATCAGATTATTAACAATATTAATTATCATAAAATGATGTCACAAAATATACATACAGTAACACAAATTAAGCATACAGGAACACACAAGCTTTTGTACAGTGAATTAAGTATCAGCCATGTTACATTTAGACATTCACAAAACTGTGAGAAACATGCAAGTTTTATTGTTCTTGAGTCAATATTATTTTTTGTATTCTTACCAAACCGACATGATGCTTACTTTAGTATCTAGGGCAACAAAGTTTGTGGTATTGTGAGCAATAATAACAAACAAACAACACTAAAGAACAGGTGTAGGACACATACAAAATGAAAACAATATTTCACAAACTGTTAACTGTGGGAAACTAGGGTAAAGATCCATAGCGAACAAGCAGGCTGATGCGACCTGCTCCTTTTTGGTTCCCCCCTGCTGCCCCTCTGGGCTGGTCAACACTTGAATGATGAATAGCCTATTATACACGTATTATTAATATTAAATAAATAATTGGACCTTGTTTAAATAAAAATATTTCCAGTGTAAAACCCAAGAATTATCACATTTGTAACTGTAATAACTGTATTGTCCAACATTTATTCGTCCAACATTTATTCCTTTTCCCCACCTCCCCCTGCTTTTTTTGTAGCAGCAACCTGTACCTTTCCGATTCTAGATCTGTCCCTATATAGTGACCGTGCCTTAATATATTGATACATGTAGTAACAAAACACTATGATCTGGACAGATTCGGAAATAATTCCAAAACACCAGTAGATATTACGGGTGCCCCTTTATCCACCATTCCTGTTGTAGTACTTATGGCAAATAATGTTTGCTGACATAACCCCACTTTAAGATGGCCAATGTCCAAACTTGATTAATATAAAATTAAAACAAATATATGCACACACATAAGCTGTACACAGGTAGTTTTCAGTTAGCTATGAAGCATTTCAAATAAAGCTTTTTGAACATTTGTGGGTTCATTTTAAGCATTTCGAAGTCTTTTTTTTTGAAAGCAATCAAAGTCTGTTGAACAATCATTTCCGAAAAATTGTGATACATGTTAAAAAAGGGACAAAAAGTTTCGGGTGACATGGTATTTGCAATTGCAAGAAAATTGTAAAAAACAAATTGGGAATTGAGAAGGTGTTCTGTTCACCGCAACTTGGGCCATTGTTGGCCATCTCATGTGATTCTGAAGCAAACATTTTCTTCATATACCAACAACAATGGACCAAATCAGGCACTGTTTTAGGTGGCAAAAAGTATCCTTTCCGCATGTGAATAGTCAAAGACAAAAACACCTCTCTTTTTTACTACACAGACAACCAACTAACTGACAAAACAATCAATGTAAGAAAAAGCTCCCACAAGTGTACTAATACAATGATAACTAATGTTATGAATTTATACAAATTCACAACAGTTGTCTACATGTATATAAAAGAGAAATTGTAATCAGAAGACCTGCTTTGTGCCTCAGGGATTGCTTAACACACATGATAATTACCATGTTTATTAAATGTTCGACAATGAAGATGTAATAATAATCAGCAAATGAAACAAGCTGGAAATGGCTATGGAAGCAGTAGTAGTATAGACACAGTGTGTGCTAAAACTTAAAAGCAATCAAAGTTCTCAGCAATGTTTACAGGTATAAGATATTTAATTTGAACATAGTCATGTCTTGCTAATTCAACTGAATGTACCTCTGTTTATATATTGAAACCACAAATGAAAATGTGATCAATCAAAATAACAACTTTTACACATGTTGCTGAAAGATCAGTTTTGAAACGTTTGTAAAACTGCCCAATCAAAATAACAACTTTTACACATGTTACTGAAAGATCAGTTTTGAAAAGTTTGTAAAACTGCCAAATCAAAATAACAACTTTTACACATGTTGCTGAAAGATCAGTTTTGAAAAGTTTGTAAAACTGCCTCGAAATCAACTGCTCTTACACACAAGTCCAAATATAATATTAAATAAGGAAATAACAATAAAAAGCTTAAAAGTTTCAAATTATCTTTTTGTTTAACTATCAACTTTAAATCACAAAACTCTTCAAGCCTTTGTTGATCAAATTTCATTACATGTAAACCACATGCGAAAGATCTGTTCAAGGTTTAAACAAAATAATAAACTGACATGTTTTATATATGGATGTTTAAAGATAGTGGTCAGGTCAGTGTAAGGTTGCCGGAAGTTTTAGATAGGGAGCAAAATTAATACTCGTAACAATGTGATATGAAATCTTCTTAAGTGATATTGTATCACAGTTCTCCGAGCTAGATATCTGTGGCTCACTGTACATATCGAAGCTTGTGTGTCGACATTCAACATGTCCGCAATACAACACTATCATCACCATAAACGCATACATATCTATAAAGTCAAGTTGGGTCCTTGCAAAGAACGTGCAAAGTATAATGATTTAACAGTTGCAATGCACAAACTCTACAAATTGTTGCATGCTAAATAATATTCTGCCTCCTTTTTTACAAATAATTGCCTAGTGAAAATGGATTTCATATATATTCAGTAACTAAGTTAAGACATATTTTAAAGCAACAACAGGCCTATATTTAAGCCGCTTTCTTAACAACAAAAGCATTACAATATCTCACAAATGTTTCACATACAATTTAGACAATTTTTACCCAAGTTCATCAAAACAAAGGCATTTTCACCAACTGTTGTTGTTTTTTTTCATCTAAGGCCATACCAATTTTATTCTATGTCTAGCGTCCTCGGGCTGGTAGGCTTTTGGACGCCTGAACAAACAAAACAACAGTTTTGACAATGTGAAAAAAACGAGTCGGACAGCGTATAAAAATATGGAAAAAAAAGGAAAAAGGTGTTTTTACTAATATTGTAAAACATAGCATGCAAGTAGTCAATTTACACAGCTAAAATACTGTATTACAGTCAGTTCCCAATATGAAGATGATATAATTTATAACAGTTTTGCAAGTAAACATTTGCTTTAGCTTGTACCACTGCCATCAATAAGTTGTGAAAGAAACATGTTGTTTTTTTATCGAGTTGTTGTTTGTTTTTTCCTGCCTGGATGGTAGGTTTTGAAAAATCACAAGGAGGCTAAACATAGAATCAAATTGGTATGGGCCTAAAGAGAGGTATTTTCAACAATTTTTTTTTTTAAATAATCAAATATTCACAGATTTTTGTTACTAAACTCTCTGGTGAAAACGCCAACACAATAAAGAAACAAAGCGGAGATAAATACACAAATATTCCAAGTTCATGGAGTTATTTCTCTTTTTTTGTCCCCAGAATCAATACAGTTTGTGCACTGCTCAAGGTCGTTGCCAAACGAGGTCAAGGTCAGTTCGTGATCATCATGTTTTCTCCATTCACGATGTGAGACTTTAGGACACCGTCTTCTTCTATTGTTACTGTTTCCACACCGTTCTCAACCACTCTGAAAATATCATTAACATTATTTTTTTACATGATCCAAATATGACTACATCACATATTTTTTACACGATCCAACTATGCCTACATTACATACTATCAACCCTTTTCCAATACATATATGAGCGTATCTAAGACAACAAATTAGATGCACTGTTGTTTTTTTCTTTTAGATAATAAACACAAAATGGTTAAACACATTCTTTGATCCCTATTGATAATCAAAAATATTTACTCAACAGCAACACATTTTTTGTTAAAAAGGCGTGTCGTGGGAAAGCGTGCTTTATGCATGTGCTTAAAGTGTCATCCCGAATTATCCTGTGCAGTCCGCACAGGCTAATGCGGGACCGCACTTTCTGCCTACAGTGGATTTATGTTTAGAAGAGACTTCCTTGAAACAGAAACTACCATAAATGCGGAAAGTGCCGTCCTGGATAACCCTTTGCGGACTGCACAGGCTAATCCGGGACGACACTTTACGCACATGCATTAAGCCCGATTTTCCCACAACACGTTTCAAATATTATTTTTTTACACATCACAAATTAAGTCATGGGCACTTAACCATGCAAGCATTTGCGGCTTATCACCATTACATCACATGAATGATTAGCAATTGAATTCTTTCAATTTATTTTTAATCGTCATTTTAATTGTCCACAAGATTTTGCCTGACATGATCTGTGTGTAATCTTTTGTCAAACTAGTCAGTTAAAACACTGAAATAACAGTGATTATCAAACAATACTTCAATTTAAGGCACCAAATCTGTTCAACAATCCGATTTGTTTTCTTTGATCAAGAAAAAGTTATTTAATCCATCGTTGTCAGTAATACTTTACCAACAAAAAACAGTGTTTTGTTGATCTGTGTAGTGTGTACTGGGAATAATAACAGATTTACTTCAGCTTCAACGGACAACACTGTGTGATCATAATGATCATCATTCTATTCCTGAAGAAACTAGAATTGTCACATGAGTGACGGATATACCCCCACAATATGGCCTTGTCACAAAACTATGGCATCCATTCGAAAGAAATGGACTGAGAGAGAATGCTTTAATTTGTGAATGGTCAACAGCGTATTTGGAAAAATTTAATTTCAATAGGAGCCATAACTCTGTCAAAATTTAGTGGTTTGTAACCAAAGTTGAACTATATCTGTATTTTATGATGTTACACCTATGTACCAAAAATAATTTAAATATGTGAAGCCTTTCATGAGTTATTGTCCATGTTCTTCGGGAATTTAAGTCAAAAACTGTGTCAAAATTTAATGGTTTGCAACCAAATTCGAACTTGACCTGTATTTTATGATGCTACACATGTGTACCAATAATTATTCAAATATGTCAAGCCATTGTTGTGTTGTTGTCAGGAAACCATGTTTTTAGGGAATTTAAGTCAAATAAAGGGCCATAACTCTGTCAAAATTTAGTGATTTGTAACCAAAGTCGAACATGACCCGTATTTTATGATGCTACACATGTATACCAAGAATTATTTTAATACTTCAAGCCATTCTTGTGTTGTCAGAAAACCATGTTTTTAGGGAATTTTAATTCGAAAAGGGGCCATAATTCTGTCAAAATTTAGTGGTTTGTGACCAACATCAAACTTGACCTGTATTCTAGGATGTTACACATGTGTACCAAAAATTATTTGAATATGTCAAGCCTTTCTTGAGTTATCATCCGGAAACCATGTTTTTAGGGAATTTTAAGTCAAAAGAGGCCATAATTGTCAAAATTTAGTGGTTTGTAACCAACATCGAACCTGACCAGTATTCTTTGATGTTACACATGTGTACAAAAAATTATTTGAATATATGAAGCCTTTCTTGAGTTATCATCCGGAAACCATGTTTTTAGGGAATTTTAAGTCAAAAAGGGGCCATCACTCTGTCAAAATTTAGTGGTTTGTAACCAACATCGAACTTTACCTGTATTCTATGATGTTACACATGTGTACTAAAAATTATTTGAATATGTCAAGCCTTTTTTGAGTTATCATTCGGAAACCAAAAACCGACAGACTGACGGACCGACAAGCTCACTCCCATATACCCCCCTAAACTTTGTTTGTGGGGGTATAATGAACAACAGTCTTCAAATAAACGAATGTATGAAAATCATATAGAGGCTATTTATTGATTTCTGTAAATGATCACATTTTATTTTGGGAGAGGTTATAGAAAAAACTAACTTCACAAGCCATGCGTGAAATAAAATTTTCTATGACCACGAGTGAAATAAAATTTGATCATACACCGAAATCAAGACATTTTCTTTTAACTTTATGCTTTTGGACAATAAATAAATACAACTGCGCAAGATAAGCTTAAACGTCACAAGTTCATGTAGGCTCAATGCAGATCCGGTGGATTTAACATTGTATACTGAATGTTGTATGCTCAATGCAGTTTTAGTGGCTTTAATGTTGTATGCTCAATGCAGATATAGTTGCTTTAATGTTGTATGCTCAATGCAAATTAGTAATTTTAACATTGTTTGCACAATGCAGATTTAGTGGATTAAATGTTCTCTTTGCTCAATGCAGATTTAGTAATTTTAACATTGTTTGCACAATGCAGATTTAGTGGATTAAATGTTCTTTTTGCTCAATGCAGATTTAGTAATTTTAACATTGTTTGCACAATGCAGATTTAGTGGATTAAATGTTGTATGCTCAAAGCAGATTTACTGGCTTTAATGTTGTATGGTCAATGCAGATTTACTGGCTTTAATGTTGATTCACTGGCTTTAATGTTGTATGGTCAATGCAGATTTACTGGCTTTAATGTTGTATGCTCAATGCAGATTTAGTAATTTTAACATTGTTTGCACAATGCAGATTTAGTGGATTAAATGTTGTATGCTCAATGCAGATTTACTGGCTTTAATGTTGTATGGTCAATGCAGATTTACTGGCTTTAATGTTGATTTACTGGCTTTACTGTTGTATGGTCAATGCAGATTTACTGGCTTTAATGTTGTATGGTCAATGCAGATTTACTGGCTTTAATGTTGTATGCTCAATGCAGATTTACTGGCTTTAATGTTGTATGGTCAATGCAGATTTAATGGCTTTAACTTTGCATGCTTAATGAGGATTCAGTGACTTTAATCTTGTAAGCTCAATGCAGATTTAGTGGCTTTAACATTGTATGCTGAAACTGATTTATAGGCTTTTAAGCTGTCCTGTCGCTACTCACTTCTTGGTTACGACCTTCTTGCCGTTGATCATCTTAGTGGAGGAGGACGTGGATCGGAAGTTACCGCCCCCACCCCCCCCGCCGAACGATGTGCTCGAGAACGACGTGAACCTGAAATATAGACAAAAATGTGATGGGGTGTTGTCAGAAAATGTGATGGTTCACTGACAGGAAAAAACAGGGAAGGGGCATTGCTCTTGAAATAAGTGACGGGTCATGAATATTAAAACAAAGAAAAGGGTCATCAATGTACTAGATGTTAGCCTGAAATATACGAGTCTCGATTGAGAGTGGGTCATGGTTCAAGACATGAGTAAAGTGATGTGTCATTGAGATGAAAATCAAGTGACGGGTTATTAATGCCAATATCAAGTGATCGGTAATTGATGCCATGATCAAGAGATGGGTCATTGATGCCAAGATCAAGAGATGGGTCATTGATGTCAAGATCAAGAGATGGGTCATTGATGCCAAGATCAAGAGATGGGTCATTGATGCCAAGATCAAGAGATGGGTCATTGATGCCAAGATCAAGATATGGGTCATTGATGCCAAGATCAATAGATGGGTCATTGATGTGAAAACAAAGTGAAGGGTCAATGCTCTAGAAGCATGTGGTGGGTCATTGCTATAGAAACATGTTATGGGATGTTGTTCTAGAAACAAGTGATGGGTCATAGAAAATCACTTGTTGTGGAAACCAGCAATGGGTTATAATTTGCTCTAGAATCAAGTCACGGGTCATTGATATGGAAAGAAGTCATGGGTCACTTATGTGAAAATCAAGTGATGAGTTATTGATGTGAGGATCAAATGATGTGTCATTGTTTTAGAAACCAGTGATGGATCATTGATAATATACAATATGAAACATACTAGATTTAAACATAACTCTCCCAGAATGACCGCATGATGTGTCATTGTTTTAGAAACTAGTGATGGATCATTGATATATACAATATGAAACATACTAGATTTAAACAGAACTCTCCCAGAATTACCGCCCATTGAAATATAACAACCCCAAAGTAATACCTGCTGTGTTGACACTGCTGATATTGTAATAATCTTTTACAAGCTGATAAAGCGATCGGGGAATAGTAATGTCCAGTTGGTCAAGTAAAGATCGTGAAGGCCTTAGGACCAACAAGGCAAAATTGGAACAGTTGTTGGGAATTATGCTAAGCTTGGCCGGAGAATTATATTCAGCTTGGCTGGGGAATTATATTCAGCTTGGCTGGGGAATTATATTCAGCTTGGCCGGGTAATTATGTCAAGCTTGGCAGGGGAATTAGGTTGAGCTTGGGTGGGGAATAATGTTGAGCTTGGACGAGTAATATCATGAGCTTGGTTGGGGAATCATGTCAAGCTTGGCTGAGGAATTATTTCAAGCTAGGCCAGGTAATTATGTCAAGCTTGGCCAGGTAATTATGCCGAGCTTGGCCAGGGAATTATGTCAAGCTTGGCCAGGTAATTATGTCAAGCTTGGCCAGGTAATTATGTCAAGCTTGGCCAGGTAATTATGCCGATCTTGGCTGAGGAATTATGTCAAGCTTGGCCAGGTAACTATGTCAAGCTTGGCTGAGGAATTATGTCAAGCTTGGCCAGGGAATTATGTCAAGCTTGGCCAGGGAATTATGTCAAGTTTGGCCAGGGAATTATGTCAAGCTTGGCCAGGGAATTATGCCAAGCTTGGCCAGGGAATTATGTCAAGCTTGGCCAGGGAATTATGTCAAGCTTGGCCAGGGAATTATGTCAAGCTTGACTGGGGAATTATGGACTATCAAGTTGATATGATCGGCATTGTGAACTAAACGTAAAACACAACCGCAATGACTTTACCCACATGTTTATGCTAAGCTACCAGTACAAGGTTACATAATAATTCTGTTCGAGTTGGCCTACTGCAAACATGATTCCTTCAGCGACAAAACAAACACTGAACTGAACTGTTATCAACTATAACACCAACACTATGCATGTAACATACATTTGGTAGTCTAAGGAGCATGTAACGAACATCACACGACACAGAAAACAAACATGTACTGAACAGAAGCAGTCCAAAATGGAGCCTGTTAGGATTACAATAGCAGAAATAGTGTTATAATACATATTGTTACTAAAAATAGTAACAAACTGACATCGATTACGAGCCGTTACTCGGATCCGCTGAGCCGATATAATATAATTGGCCGCGGCCGATTTTTCGATAATCGATGATTGCGTCGCGCGTCGTCCACGACGACGAATGGCGTATTTAGTCAAAATTAAGCGGTTATATATCCGAAAATGCAAATACTGAATGTTAACAAAAGTTTGTAGTTAAATTGATTAAATATATAGGATCTATAGCCTATGCATCTTTGAGTTTGAGAGAAAGATTCACTGAACAAAACTGAACAGATCCGAAACTTTTACTGTACCTCAATTTCAATCCATTGCTTCCAAGAATAAAAATCCAATAACACTGTAAGCACTTCAATTCCCATTTCTTGTATCCATAAGCCTTAATTTTTAACAATCATGCTATTTATTGCATGTGAACCATTCTGACCAAAAACACGATTTACGAAATCGCAATGACTGGTCAGAACGTTTGATTTTATTCCGATTCAAAGTCTCAAAATATATTATTTATCCAACTGACACATTCATCATTCAGAATTCGTCCATGCATGATTTATTAAACTTATGGTAATGTATTTTACTAAAAATAAAAGCAAACACGACATAATCGTTGTCGTAACAAAACTGAGAGTCCAGCGAAAACTGGTTTGTTTCGTCACAGTTTTTCTGTTTATAAATTACGTCATTCGTTAGAATTGCGTCACGTATTGCATAATTAGTTGAATGTTAAATAAAAGTACGGAAAGTTTGTTCGGTGTTTTTGTTAACATTTTGTGTAATAAAGGAAGTAAAACATGATTCTTTTCTCGTGACAGGATAATATGTATTATAAACGATAATGTACGGCAGAGCTGGGCCGGGCGTCTATAATCGGCCCTAGCCATATAACGGCCCTCGGGCCTTTCCTCGGGCCGTTATATCGGCAGCAGGCCGATTATAAACGCCCGGCCCAGCTCTGCCGTATATTATTGTCTAAATAATATACAATTAGCTTTTAGTTTAACTGAGTTCAACTATCTATTGCAACAGACATTTCTTAAGGCGTTTAATACAATAACACTTCACCGTTATCTGTAACTGTTATTGTATCACTTTGAAAAGCCACATTTGGCGAGGTTTTTTTTTTTCTTGGTTCTCGGATCCACCGACCCGATTTTTTCCGAATAGCAAAAAAGATAAAAATTTGTAGAATGTACCCAATATCATAAAAATGACCTTATAAAGGGGTTTCAACCTGTTACACGAAATGCAAAAAACAAACAAGAAACGACTAAATTGTATGCAACACGCATTGTGATTATATATTGCTGCATGATTCATATGATCTGCTCTCGGTTATTTTATTCATCATGCAACACTTAGTCAGAAAAAAATACTCAGTAAAACAAATTAAGATCGTAGAATCATTGTATTAAATACACCTTTATAATTTTATATCAATATTATAATTAACACACTTCATTGGTGTATATTGATTTATTAATAACATATATTCAGTTAGTTTTCACTTTGTTAAACATGCTGTTATACATATAATATGGCCACTGTCCAGCGATAAGTGTTTGCATATTTTAACAGTAGTTTTTATATGATACACACTGTCTTTTAATGTTAGTATTATTGATGTTAATGTCATGTTTATCTTGCAGTTATTAAGTTAACGTTGTGTAATATGATTTTTGTAAGTAATAATGCATAAAGATTTTAATATCACTGCCCATTTCCATTTGTGAAATTCTCGTAATTAATTTACTCAATTCTGTATTATTTTTTATTTTTTGTTCCCCTCCTCCAACCGGACACTTTTTCAAAAATGTCCGAGAACCAAGAAATAAAGAAACTCTGGCCTTAGTGTTTCTTGAACATACTGGTGGTGTATACATGTTTTTCTCTTGATTTATTGTTTTCCCTACAAAGCTAAACCTTATTTATACTATTAGAACAGGCTTTTAGGAGTATACTTGTTGACATTTGTAGTTCCATGACCAACTGTATTTATACTATTAGAACAGGTTTTAGGAGTATACTTGTTGACATTTGTAGTTCCATGACCAACTGTATTTATACTATTAGAACAGGTTTTTAGGAGTATACTTGTTGAAATTTGTAGTTCCATGACCAACTGTATTTATACTATTAGAACAGGTTTTTAGGAGTATACTTGTTGAAATTTGTAGTTCCATGACCAACCTTATTTATACTATTAGAACAGGTTTTTAGGAGTATACTTGTTGACATTTGTAGTTCCATGACCAACTGTATTTATACTATTAGAACAGGTTTTAGGAGTATACTTGTTGACATTTGTAGTTCCATGACCAACTGTATCTATACTATTAGAACAGGCTTTAGGAGTATACTTGTTGAAATGTGTAGTTCCATGACCAACTGTATTTATACTATTAGAACAGGTTTTTAGGAGTATACTTGTTGACATTTGTAGTTCCATGACCAACTGTATTTATAATTATTAAAATACTATAAAATTATGTACACTATATATTCTTAAGTTACTAACAATACGATACATGTGTTTACTAACGACCTATTGTAAGGTATGCTCGCAGGATGGCCTCGACCTGCACATAACGATGGACGAGGCAAATAAAGGTTTACTACACATAAAACAATGTCAGAAGAGTAGTCTAAAGAGGAATCAGACAAACATTTTCAGGAAAGATCAAACTTAAGCGGCATAACATAAGAAGCTACAGCACTGTTAAGTTAGTATTTTTTCTTAGTTTTCATCGACAAGGACTTAAAAAACCAAAGAAGACATTTGAAAAATTTGATTTAATGTTAATGTATAACCAACATGCACATACCGACTTCGACAAAAATAATGCATTCAATTAAGTGTGATCCATAAATAACCCCAGTATTTATAGTTGTATTTATTATCAATTCATTATGATTTTGAGTGTTGCAATCTGTTATGTCTTTTTTGTTTAGGAAACATTTAGAAATTAAAAACCATCAGATCAATTCACGTTTTACCATATATAGTTTAATTAATAAATAATTTTTTATTGATAGTTTTTTAGCGGCCAATAAACAAAAATATTTTGGAGTTCTGATACGTAGAAATTAAACCACGAGGGCGTTAGCCACTGTGGTTTAAATAGCCACGCATCAGAACAACAAAGAGTTGTTTATTGGCTGACAAACAACGATAATGCAAACATTATTTTGATTCTAACATGATTTGACAGATATTTTTGCAATTGTAATGAGAACTACATTAAATGGGCTGAACGGAAAACTGTTGTAACTCACTTTTTTTTCGAAAATCATTTTTTTGCATTTTTTACTATATCTTCTACTAATACATATGATCAAAAATTATTATAACCATATTCTTTGATTAAATACCTTAAACATGGTTTGTGCAAAAGTGTTGTAACTTAGATGGCCCATTTTAGTGAATGGAAAACTGTTGTAACATGAGTTACATACAGTTTTCCATTATCTTTTTTCCTACAAGGTAGATAATTCTTAATGGAAAACTGTACTTACTTTAGCACTACATGCACTTTGTTTATGAATTTAATGATGTCATAGCATTATGATGATGTCATTCAACTTAACATTGTTTAACCTTGAAAGGCAGTAAGGAATTTTCCAACCAAATAAATCAGAATCTGTTGTGCATAGCTCCTTAAAATATCCAAACAGCTGAGATGCAGGTGAGTAATGTATTTATTTATTTATTATTACAAAAGAATATTGAAATAAAAATTGTTTATGCATTTATCTTTTAAGCTTCTTAAATTTATATCAGTGTATACAAATAATATTTAAAGGAATTAAAATAAACATTCAGTTCGTTACAGACAGAACAAATTTTTTTTTTCATTTGTTTATGCCAGTATAATGTAAAAATAAGTACTTAAAGAAGTATTAACATATATAAACGATTATCGCATTACATATTTATATTAAATATTCATAACATTGTTTATAAATATTATATTCATTAATAAATATTTATTAATATATATTGTGTATATATGTATTATTTTATTATATCAAATAAACTAACATTAAAATTATGCAAATTCAAAAAATAAATATTTTTTGTTTTAAAAATTAATACAGTACATGTAATAGTGAGGTACTTTTATATCACAAAAATCTCCATGAAAGTATCAATTAACACTTGTTTTCTTATTTACATGTACTTAGACTGAGGGATATTTGGCGATACAAGCATCTTGTCATCAAGGCGACCCAACTTTCAAAGGCCATGGTAAACAATGTATGGCAAACTCTGTGGCTGCCATAGTTCAAAGCCTCCGTCTTCCACCTCTGAAGTGGACTACTCAAACAATGAACCAAATATTAGAAGCTGGAGATAAACTCTATACCAATACTTATTGCAGCAACAAATATTGGTGTTATGACGATATACCTGAATTCATTGATTCTATTGGTGTAAAGAAATGTCAGTCATTTCATGGTAACCTGAACTCTATCAGCTTGGAACATCCATTTTATACTCTCCAAGAGGCATTGACAATTTCATTTGAAGGGGATCAATCGCATGTTATCTTTACTATGGGAAACAGCGAACCATTTTACACTTGCGCTGCAATTAAAGACAGCAGTGGTCTATTTTTCTTTGACCCCCACAGCCATTCCATTAATGGCATGCCAACATCAAATGGGGCAGCTGTATTGTCATCTCATCAGACTGTTGAAGATTTAAAGAAATTTATTAAACAATTGGCAGACTGTCTATATTCCAATAGAGGAGACATATATTTTGAGACACTGACATTATCTCTCATAAAAGAACCAGAGTCTTCAAGTGAAACAAGTTCAGATTTTTCTGGCTTCAGTGCACAAAGTGAGGGCAGCATATCTTGTCGATTATTTCTAGCTGAAGAAAATATTGAAAGGGCTAAGAATGATGATTGCTCTGACTTATCTGATGGTGATGATGGTGATGCTGATGATCTTGACCTCCATGACTGTGAAAGTGTTTACCATGAACATGAAGACTGTGATCAAGCTGCCCATGACAATAATGGCATTGCACAAGACACTACTGAAGATCATGATCATACTGCCTGTGAAACTGAAGACCGTGACCAAACTGCCTGTGAAACTGAAGACCGTGACCAAACTGCTTGTGAAACTGAAGATTATAATCATATTGCTTGTTATACTGATGATCATGAGCATACTGCTTGTGACACTGTTGATCATGACCATACTGCTTGTGACACAGATGATCATGACCATCCTGCTAGTGACACTGATGATCATGATCATTCTGCTTGTGACACTGATGATCATGACCATACTGCTAGTGACACAGATGCTCATGACCATCCTGCTAGTGACACAGATGATCATGACCATACTGCTTGTGACACTGATGATCATGACCATACTGTTTGTGACACTGATGAGCATGACCATACTGCTTGTGACACTGTTGATCATTGCAATGATGATCATGGTTTTGATAAACACAACACTGATGATCATGACCATGATGATGAATACTTTGATCAAGATGGTCATCAGCACAATCGGGGTAGTGTCCAATATGATGATGAGTGTATGCATGAGGATGACCTTATGACAGATGTTTTAAAAAATATAAATGAAAGTGAAGAGTTATTAGAATTAATCGATGAAAGTGCATTCAATGAATTTACTGTTACAGATGATGAGCAAAGTAGTAACAGTACCATTATTGACACTAATGTGAATGGAATCAATAGTCTAAACACTAATGTTGATAATAGTCCCTTGAAGGATGTTGATGAGGATGATCTTCCTTTAAGTGTCTAACAATGTAGCACCAAACATAAGTACACCTGTACTATCGGCCACAAATATAATGGATAATTCATTTGAGGGTAAAAGAAATGCACGTAAAAGAACAAAAGATACTAACAACTGGAAGAGAAATGTTCTGAAAAGGAGACGAAATCAGGGGCTTGAATACACTACTGAGAAGGGTAAACACATAAAGGCTAGGGAAATAAAGCCAGGCTGTGGTGCAAGATGTCGGTATAAATGTCAACAAAACTTTTCAGAGGCAGATAGACACAAAATATTTCATGGATTCTGGCAACTTTCAGATATCAATAAGCAGAGAAATTTTATTTCCAAATTTGCAACCCCAAAGGTAAACAATAAAAGGGCTTCAAAAACCCAAAAGAAATCTGTGTCATACACTCTCCCACACAAAAATGATGTCCATGATGTGTCTGTGGAAAAGAAAGTGTGCAAAACATTTTTTCTTGCCACCTTTTCAATTTCAGACCGGTACATATTAACAACTCACAAAAAAATGAACATGGGTCTTGTTGCTGAAGACAGCAGGGGAAAACATCACAACAGACCACACAAAACAAGTCAAT
The DNA here is from genome assembly GCA_027627225.1 of Congeria kusceri. Lineage (NCBI taxonomy): Eukaryota > Metazoa > Mollusca > Bivalvia > Myida > Dreissenidae > Congeria > Congeria kusceri. The sequence continues at coordinate 49,591,396 of CM051038.1, read as the reverse complement.
CACAACTTCTATTAATAAGAAAACATATTGAATCTTTCCCCAAAGTAGAAAGTCATTATTGTCGTAAAGACTCTAAAAAAGAATATCTCAGTCCTGAACTTAATGTTACAAAAATGTATTCCTTGTACAAAGAATTTTGCATTGAAAACAATGTGACTTCTGTAACTTTACCAGTTTATCGAACAGTTTTTAACACTGAATATAACATTGCGTTCCATACCCAATTAAAGACCAATGTGACATATGCGTGGCGTACAAAAATTGTCCTCTAGAACAAAGGGAAAGCATGGAGTTAAATTACAAAAATCATGTAGAAAACAAAAATCTATCACGTGATAATAAGCAAAAAGATAAAAATGATGCACAATCCAACCAATCACTTGCTTTTGCATGTTTTGACCTACAGCAAATACTTTTAACTCCCAAAAGTTTCGAAAGTTGCATATACTACAAGCGTAGACTAAATACATTTAACTTTTCAATGTATGATTTGGGCATCAGAGATGGTTTTTGTTATGTCTGGAATGAGACTATTTCAAAAAGGGGGGCATGTGAGGTAAGCTCGTGTGTGTATAATTTCATTAAAAGCAAAGTGGCTGAAGGGAAGAAAGATTTTATATTTTACAGTGATAATTGCTGTGGCCAAAATAAAAATAAGTTTTATGCCTCAATGCTTTGGTTTTGCCTTCAAAAGTTTCAAATAAATTCCATTACTCACAAATACTTAGAGAAGGGACACACCCAGAATGAGAATGATGCTATCCATGCCACTATAGAATCAGTTTCCAAAAAGGTTCCCATATTCACAACCTCTCAATGGGCAGCAATTATAAGATCCGCAAGGCGTGACCAGCCCTTCAAGGTCAAGGAAATGTGTTTAAAAGATTTTTATGATTTCAAGTTGGTTTCCCAAAATCTTAAAAATTTTGAGCAAAACACAGAAGGTGACAAAGTGTACTGGAACCAAATTAAGATACCTCAACTTAATTTGGTCCACCCGAACTCTCTCACATATAAGACCCATTATGCGGGTCAAATGTTTCAGATTGACTTGCTAAAAAAACTAAGGACAAGCAGCCCTGATCCCTCTTCAATAAAACTTCCACAACTCCAGCAGGATGAAAATCCTATTTCTAAAGATAAATATATGGACTTAATAAGTCTGTGCAAAAAACAAATCATTCCATCCATTCACCACCCATTTTACATTTTGCTACCACATGAATCTGAATAAATTTTATGCAAATGATTGTAGAATTTTAATGGAACATAATTTTTTTAAATTATGTTTATTAAGTTTTATTGAAAGTTTTATTTTGAATTCAAGATGTTCAGAATTGGTATTTGCTTGTTGTAAGGTGCATGAAGATAAATACTAATACTGGTATTTACATCAAAGCGGAAATGATTGTGCAAACATTTTGTACAAAATAGTTACATTTTAATGTTGTACAATGTACCATATATATGTTGTACAATGTACCATGTATAATCTAATATGATTAAAATAAAAATGTATATAACAATAGTTTTGTCCATTTATACCATGTTTAATTTTGTTTTGTTATTGAGTGTCATGTTTTTAACAATTTAGACTGATCTAGTTTTGTAAACATTTGACAAGATACTTCGAAGTATAAAAACAATAAAACATATTGGCTACAAAATACCATGTAAGTTGTATAATTATCATAAATAGTGTAATTATTTTAAGCATTACTTACTTGTTATAAAGTATGTCTTGTGTTTAAAGACATAAATAAGAAATCAATTAACTATTAATCAATAACTGGAGTTTTCTGCAGTTTTTTTTTGTTTTCTGTATTTTATATGTTGTAATTGTTGAAGTTAATAAACATACAAAATGTTTTCTATAAAGTGTTGACAACTTTTCTATAAACAATGTCCCATTATTTAGTTTTAGTGAAACAAATTTAAATGTAAAGCTGCAAGTCTTTGACATACAACAGTTTTCCATTCATTTTCATACTGTAGTTTGAACAGATTACAGCGGAAAACTGTTGTAAGTTGACTTACAACAGTTTTCCATTAATTTTGATACTGGAGTTTGAACAGATTTCAGTGGAAAACTGTTGTAAGTTAAAATCCATCAAATATAATATCTAATATTATATTTTAATCATTTGAAATAGTTTTAATAGTGAAACAATACAATGTTACCACTTACTGGGTAAAAACTTTATAAAAAATAGAATAAATAAAGTAAAAAAAACAGTTTTTACCCTCTACTGTAAAATTTAAAAAAAGTGAGTTACAACAGTTTTCCGTTCAGCCCTCGATTTTACTATGCTCTGCTCAGAATCAGGCCTATTTTTTGCGTTGTTTGTTGGGTAGTTCAACAACAATAATTTAATTCTTAGTCTATAGAAAAATAAGTGAGTATCATGTTAGAAGATATCATCATATATGGAACAGTTACAATGTATGAACTACAGGATAGAATTAGGAAGTTGCCACCCAAGTTCGTATACAAACTGCGCTTAAGGTAAATCTTTACTTGTGCTGAAGTTAATTAACGAAAAAATCTATGTCAGAATGTAATAATTTCTGCTCAAAATTGGTAATTTGAAAAGCATGTGTTCATTATTTATTAGCATTAAACATTTCAGTGTAAACTGACATATAAATGACATACCCACAGGCACAAGGCATGGTATGATTTAAAAAAAGTTGTTTACATTAATATGGATTCTGTGTCAAACAAGATTGTCAAGTATTTCTTCTTTGTAATTTTATTTCTGAAATAGCTATCAAGGATAGCTCCTATGTTCTGACAGTGGAGGTCAGACCATGACGGAAATGCTCTTGCTTTTTAAGGCACGTGAATAGAACCATCATGGAATATGCTGCCAGTGTTATCCGACAACGTGTCAAAATTAAAGATCATCTACTTCTTGAAAAATGAATGACAGTGCAAACAAATGAACCAATGTATGAGAACCATAATGCCTCACTGCATGCCACATCTAAGCTAAATATAACCAACAAGAGGGCCACGATGGCCCTAGGTCGTTCACCTGAGTTTCAGGCATCCCAGTTTTGACCCCAGGGGCATCATTTGAACAATCTTTGTAGAAGACCACTATGCAATGTTACATACCAAATATTAAACCTCTGGGCCTTGCGGTTTCAGAGGAGAAGATTTTTAAAGTCATTTTGCGATTAAAGTCTATCTAAAAAATTTGACCCCCGGGGCATGGCCAGTTTTGACCCCAGCGACATCACTTGAACAACCTTTGTAGAGGACCACTAGAGGATGCCACATACCAAATATGAAACCACTGGGCCTTGCGGTTTCTTCGGAGAAGATTTTTGAAGTAATTTTGCTATTTAGGTCTATATAAACAATGTGACCCCCAGGGCGTGGCCAGTTTTGACCCCAGGGGCATCATTTGAACAATCTTTGTAGAGGACCACATATTCAATGTTACCAACCAAATACCAAACCTCTAGGCCTTGCGGTTTCAGACAAGAAGATTTTTTAAGTCATTTACCTATTTAAGTCTATATAAACCACGTGACCGCCCGGGGCGTGGCCAGTTTTGACCCCAGGGGCATCATTTGAACAGTATTTGTAGAGGACCACTATGCAATGTTACATACCAAATATGAAACCTCTGGGCCCTGCGGTTTCAGAGGAGATTTTTAAAGTCATTTTGCTATGTAAGTCTATAAAACATGTGACCCCCGGGGCGTGGCAAGTTTTGACCCCAGGGGCATCATTTGAACAATATTTGTAGAGGACCACTAGAGGATGCCAAACACCAAATATGAAAACTCTCAGCCATGCTGTTTCAGAGAAGATTTTTAAAGTTTTCACTTTTTAAATCTATTTTGAGCTCTGGTGACCTACATATGCAGCGGACCGAAATGATTTGAAAGAGGGTCACCCAAGGATCATTCCTGTGAAGTTTGGTGAAAATCTGCCCAGCGGTTTTGGTGATGTTGTTTTAATGAAAATGTTGACGCACGACGGACAATGCACGACGGACAAAAGGAGATCACTAAAGCTCACCATGAGCACTTTGTGCTCAGGTGAGCTAAAAGGCTACGTCCAAATCTGTAATCACCATCCACACACCAGTATTGCACGCAGACTGAAAACGGTTATGTTTACCCTGTATGTAATCCTGGCGACCGATGCAAGAACGGATCATCAAACATGGATGACAACCCGAACGACATTCCTGGAAACCCAAATGAGCTAAATCCGATAGGGCCCAGGGGGTGGTGCTGATGGGCTACATGCCCTGCCCTGGCTGGCCTGCGCCCGCCCACATTCGCAGACTCCGCCCCTCTGTCCCGCCTCCTTTGCACATGTGCCCGCCTCCTTCTAAAATCAACATGCCCCTAGTATACCAATATGTCTTCCCACAATGCACTGGACTTTATATATAATTATGAGACACAAATGCAATATACAACGTAAAATGGTACATACGCAAACAGTACATGATATGGGTGAAATAATGTATTTCGAAACATATGCAAACGTTACATGATACGGATGACGTAACAAATATTTGACTTCAATATGATTTTAAACAATCAAAGCTGGTCTCTGCAAACTTTTCTTTCCAGGCTAGACGAGGATCATAATTTCCTCATTTTTAATTTCAACGTTGACAGTGATTAATCCCTAAAATACTGCATCATTAACTCCGACATATAACTCAAGTAATGCCCCAATCCCCTCAATCCCCACAACTAAACAGGCCTAGGCTACAAGCGATATCATGCAAGGTCATGCATCAATGTATGTGGACTGCGTGAATGGCACTAACTAGGCAGAATATCTCCACCCGTGAAAAACTGACACATCCAAGGTAGCCTTTGTGTTTTGCTGAGTATGTATATATGAGGCGCGTCGTGATAAAACCGGTCTTAATGCATGTGCGTAAAGTGTCGTCCCCGATAAGCCTGTGCAGTCCGCACAGGCTAATCCAGGATCACACTTTCCGCCTACAGTGGATTTATGTTTAGAAGAGACTTCCTTGAAACAGAAAATACCATACAAGCGGAAAGTGCCGTCCTGGAGTAGCCTGTGCGGACTGCACAGGCTAATCCGGGACGACACTTTACGCACATGCATTAAGACCGGTTTTCTCACGACGCGGCACATATGCTGTATATTTGAAACATTGTCACCTCTTATCTGTGTACCATATTTTCATGACTACAATAACCAAAGACTGTCTTGTACTTAAAAATGATGACAATGCAATCACCCCTTTGTCAATTTTTTAAATTTCCTTCCTGATATGTCCTACAATTTCCAAGATGTTTCATATTTGGATTTGGTGACGGCAATGTTCTATGAATGTACAAAATCAACAACGAGATGTTTTAAACTTAAAATCCCTCAATGTCCATCCCAAAGACAAACGCTACTTTAAGTCCTTTAGCATTATTGATTTAATATCACGTCTTAATTGTATTAATGTTACATAGTATAAAGAGGATATTTGTTAGAATATTGGTAGAATATTGATTTTAATTCACAAGTGATTATAGAAATTTAGATTTTCACGAGTGGCACAGCCACAAGTGAAAATATATATTTTCTAAGATCATGAGTTAATACTAGTAAAAAGTCGAAATTCTACTGAAACCAACAAATTTTCTTTTTATTTTATGCTTTTCCATCGTTTTTAACTTCTTTTTTTAATTGCTATCGAAGTGGGTTTTATTGGAAAATATCGCGGGACGCATTTGACAATTTTGAGTCCAGCATCGTAGATGGTGTTAATTTTCACTGTTTAAACAATGAATTACCAATTTTATTTCACTGATATTTCCCTATAAATTACTGGACATAAAACATAAATTATTCTTTATCCCGAAACAATCCCTGTAACTATGAAAAACACAGTTTAATCACCAATTAAATAGCAAAATATTTAGTGTCCCAAGTAAAAAAGAACAGTTAGGTAATCAAAACTGCAGAAATGATGCTAAAATGTTTGCGATCGCCAGAAACGTGAGGTGAATGTGTCGCTGTGTCAATAATTGGCGTACTCTGCTTACTGAACTTCAAAATTGCATTGTAATGCACCTATCAATATTTTCCCCGGAGGCTTTTTAGACTGAAAGCGATTCCCGACAGGCGCCAATTTGATACACCAAATGATTTTGGTCCCGGGAAATAGACTTTGGTCGGATTTTTGATCCTGATAAAATTAGGAAATTTAGACGCCGGCTTTTGCACTCAATTTAAATATGTCATCTCCCACTGTGGGGATTTAAACAAAAATGTTTGGCTCTAGGGTGGGGAATTAGACCCTAAAAAATGAAATTAGTCAAATTCCCCTGGTATTGCCCGCCGCTCCACCCCCTGGGAGGGGGGGGGGGGGGAAATATTGATAGGTACATAACTAAGCAAGCAACCATGCAGAAAATAATGCATTAGTACGTAACACTCAAACTCTTTACCACACATCAAACCGTAACATGACGCCTTTTGCATTTTCTAATCATTGTATAAATTATCTGTTAATTTGTAATTTTCACTGGCTCACAAAAATATTCTGTCAGTTTTTAGTTATACTTTCAAATCGTTCATTCATTATCCAAAACATGTCCGAAGTACACACAAATATACTGATATAAAACACAGTATGTTCTACATTTGTATTTAACATCTGGCTTACATAAAACAAAATATGTAACATATTGCAAAACACCAAAAATGGTGTGTAAGCTGATTCATAATGATTACTGATTATTAACTAGATATCTCAACAATGACATGCAGGCTATGTGGTCAGGTCTGTATTTAGTGCAGACTACACAAATGTACACTCAGCGTTTTCCAGACACCCAAAGTCATAACTATGCTATGCTCCATCCGTAAATCCATTTCATTCAACTTCTGTTTTATCATTTAAACTGCCAAATGTCGACAAAGAAATCTGGTTGGAGAAAATCCATAATTTATTTACAATTTACAAACATGTCTACATCGAATTAGCCCAGCTAATAACTAAATTAAATGATGGATCCATTTATAATTAATAACGTACCTACACAGTTTGAACCCCAACAATTGCTACTTAGACAAAACAGTTGTGTTTACATGATGTCTTCGACAAACAAGAAATTCCTTACATTTTATGGTTACATATGAGGCATGTCGTGAGAATACAGGGTTTAATGCATGTGCGTCAAGTGTCATCCCAGATTAGCATGTGCAGCCCGCACAGGACGTCACTTTCCGCCTACATTGGATTTATGTACATAAGAGCCTTCCTCGAAACCAAAATACCATAAAAGCGGAAAGTGTCGTCCTGGGTTAGCCTGTGCGGACTCCGTTAAGCCCCAATTTCCCACATCATATATAACATTTTGTCGGCCTGTCAATAAGGATATACAATTCATTAAATATTTAATAGGAAGAATCAATGCTGAATTTCCCATGGTTTATCATTGGACAACATCGCAACAATTAAGCCCTGGGTGTCAGAACGATAGAAGTAACACACAAGCCAACTACACTATTTACGGACATAAACATGCTGGGTAAATTTGTTTGTATCTCTTGGTAAAAACATTGTATTAAACTACTTTTGAATAAAACTTTTGATTACACAAAATATGGGCATCAAATCATCTGTGAATATTACGACGGTAATATATATGAAACCACAAAAATGACCAGTGTATGTAAGAATATTTGGAAACTGAATGGGCCACATGGGTGCTTCCGTGTTGTAATACAACTTAAAAGTAACAACTTTAATGGTAAAGGACAAAAACCTTCCAAAATCCCTGTCAAACCAAACGATACATGTACATAGAATATATTAATTAAATAACATCTTGAACAACTTGGACAAAGAAATAATAATTTCACAATATTAACCAAATAATAATAATAATAATAATAAAAATAATACAAAATAACTTTAAACACATATAAATGGTTAGCAAAACAAACCCTTAAATATTACATAAATACAAATGATTATATATCTTTTATATGAATACATAAATCACCTATCTACTTGTAGAACACTACATTTGAGTGTTCCTGTTGATGTTGTTTTACATATTAAATTTTTATTTGCAGCTGCAAACTTGGGCACAGCATTCTGGGTAAATTAATGGCTCATTAATAAGTAACTATAAATGACGCGTGATGTGGAGAAACCTGGCTTAATGCACTTTCCGCCTACAGTGGATTTATGTTTAGAAGAGACATCCTTGAAACAGCAAATACCATGAAAGCAGAACGTATTGTCACAGGCTAATCCGGGACGACACTTAATGCACATGCATTAAGCCTGGTTTTCCCACGACACGCCTGAAAGTAATGCTTTTCATTTCCCTTAATTTGATGCTTGCTGTGCATATATATACTGAGTTTAGAAAGTATGTAAAGGTTTCCAATTAAAACAACTCACAACAATGTTTTTATTGTTACAAATTTTTTAGTATAATTGTTGTTTTTTTTTTTTACTGATGACTCAGTGAAACTGCATGTTAACAAATATTTGAATTTAAAACACCATCCAGAATTTGTAGAAACACATTTTGTTAAGTTAACGCAACACAATTTGTAAAACAGCAAATCTGCAGATTAAACCAATTAAACAAATACAAGGTTTACATATTTCATTGTGTAAAGAAATCATTTGAAACTGTCATTCTAAATAATTCTAAACAAAAAACAAATACATGACTCGTGTGTTTATTATTATTGTTTTGGGTGAACTAGAACATGATTAACAGAATCATTCAAACAAAGAAGAAATTATACTGTAGGCAAAAAAAAACAAAGAAGAGGGTTTGGGTTATGGGTGAAATAGCGCAGGAACAGAATATGTTTATGAAATATATATGAGGCACGTCAAGGGAAAACCGGGCTTAATGCATGTGCGTAAAGTGTCGTCCCGGATTAGCCTGAGCGGACTGCACAGGCTGATCCGGGACAACACTTGACGCACATGTATTTAGCCCATTTTTCCACAACGCGCCTCATGTAAATGCCGTTAGATATATATAAATATAGGAACAGAGGGTTACTATTTAACAAGCACAAAAGACATGTCATGTTATGTAGTTGTGTACAGAACACATACAATAACAAAAATACTGGTCTTCAATGCACAAAACATGTACACTTGAAACACAAAAGCAAACTTAGCAAAACCAACTGGCGACTATACAAAACACTTCAAAACTTGCATATGTAACACATTCAAAACACAAGCAGTTAGTATAAAACAAACACTAAAATCTGTACCCAAATTGATGACTATTTTTATCCAAAAGAAAGTATGTTTTGAGAATCAGTGACTTTCAAGGTACAAAAGCTTCTTCTTCAGTGATTCTCCCCCCCCCCCCCAATCCAACTACGAAAATGAGAGGAAAAAATGTAACAATTTGTCCTAAAACAAAAACTAACAAATCTGTATTCAAAGCATTTGGGTACACAATTTCCAAACACAGCAATCAGACCAGCCCTGCTCCACTTTCAGTCAATAAACTTGGGATATTCTCATTAATGATTTTTAAAAGTAATTTATGGTTAATGACCCCTGACAACATACTATGTAATTTTATAATTACTACAATTTAAGCATGATTTATTGATTTTCAATCCAACTATGATAATTAGAGACAAAAAAAATCAAATAATCACTGTTTATGGTTTTTTTGTTTTTTTTTGTTGGCAACCAATTAAATTACTGGGGATATCAGCCAGAAAATATCACTAACATTTATATGAAAATATCACATCCAGGTCAACGATTCAGCATGGTTGTGATATAAATTGCAAGGAAGGTGAGAAAGGCTGGTGTGGCAAATTCAACAGCCCATATTGCCAAGCTCGTCTCATAGCATGTACAGACGGGCGAAATTTTGTCAGAACTTGCAATGATATAACTGTATGGACTATACTTGTGGCAAACAGAATTGGTGAAAAATTGACACAATATTAGACCACCCCTGAGGGGATAAGGGGGTGGGTCAAGCCCTGGCAGGTCAAGCTACAGTGAATCCCAACACCGTACAGGTTAGTTGGGCGTGTTAGTCGCAGAGTGCATCCTAGCCTGGCTGTGGTACCCAGAATGCAATGTGCAGAAGCAGGGTACCCAGAATGCAATGTGCAGAAGCAGTGCAGACACGCGTAATATGTGGCACATATTAGCAATTCCATTTTCTTTCCCTTCCAAATTATTTCAACGTCATTTACGCAAACACTAAAAAAATTCATTAAAGGTCCCATCCTGATCAAAGTAAAATAATAAATGACCTAGCAGCTGTGCTCCATATGTGAATATTATTATTTCTAGAAGGACATGTAAAATTAAATACAACTTTAAACTTAAAACTTAAATCAACACGAATATCCTTTATCATCTCTAAGTAATTGTTTTTACTCATTCACCAGGTAGCATGAAACAATACACTGATGAAACATGGCGCATGATTAGGCAACAGTTATGGTGGGCCCCTGAACATATATGATTACATAACGGGGAACAGTATGATTATACGATGGGGCACACTCTGCCCCTACTTACCCAGAAGCCCCGGAGAAAGGGTCCGGCCCGCCGAAAGAGGAAAAGAAGGAGGCAGAGGGGCCTGGGAATCCTGTAAAAGAATCCGCAAACAATCCATTGGAAAATACCCCCGGTCCGACCCTTGAGCCTACAATGGAACGGTTGCCAATGGTTACACAGAAACATAGCGTACACAGAAAACATTATGCACTGTTTCAAACGTGTTTTTGTCAAAATAAATTGATTAACAGAAATTTGGCCGAAACTTGTGTCTACAATGGAACGGTTGCCATTGGTAAAAAAAAGTACACAAAAACATGTCATGTACTGTTTCAAAGGCCAATTAAAAAAAAACAAAAACATTTTAACATAATTTTTGCCAAACGTAGAAACTACAATGTAATGGTTGTCATTGATAACAGAGTACATTGAGAACATGATACTATGTTGTTTAAGGTCATATACTTTTTTTTTTAATTTTGTATCAGTTTTCCAGTCTCAATGTCAACAGAATTCACAAAATAATTTCAACCCAAAATACTGTATTGTACCTGGCATTACAGAGTGCATATTCACATCAAAGTTGAAACAGAACTGACTTGAATCAAACACGCAACAAGAGGGCCTGAGAACTGGTACAGATATAGGCCATCCTGTTGTGACAGGTTTGCAAATTATGGTACCTTAACAATACGCAAAGGGGGTTAGGATCGATTTGATTTAACTTTGTTTGTTTGTTTGTTTGTTTGGATTTATCGCTGTATTCAACAGTATTTCAGTCATATAATGGCGGTCAGTTAACCTACTCACACTTTTCCTGGGTAAGCTGGTTTACCAGTACTAAGTGCACATACTTATGCCAGTAACTGACAACTGCCCTACTTGAATCAGAGGTAGGGGGAGAATGGCCCTAGAAATAATTTCATGACCAATCCCCACACAAGTTATGTGCCAGGGCTAGTAATCGATTCTGCGATCCTCGGATTTGTAGTCCAGCGCTGTACCAACTGAGCTAGCCGGCCCGGTCGATTTGATTTAAAACATCGGTTAGTGCAATGGGCTAACTAAAGTACGAGTTGGGTAGTGGATGTGCGGTGTTTTTGCTAATGGTTTCTCAAATCATTTTTCTCCATATTCTTACCTGACCCTTTTTCATTTAGTCAGTGACAATTCTGGAAAATGCAGAAACAGTAGATTTTGATGGTTTTTATCGCAGACAGTTTTGGAGAACTAGTTGCAATGCGATAATTGCGATGGCTGTGCTATAAGGTCAAGTTTTGCTCTTTTTTTTGACAATTTTCTGTCTAAATGATGACAAATGATGTTAATGCAGGTTCTGAAGCCATAAATATTGTATGTACAATTAACTGCATGCATGGTTTGCAACTGTTGGAAATCAAATTTTATCAGTCAATTTTTATGGTCATACGCAAACTGTGTAAGTTTGGTCAACATAGATTTAAAAATCGTGTGTGCAAGCCTATCATTGATAACTTGTTGATGTTTTTTCTCACACACAAGGAGCAATAGCTCTGGTGTTTCTGGCCCAAAAATGCTTATATTCAACCTCACCTGTAATCTTACGTTCATAGACAGAAGCCTCTGTCCTGAATAATGTCCATGTTTGTATATTCATTTCACAAACAAAGGGCTATAAATCGGGTGTTTTTGGCCCGATTTCGCTTATATTCAACTTCAACTTTAACTTTATGGTCATAGACAAACTGTGCATGATTGGTGAAGATTGGATGAAATATGAAGTCTCTATCCTGAATAAAGTCCTGTTTTTTCACAAACAAAGGCAATAACTCTAATGTTTCAGGCCCCGATTTTGTTTGTATTCAACTTGACCTGTAATCTTATTGTCATAGACAAACTTTGCAACAGTAAAGAAGATTGGATGAAAAATGAAGTCTCTATCCTGAATATTGTCCATTTTTGTATATTTTTTCACAAACAAAGGGCAATAACTCCGGTGTTTCTGGTCCGCTCTTGCTTATAGTCGACTTCAACTGTAATCTCATGGTCCTAGACAAACTGTGCAAGATTGGTGCAGATGTGATGAAAAATGAAGACTCTATCCTGAATAATGTCCATTTTTGAATATGTTTTCACAAACAAAGGGCAATAACTCCCGTGTTTGAAACACGATCTGGCCCATATTTGGCGTCTTACAAGATCTGATGATCTTACACAAACTGTGAAAGTTTGGTTAAGACTGGATGGAAAATTAATTCTACATGTGGGAAAAAGGCATTTTTGCAGTTTTTTGCATGAAAAAGGGGCAATAACTCTAGTGTCACTGGTGTGATCTGGCCCAATAACAATCCTGTAAGAGATTTTATGGTCATACATAAACTGTGCAATTAAAGTTAAGATTGGATAAAAAGTGAAGTCTCCAGCAAAATTGTTGACGGCACATGACGATGGACGACATACGATGCAGGAGTGGTCCCTTATACCAATAGCTCACCGCGCACGAAAAGTGCTCGTGTTCAGGGGAGCAAAAAATAGCAGGGCCCTCAATCAGTTGTGGGGGAAGGGGCCCGATGCCCTCTGGAGGGGGAATTTTGACTGACCGGGGGAATATTTTAATATGGAAGTTTTTTACAAATTAACTGATTTGAAAACTAACCCAGCCCGAACAAACTCGCGTCTAATTGTCTTTTGGTAAAAATGTCATGTAATCTTTACAGCAAATGAAACTCCTATAAATATAACTTTGATTATTTTTTAGCACAAAAAACCATAGCTCACAATCTACCGATAACGCTTAAAATTCGGACTAGGCTGCGGTATACATGTAACATTGCAGCTATACACGCGTCATTTCCAAGAGTTTCTTGTGATTTCGCAGGCGTTAATAAATAGTTAATAAATAGTTTGCGCGTTTTTCTAGCCCAGCACGATTTTAAAACGGAGATATGAAACTAATATAATTCAATATGCAACACATATTTTTTGGTAAAAGTAATTTGCAGTCCCGCTTTTTAAATTATTAATTAATTTGATGTATTCATTTAAAAGACCGAAAATGGAAATACACTACAACTCCATTATATCCCGATTCGCGGGGTCCATGGATCGCAATCGCGATATAACTTATCAGGTCATTCATGTGCATATACATGTAAACACAAGCCTATTTTTGCTATCTCAAAAAGTAAATGTAGTTAAATTACCTTTTCATTGTTGTTAACATCCATAACGTGTTATATCCATATGTAAAATAATCTATTTGTATATACAACTATTATATAGTTCCTTGTAATTAATTTTAAATTAGTAGTTATCACAACACATATACTAAATCAAAATGCGAAAAGCCTATCCGAATTTTACTGTTCACGCGTCATAAACACATATTTACAGTTTAAATACACATGTACTTCATGAAAAGTCTTTGTTCGCCTAGAAAAGTGCGCGAAAATTATGCTGACATGTACAACGTCCCGTCATCCGCATGGAAAGCGTGGGTGTATTGATGGCCATATAAAAACTTTGTAGCGCAGAGAACTGTGAGATCTTTACTTTCAATAAAAGTTTTGTAGCGCATACCAACCAAATTAAAAAACAATACTTTTGCCGTATCGATAACGTTATTGTCGTTCAGATAGGTCAGTATTGATTTATGACATGCTGGTACTATGTACACCCTACACGTGGACAGCGTGTAATCCGGCTGCTAATTAAAGCGACAGCAGCGAAAGGATGTTGTCATGGGTGGCAAGCGCAATATAAGCTGGTGACGTCAAACTGTTTCACTTCGATGTTGATCGGTTTATTGTTAATCGCACATAACATGTGTCTATGAAATATTAGCGATGTAAAGATCTAGACCAATACGGCTATACTTACGATGCGGACGATAATTGGCATCTTAACTAGGTTTTCAGTTAATTTTTTTGTATTTCATTTTTAGGGGAAAAAACATACTTTTCAGGTGGGGGAATGGGGCCGATATTCGGCAGCAAAAATCATAGATTGAGGGCCCTGAATAGACATGGCATCAGTAATGGTTGTTAGGCAAAAACTACAGCATGCTTGCTATTTGCACTTACATCATATCCTGAAATAAATCTCATTGTCCAATCTCTATGACCATCAAAATTACCAAAAATATGTAACTAACAGAGCACCTTTTTACCTTTTCCTCATGTTGTTCTACATTAGAAGAATTCTGCATATGGCCGCGGACCCCCGAAAAATATATGGGGTAAAAAAAGTTTGCTTAAAATTTAACATCATTAAAATGTCACTCAAAACCCGCGGACCCCCGAAAAATATATGGGGTAAAAAATCTTAAGGAGTTCGCTTAAAATTTAACATCATTAAAATGTCACTCAAAACAGAACAATCAAAATGGCAACAAACTAAACAACTTTACGGGTATGGAGGGATTTCTTTTCCAAATATCTGCATGAAATCTACCTGAGAAGAATTCCGCAAACGGGTCACGACCCCCGAAAAACTCTCTGAAAACTTCCTCTGGATCTCGGAAATGGAAGCCGTGGAAATCGTCAAATCCGTTGTGGTCGTAGTGGGAATATCCTTGATTACCCGTCAGGCCCTCCTTTCCGTATTTGTCGTAAACTTCTCGTTTTTTCTCTGAAAGACAAGAAAAGAATAATTGAGGCGCGTCGTGGGATAACCGGGCTTAATGCTAAAGTGTCGTCCAGGATTAGCCTGTGCAGACTGCATAGGCTAATCCGGGACGCCTACAGTGAATTAATGTTTGGAGGAGACTTCCTTGAAACAGTAAATACCATAAAAGCGGAAAGTGCCATCCCGGATTAGCCTGTGCGGACTGTACAGGCTAATCCGGGACAACACTACGCACATGCATTAAGACCGGTTTTATCACGACGCCCGTCAATTATAATTTATACGACACACTGTAGTATTCAGATTATTGTGTATCAAGGTTGACATAGGTATGTTGCCAATTTTTTCTGCATTTTCAAACATTGTCACATTAATTTTTATTTAATCTTAATCCCCTTTATTCCCTTTATCTACAAAACTGATACTAAAATTCATATATACCTTATTTGCCTGGCAATGGATTTATTCCAAATATCATCATTAACAGAAACTGTGTAGTTAAATAAATCTGTTTAAATAAAATCATTGTCAGTTACAATATTTTAAGTAAGATATTTCCATTCACACAGTTATTAGAATCGTACTTCACATTTTTGTGTGTGGAATCTAAATAACTAAATTTCTGTATAATAGGATCTCTAATCATGCAAAGCTAATGTGTTTAGTTTTTTGTCACCACATTTGCTGTTAGAGAACTTAATCTAAAGTTAAAATTTACCTGAATGAGCTAATCAAAATGAAAGTTGAAATGTCTTTACTACTTCGAAATCCTGCACATTATATAGGTTCAAACGAGCCAAACAATTTTCTTTGGACAAATTTAAAGCCATTGGGATATGGTGAATGGTGGGCGGAGGGATACATGTATGTCCCGAAAAAACGTGCTATTAGCCAAACGGCACACTGTGTGTACATCGTCTGCACTTACTGTCTGATAGAACTTCATATGCCTCCGAGATCTCCTTGAATCTTTTCTCCGCCTCTTCTTTGTTGTCCGGATTCTTGTCCGGGTGCCATTTTAGCGCCATCTTACGGTACCTAGCAAAATATAAATTTATTAAATTGATCATAAGTACATGTTTTCTATCACACTTTGCGCAGGTCAACAATCAATACAATCTTTTTGCGGCTTTTTTTGTGGGGGGGGGGGGGGGCAAATAATGTCAATATTAGAGTTTGCAAATTTTGAGAGATTTTATCAGAAAAAATCTGGTTGAACCAAACTGTCAGTCTCAAAGTCAATACAGAAGTAGCCAGAATTAAACATGACCATAGTAAAATTTCTCAAGTTGTTTGATATACAATTAAAGGCTAACTCTCACACACATATTGGGAAACAGACAACTTTAGAAAAAAATATAAATGTGGCGCGTCGTGGGAAAACCGGACGTAATGCATGTGCGTAAAGTGTCATCCCGGATTAGCCTGTGCAGACCGCACAGGCTAATCCAGGACGGCACTTTCCGTCTACAGTGAATTTATGTTTAGAAGAGACTTCCTTGAAACAGAAAACACTACAAAATCAGAAAGTGCCATCCCGGATTAGCCTGTGCGGACTGCACAGGCTAATCCGGGATGACACTTTACGCACATGCATTAAGTCCGGTTTTCCCACGACGCGCCTCAAATCTTTAATAATATAAGAAATTTGGAACAGGATGTACAACATAGTTTAGCTGTCTGAACACAGACAATTATGGTACCTAAACTAATTTTTTTTCTTGTCGCCTTATGACAACAGGAAAAGTAGTTCCTGAAAATAGTTCCAGGTTATAATTAATTATAGTGAATACTTACATGAATACTTCAATGCCAAACACTCAGTAAACAATGATAATGAAACGCAAGAAATTGCAAAACCATACTAGAAGTAAGTGGCATTGAAGTAACATTAGTACTTGTATGTTTTTCTTGACAGGTTGAAGACAGATAGCGAACCTGCCCAAGAATTCCTATCATACTTTTTTTAATAATGAATTATTCAATGTTTGAGAAAATGTTGAGCAAATATTTTATTTACTGTTTTTAAATAAAGATAGTTTAAGACCGATTTTTCTATGTAATCTAATTAAAACTACCATTTTTAATTAGCTCATGACCTGTATAGTCTAAGAAAATGTAGTAACTAATCAATGCCCTTTTCAAAATACTTCATAATTTACATTTATTTTACTCATCATCTGATTATTAATGACATAAAAAATAATCACTCAGTCTATTACGTTACATAATTATTAAGGATATAAAAATAATCACTCAGTCTATTACGTTCATGTAAAACTCTGCATGTATCACCACACTTACATGGCACATTCATTCTTAAATGATAATATTAAGAATTCCGAAATGCCACATTGAACTATCTATATAATTTATCTATATTTAAGGCGTGTCATGGGAAACCCGGGTTTAATGCATGTGCGTAAAGTGTCGTCCCGGACCAGCCTGCGCAGTCCGTACAGGCTGATTTGGGACGACACTTTCCGCTTTTATGGTAATTTCTGTTTCAAGAAAGTCTCCTCTAAACATAAATCCACTGTAGGCGGAAAGTGTCATCCCGGATTAACCTGTGCGGACTGCACAGGCTGATCAGGGACGACACTTAACACACGTACATTAAGACTGCTTTTCCCACGACACGACTCATATCTACATTAGAAATGATGTTGATAGAGGGAGATACCAGCATTTGTAGGGAAAGTAACAAAGTCGTTCAAGCAATTAGCGGGCATCAAAATCACAGCAGTATGTTCTCTACAGGTACCGTAAATCTGGCATAACACCTGAAAGTGTTGTGCAGCTACTGTACTACCCACCCCCGCCCCATACACCCTCGATTGCCATAAAACCAACACTCTTCAAGGGAAGGCAAAAAACACCCCAAACACTTATAGCTAAAAACATATTTGCAACATGAGAAATAAGATTCTAAAATAAGAAAAAATGTGACCAAAAAGTCTCGAGTTTCTTACTTTTTTCGGAAACGTCTGGTATGCATGGATAATGCATATACTGGTAGTTAAGATTCCAATTGCATATCCGAAATTCCTTAACAATTAAAGATCTGGCATCAGAAAGATCAAGCTTGATCTATCATTTGTTTTTAATAGTTCTGATATTCATTGTTATTTAGCAGTATGCAAACAGTCTAAAATACAAAATCTACAGCACAGGATCAACGAAACTACCAAATTGATTCCATGAAGCAGAAAACAAACATGACGCCAGATACTTTGCAGTGTCATTATAGGTTTTTGTAAATTCGTTGTTACTATTTTATTGCTATTCTTGTCATATAGACTTAATTTCTTGTCATATAGACTTAATTGCTAATTATTTATAACAAACCTTTTGGAAAATAGTTTAACAATATCCAAACAGACATTTAGCGTTTTGTAAGCCAAAGGGAGCAAACTCCTTACATTCTAAGGCAGAAAAAGGGAGCTAATCTAGTTTTGAAGCTTCACTATCAGACTATGTCAGCCAGTACATAAAATTATCATTTTAGACTAACTGAAAATGCGGGGAAGAGTTCTGATTACTTGCAAACACTTGAAATGCTAGCAAACCCCATCTGTCGGTTAAACAGAAATGATTTATCATTGTTGAAAATTCTTGACATTAAACATATAGGCCTATCCCTATGAACTATGCAGGTAACATGTCTGGGATTATATATATGGCTTCAAAAAGTAAGTATTTTTCATAGTAAAAAATTGTGTGGAAGTTTTTTTTTTAATTAGTATTATAGTTGTGTATGGTATATATTTTTAACATACGTACGCTTTTTTAATGTCCGTCTCCGTGGCATTTCTCTGTATGCCCAGGACTTCATAGTAATCTCCCATCTTGCTTGCCTTCATAGAGGCACCCCCTGAAAATACACACAAAACAAGACTACAATAATAGAGGCACCCTCTGAAAATACACACAAAACAAGGCTACAATAATAAAGGCACTCTCTGCAATACACTCAAAACAAGACTACAATGATACAGGCACACTCTGCAATACACTCAAAACAAGAATTCAATAATAGAGGCACTCTCTGCACTACACACAAAACATAGCTACAATAATAGAGGCACTCTCTGCACTACACACAAAACATAGCTACAATAATCGAGGCACTCTCTGAAATACACTCAAAACACGACTACAATAATAGAGGCACTCTCTGCAATACACACAAAACACAGCTTCAATAACAGAGGCACTCTCTGAAATACACTCAAAACACAACTACAATAATAGAGGCACTCTCTGAAATACACTCAAAACAAGACTACAATAATAGAGGCACTCTCTGCAATACACATAAAACATAGCTACAATAATAGAGGCACTCTCTGCAATACACATAAAACATAGCTACAATAATAGAGGCACTCTCTGCAATACACATAAAACATAGCTACAATAATAGAGGCACTCTCTGCAATACACTCAAAACACAGCTACAATTATAGAGGCACTCTCTGCAATACACGACTACAATAATAGAGGCACCCTCTGCAATACACTTAAAACAAGACTACAATAATAGAGGCACTCTTTGCCACACAAAACATAGCTTCAATGATAGAGGCACTCTCTGAAATACACTCAAAACATGACTACAATAATAGAGGCACTCTCTGCAATACACTCAAAACATGACTACAATAATAGAGGCACTTTCTGCAATACACTCAAAACAAGACTACAATAATAGAGGCAATCTCTGCAATACACTCAAAACAAGACTACAATAATCGAGGCACTCTCTGCAATACACATAAAACAAGACTACAATAATAGAGGCACTCTCTGCAATACACTTAAAAAAAACAAGACTACAATAATAGAGGCACTCTCTGCAATACACTCAAAACACGACTACAATAAAAGAGGCACTCTCTGAAATACACACAAAACAAGACTACAATAATAGAGGCACTCTCTGCAATACACTCAAAACAAGACTACAATAATAGAGGCACTCTCTGAAATACACACAAAACAAGACTGCAATAATAGAGGCACTTTCTGCAATACACTCAACACAAGACTACAATAATAGAGGCAATCTCTGCAATACACTCAAAACAGGACTACAATAATAGAGGCAATCTCTGCAATACACTCAAAACAAGACTACAATAATAGAGGCACTCTCTGCAATACACTCAAAACAAGACTACAATAATACAGGCACATTCTGAAAATACACACAAAACAAGACTACAATAATTGAGGCACTCTCTGAAATACACTCAAAACACGGCTACAATAATCTGAAAATAGACTCAAAAACAGGGTCCCCCTGGCTGAACAATTCTTTAGCCAACTTTACCAAACTTTGTTGAAATCCAACTCATTTTGGATATTTTAAAGGGTTTTATAAAGAATAAGTTGTACCAAATGGAAATTTCATTGGCCAAATGGTGAAATTTGTAGCCAAGGCCATCCTTCAAAAATTGTTTGTTTGCGGTAACGCGACCCAGAATTTGCAAGGTGGGGGGGGGGGGGCTGGAACAAATGTAGACGACCCTTAGACATGGACCAAATTGTCTAAACACAAAATACAAGAGCAAAACACATTGCTTAGTGTATACCAGTGGCATATTCTTTGTTCAAATTGGAAATATTATTGCAAGGTTATTAGAATGCAGTGTTTAGTTAATATAACAAGAGCTGTCGGAGGACAGCGCGCTTGACTTTTCTTGTGCTTGTCAGAGTTACTGGCATTTTTTTTCTAAAACAAGAAATATGTAAATTCCATGATAACCAAATTTTTCTAATGAAGTCACCACAAATATTAACATTTTTAGTAAAAGTGACCTTCACCCCACCCACCCCATATGCAATCCCAAGCGAGGTCTCGATATAAGGTATCTATGTATGCAGTTTCATTAAATTAGCTCGATGCATTCTCAAGTTATTGATCGGAAACCGTTTTTATATTTTTAGTAACAGTTGACGTTTCGGGAACCGTTTTTCTAGTTTTTAGTAACAGTGACCTTGAACCCATCCACCCCATATGCAACCCCAAGCGAGGTATTGATATAAGGTATCTGTATATGAAGTTTCATTAAAATATCTCAATGCATTCTCAAGTTATTGAGCAGAAACCGTTTTTCTATTTTAGTAACAGTTACCATGACCCTATATGCAATCCCAAGAGAGGTCTCGATATAAGGTATGTATGTATTAAGTTTCATTAAAATATCTTAATTCCTTCTCAAGTTATTGAGCGGAAACCGTTTTTCTATTTTTAGTAACAGTGACCTTGACCCCACCCACCCCATATGCAATCCCAAGCGAGTTCTCGATATAAGGTATGCACGTATAAAGTTTCATTTAAAATATCTCAATGCGTTCTCAAGTTATTGAGCGGAAACTGTTTTTCTATTTTAAGTAACAGTGACCTTGACCCCACCCACCCCATATGCAATCCCAAGCGAGGTCTCGATGTAAGATATGCATGTATCAAGTTTCATTAAAATATCTCAATGCGTTCTCAAGTTATTGAGCGGAAACCGTTTTTATATTTTTAGTAACAGTGACCTTGACCCCACCCACCCCATATGCAATTCCGTCTCAATATATGGTATCTATGTATTAAGTTTCATTAAAATATCTCAATGCGTTCTCAAGTTATTGAGCGGAAACCGTTTTGCTATTTAAAGTAACAGTGACCTTAACCTTGACCACCCATCCCATATGCAAACCCAAGTGAGGTCTTGATATAAGGTATCTATGTATTAATTTTTATTAAAATATCTCAATTTGTTCTCAATTTATTGAGCGGAAACCGTTTTTCTATTTTTAGTAACAGTGACCTTGACCCCAACAACCCCATATGCAATCCTTATCGAGGTCTCGCTATAAGGTATCTATGTTTGCATTTTCATTACAATAGCTTAATCCGTTCTCGAGTTAGGAAGTGTAAACGAAAAGTTGAGAAACTAGCTACCGAAAAACTTTAACCTGTCCATATAGCTTATATGTAAAATTTCTAAGTGTAAAAAGGCCCATAATTTTGACAAATTTCAAACTAGAGTTATCAAAATTGGCCTATAGGTTCATTTTAATGTGGGGAATAAATGTTTTAAGTTTGAATGAAATCCCTCAAGCCATTCCTGAGAATCTAGCTTACCGAAAAACTTTAACCTAGCTCGGACGCCCACACCAACGCCGGGGTGAGTAGAATAGCTTGCCTTTTCTTCGAAAAGTCGAGCTAAAAACGTTATGAATTAATTACGAACAAAATATGATGAATATACAACTAACATTTTCGAATACGAAAAAAAAAATTTGCTTCACAGATGCCTATAAAACTTATGAGTCGGGCCCAATTTCACGAGTCGGTCGCGTTACCGCAAAAAAATTTTTAAGGATGGCCTAATGGCTAATTTGGTGAATGTCAGAGTGAGCCCTGAATAAAGAGACTTCATAATAGAGCCTGTGACTCTCTGAAAATAGACAAACAACAGGTTTCAAATAATAGCTGATTTAGAGTTGTTCATCGGACAATAAACAATGATTTGGAGTTCTGATGCGTAGGAATAAAAAATGATGAGGGCTTTAGCTCGAGTGGTTTAATATACCGCATCAGAATGATAAATCATTGTTTATTAGCTGATACGTAACGATAATGCGAAAATTATTTCCAATCTTACATGAAATAACAGCATATTCTTCCACTGCAATGCGAACTATATTTTACAGTTTCGGAACTAATTTTTTGAGTTATTTATTGTAGGTTAACAACGGTAAATTGTGTTCTTTGTCTATAGAAAACACTGCGCATGTCATTTTAGAATCTGAATTTCACCAGAATGCCCAGTCTTAATTTCATTAACATTTAACCATTACACTTTTTTCGAGTTCTGTTGGGGATTCCAGTCTACCCAGACTGTCCTCCCAGCAGTCTTCGAAATAACCCACTTGCCCGAACCCAGAACAAGTTAAAACATATTTGGTTAAAATTTTAACCTGTCTGCCCAAAAGGGCAAGTACAAATTATGAAGAATCATTTAGCAAAAAAACAACAATATCCAGAAATGTTTCTCTAAACATATCATAACCAGCTGATTTTCTTTCCATACGATCTTCATGAACTTCATCACTATTATTTGAACTGATTAGGTAGTGCATAGATTTTATTTCCACATTTCGGACAAGTTTTCAGGTGGATTCGGGCAAGTTGAAATTTTATCACTATCATCTGACCTGATTTAATGTCTAGATTTTATTTCCACATTTCGGACAAGTTTTCAGGTGGATATACGAGTGGAAATATTATCACTATCATCTCACCTGATTTAATGTCTAGATTTTATTTCCACATTTCGGACAAGTTTTTAGGTGGAGTCGGACGAGTGGAAATATTATCACTATCATCTGACCTGATTTAATTCTAGATTTTATTTCCACATTTCGGACAAGTTTTCAGGTGAATTCGAACGAGTGGAAATATTATCACTATCATCTGAACTTATTTAATGTTTAGACTTTATTTCCATTACTCGGACAAGTTTTCAAGTGGATTTTACTCCAGTTGAATTATTCAATCATCTGAACCGATTTAATGCCTAGATTTTATTTCCACATTTCGGACAAGTTTTCAGGTGGATTCGGGCAAGTTGAAATATTATCACTATCATCTAAACTGATTTAATGTCTAGATTTTTATTTCCACATTTCAAACAAGTTTTCAGGTGGATTCGGGCAAGCTGAAATATTATCACAATAATCTAAGCTGATTTAATGTCTAGATTTTATTTCCACATTTCGGACAAGTTTTCAGGTGGATTCGAACGAGTGGAAATATTATCATTATCATCTGAACTTATTTAATGTTTAGATTTTATTTCCATTGTTTGGACAAGTTTTCAAGTGGATTTTACTCCAGTTTAATTATTCAATCATCTGAACTGATTTAATGCCTAGATTTTATTTCCACATTTTGGACAAGTTTTCAGGTGGATTTGGGCAAGTTGAAATTGTATGGCCTATGCCCAAATGGGCAACCCCTTCCAAAAGACTATTGCCAAGACTGTCTCAGCCATTCCCTGCGGGAAACAAGTTTGTTTCTTATCCATCATCCAGTCCTTTCTTCCAGAGACATCTCTGCTACATTCATTACAAGGAAAACAGCAAGCTACAATAACAAACTGGGAACCTCATTAGCCACAGTTTAACTTTGCTTTAAACAAATCGTAATGGAAATTCTTGATATCATGTGGCCAAAACCATAACTGTTATTATTATGGTAACCATCAATTTGAGGCTACAGGCAATACAATAGTTATGCTGTACAGTCACAACAAGGCCAAGTCGAGCCAAATTCTAGAAATTTTCCTTTACTTTGCACATTGATTTTCAATGCTCCCTTACTTAGAAACAATTCAATATATTGGAAGGGCCAGGCCCGGCTAGCTCAGTTGGTAGAGCTCTGGACTGGGATCGTGAGTTCGAGCCCCAGCCCCGCCACATAACTTGTGTGGGGATTGGTCATGAAATTATTTCTACGGCCATTCTCCCCCTACCTCTGATTCAAGTACGGCAGGTGTCAGTTACTGGTATAGGTATGTGCACTTAGTACTGGTAAACCGCTTAGGGCGGCTAAGCTTGCCCAGGAAAAGTGGGAGTAGGTTAACTGACCGCCGTGACATGACTGAAATACTGATAAAAACAGCGAAAACTCCAAACAAACAAACAAAAAATATATTGGAAGCAGACATGGAATATTCACGGTTTATATTTGCCAGTTTTTTTGTTTGCCTTTTTTTTGGTTAGCTTATTAAAATCAATAAGACAATAAGATCTCTAAGAATATACTTTGCACAATCTGGTGTGGACTATGGTTTGGGTGCAGGTATGTGAAATGAAAATAAACAAGTTATTCCTTAAACGGAAATAACCGTGTGTGTAATGTATTAGTAGTCTCATGTCGGTAATTTAGTGATTAATGACTGAAGTACATAATGAGGGAGAAACTGTCACCAGGATTACATGGCAAGAGTTTCAAACCAGCAATGGTTCATGATGTACAATGTAGCGGAAGCAAAAACACTACTATCTGTGTTGTTAAATATTAATGATGTACAGTTAGACAACCCAATGTTACAGTGCAAAGCTTTTTATCAAACAGTCTTTTAAGTACAACTCATTCTTCATATCACTTCTATTTGTATACATTCCAAAGTAAATGAGGCGTGTTGCGGGAAAACCAGGCTTAATGCATGTGCGTAAAGAGTCGTCCCGGATCAGCCTGTTTCAAGGAAAGCTCTTTCAGACATAAATCCACTGCAGGCAGCAAGTGTTGTCACTATTTTCTGCAAAAATTCCATATAGCAAAACAAGCAATACAAAAATGCAACATCGAGGCAGACAACCATCAGTGGTTTTTTTTCACCTTTGGGGGAAGGTGGTGGGGCCCTTCAGACGTGGAAGTTTACGGCAAAAGGGGAATTGTTTTTGTAGAAAAGCATTATAACATTTTTATATTATACTTTGTTATAAAACATTAATCAGTTGTTTTGCAACAAATGAGTGCCAACCACAAAACAAATGTCACCGACTCGTGGATGGCTAGCAAGACTTGACGGTATGATGTTGTGGTGATTGGATAAATTCTACGCCATAGTGCCAACCACAAGACAAATGTCATTGACTCAAGGATGGGTAGTGAGACTTGACGTATGATGTTGTGGTAATGTGATAAACTATACGCCATAAAGTAGTGCCAACTACAAAACAAATATCATTGACTCGTGGATGGCTAGTGAGACTTGACCGTATGATGTTGTGGTGATTGGATATACTATACACCATAAATAGTGCCAACCACAAAACAAATGTCATTGACTCGTGGATGGCTAGCGAGACTTGACGGTATGATGTTGTGGTGATTGGATATACTATACACCATAAATAGTGCCAACCACAAAACAAATGTCATTGACTCGTGGATGGCTAGCGAGACTTGATGGTATGATGTTGTGGTGATTGGATATACTATACACCATAAATAGTGCCAACCACAAAACAAATGTCATTGACTCGCGGATGGCTAGCGAGACTTGACCGTATGATGTTGTGGTGATTGGATATACTATACACCATAAATAGTGCCAACCACAAAACAAATGTCATTGACTCGTGGATGGCTAGCGAGACTTGACCGTATGATGTTGTGGTGATTGGATATACTATACACCATAAATAGTGCCAACCACAAAACAAATGTCATTGACTCGTGGATGGCTAGCGAGACTTGACGGTATGATGTTGTGGTGATTGGATATACTATACACCATAAATAGTGCCAACCACAAAACAAATGTCATTGACTCGTGGATGGCTAGCGAGACTTGACCGTATGATGTTGTGGTGATTGGATATACTATACACCATAAATAGTGCCAACCACAAAACAAATGTCATTGACTCGTGGATGGCTAGCGAGACTTGACCGTATGATGTTGTGGTGATTGGATATACTATACACCATAAATAGTGCCAACCACAAAACAAATGTCATTGACTCGTGGATGGCTAGCGAGACTTGACGGTATGATGTTGTGGTGATTGGATATACTATACACCATAAATAGTGCCAACCACAAAACAAATGTCATTGACTCGTGGATGGCTAGCGAGACTTGACGGTATGATGTTGTGGTGATTGGATATACTATACACCATAAATAGTGCCAACCACAAAACAAATGTCATTGACTCGTGGATGGCTAGCGAGACTTGACCGTATAATGTTGTGGTGATTGGATATACTATACACCATAAATAGTGCCAACCACAAAACAAATATCATTGACTCGTGGATGGATAGCGAGACTTGACGGTATGATGTTGTGGTGATTGGATATACTATACACCATAAATAGTGCCAACCACAAAACAAATATCACTGAATCTTGGATGGCTAGCGAGACTTGACGGTATGATGTTGTGGTGATTGGATATACTATACACCATAAATAGTGCCAACCACAAAACAAATGTCATTGACTCGTGGATGGCTAGCGAGACTTGACCGTATGATGTTGTGGTGATTGGATATACTATACACCATAAATAGTGCCAACCACAAAACAAATGTCATTGACTCGTGGATGGCTAGCGAGACTTGACGGTATGATGTTGTGGTGATTGGATATACTATACACCATAAATAGTGCCAACCACAAAACAAATGTCATTGACTCGTGGATGGCTAGCGAGACTTGACGGTATGATGTTGTGGTGATTGGATATACTATACACCATAAATAGTGCCAACCACAAAACAAATGTCATTGACTCGTGGATGGCTAGCGAGACTTGACGGTATGATGTTGTGGTGATTGGATATACTATACACCATAAATAGTGCCAACCACAAAACAAATGTCATTGACTCGTGGATGGCTAGCGAGACTTGACCGTATGATGTTGTAGTGATTGGATATACTATACACCATAAATAGTGCCAACCACAAAACAAATATCATTGACTCGTGGATGGCTAGCGAGACTTGACGGTATGATGTTGTGGTGATTGGATATACTATACACCATAAATAGTGCCAACCACAAAACAAATGTCATTGACTCGTGGATGGCTAGCGAGACTTGACGGTATGATGTTGTGGTGATTGGATATACTATACACCATAAATAGTGCCAACCACAAAACAAATGTCATTGACTCGTGGATGGCTAGCGAGACTTGACCGTATGATGTTGTGGTGATTGGATATACTTACACCATAAATAGTGCCAACCACAAAACAATGTCATTGACTCGTGGATGGCTAGCGAGACTTGACGGTATGATGTTGTGGTGATTGGATATACTATACACCATAAATAGTGCCAACCACAAAACAAATGTCATTGACTCGTGGATGGCTAGCGAGACTTGACGGTATGATGTTGTGGTGATTGGATATACTATACACCATAAATAGTGCCAACCACAAAACAAATATCACTGAATCTTAGGTCCTAGTAGCTAGCGAGGTAAAAGCGTAACAAATTGATGCACTTTTCTTTTACGCCACATCCTCTTATCACCGTGGTGGTACAACGATAATAGGAAGCCTCGGTTACCACCCTGAAGGCAACTCATTCATCTTGCACTCCTCCACCAAACACATGACATATTTTTGTACATTTTAGAAGGCCAGACCAATTGCTGGCTGCTGTTTCATCTCGTACTTAGCTTTTTGAGGATTGCCAATCC
Source organism: Congeria kusceri (assembly GCA_027627225.1). NCBI lineage: Eukaryota > Metazoa > Mollusca > Bivalvia > Myida > Dreissenidae > Congeria > Congeria kusceri. The sequence continues at coordinate 49,563,025 of CM051038.1, read as the reverse complement.
AACATTTAAACAAAATGAATATTGTTTTCTGTAATGTTTGCAATTTTCGTAAGAATTTTGAACGGCCAAACAAAACAAGTCAACAACAAGCTGAAACAGAATTTCTGATGAAAACAAGAAGCTGTGTTCCATAAACACACATGTACCCCGTTGGTGCTGGACAGCCTATCTGAATTATTGTGCGTCCAAATTAGATCAAAGGTCAGGCCAAAGTTAGGTTGGGTGATACGGTTGTCATAAGCAACAAATGTGTGGGTATCCAAGTGTTGAAGTAAGCGGTGTTGGTGCTAGACGAAATGGTAAAATGTAGTAAACAAAGAATAGCCCATTTGAATTACTCCAAGTCTAAATTAGGTCAAGGTCAAAGTGAGGTTGGGTGATATGGGTGGATTGGGAATGGTCATAAGCAACAACTGTGTAAGTATCCAAGTGTTCAAGTAAGCCATGTTCGTGCTAGAGGAAATGGTAAAATGTAGCAAACCAAGAAATAGCTCATTTGAATTATTCCAAGCATAAACAAGGCAGTCCAAAGGACAGCTATATCCCCCGCCGTGATCCTTCATTAGATTTTAAAGGTGACTTTGAAGTATCACACTGACCTTAATCAGTTTCATGAAAATTCCTTAAAGGGCATAGGAGATATGGAGCTGACACGAAAATGGAGGCTCAAACATTTTACCTTTAGGGTGTGACCTTGACCTTGAGGTGGCAAAGACTGCTCCATGCCTTCTGCATCGCCTCAATGTAATAAACATTTGAGCCAAGTGTTATGAAAATCCTTCAAAGGGCATAGGAGATATGGAGCAGGCACAAAAATGGAGGCTCAAATATTTGATCTTCGAGTGTGACCTTCACCTTGAGGTGGCGTGACTGCCTCATGCCTTCTGCACATTGCCTCAATGTGATAAACATTTGAGGCAAGTTTCATGAAAATTTAAACGGCACAGGAGATATAGAACGGACATGAAAATACAGGCTCAAACATTCAACCTTCAAGTGTGACCTTGACCTTGAGTTGGCGTGACTGGCTTATGCCTTCTGCACATGGTCTCAATGAGCAAAACATTTGAGCCAAGTTTCATGAAAATCCTTCAAAGGGTATAGGGGATATGGAGCGGACACGAAAAACGGACACAAAAATTTTAACCTTCAAGTGTGACCTTCTGCACATTGTCTCAATGGCCTTAACATTTGAGCCAAGTTTCATGAAAATCCTTCAAAAGGCATAGGAGATATGCAGAAGACACTAAATGGAGGCTTGAATATTTGACCTTCAAGTGTGACCTTGACCTTGAGTTGGCGTGACTGACTCATGCCTTCTGCACATTGTCTCAATGACCTAAACATTTGAGCCAAGCTTTATGAAAATCCTTCAAAGGGTATAGGAGAAATGGAGCGGACACGAAAATGTTACGGACAGACGGCAGGAATTACAGACGGGCAGGACAATCATTATAATTATTCCTCCCGCATAAGATGCCGGGGGCCTAAAATATCTAATTTTTTCATAGCAAGGTAATATATTTGAAACTATACAAGCTGTACGGAAAAATAATAATGTTATTGGTCCCCAGCATGGCTGGAAATGGACACTGTTTTAAAGTACAAAACATCAAAAACTGTGAAGTTACAGCAACAAAAATACTTTTATAAAACATGCTCAGATGCAAATCATGAAATACTAAGATAGCATTCGAATCCTATATAATAATTCATCACTAAAGTCAATATTTCTAATTCACAAACTGCAGTAATGAAGCAGGCCTCTTTTAAACATGTGTAAATCTAAAAATCTTCCGATCTACCGATAAAGTGCCTAAATTTGTTGCCAAAAACATCACAAGGAATGAAAACCACAAGAATGAATTGAATGGCCTAAGTACAGAAATGAGTCACGGGGACCAGCACATTAGACCTCATGAACGCTGCTCATTATAGCTCTGGCTACCTGCTTTGAACGACGTAAGTGCAAGACTGTGCTATCTCCTACTTGGAAATCATGTCAGATACAGTCATTTAGCATCCAAGAAATAGATTTTTACAAACAAGATGAGCTACTCCCATGATGATTGGAACAATTAGCAGGGAGCATCTGTTTGGTTACAAAGCCCTCTCTGACATGTATGTTTAATAGAATTATTGTGTATATATAATGTATTAGAGATATTAGAAATGCATAGAAGTACATCTGAGTGGGCAAACTGGTTAACTCTTCAAAATAATCTTCAAAGCAGAGAAAACTATTTTTATCTTTGTTAATTATGCATAAAAATCTGTATTTCCTATAAATTACGTACAATTGCATTGTATAAACACTTCATATCCCAGGCAAAGAATATGTGAATTCAATTATCTGTTTTCAGTTTTTCTCTCATTAGTTTCATTAAGGATTTGCTGCAATATGGGTTAACAAGGCTCTATCAACACCAGAATTTCTGAGTAACCTATTCTCAGACAGAAAATGACAAACACTGCAGCTTAAATCCCACGCCCACACTGCAGCTTAAATCCCACACCACCACTGCAGCTTAAATCCCACACCACCACTGCAGCTTAAATCCCACACCCACACTGCAGCTTAAATCCCACACCACCACTGCGGCTTAAATCCCACACCACCACTGCAGCTTAAATCCAACACACACACTGCAGCTTAAATCCCACACCACCACTGCAGTTTAAATCCAACACACACACTGCAGCTTAAATCCAACACACACACACAGTGCAGCTTAAATCCAACACACACACTGCAGCTTAAATCCCACACCACCATTGCAGTTTAAATATCACACCCACACTGCAGTTTAAATCCCACACCTGTACTGCAGCTTAAATCCCACGCCCACACAGCAGCTTAAATCCAAAACACACACTGTAGCTTAAATCCCACACCACCACTGCAATTTAAATCTCACACCCACACTGCAGTTTAAATCCCACACCCACACTGCAGCTTAAATCCCACACCACCACTGCAGCTTCAATCCAACACACACACTGCAGCTTCAATCCCACACCACCACTGCAGCTTACATCCCACACACACACTGCAGCCTAAATCACCCCACGCACTGCAGCTTAAATCCCACACCCACACTGCAGCCTAATTCCCACACCACCACTGCAGCTCAAATCCCACACCACCACTGCAGCTTAAATCCAACACACACACTGCAGCTTAAATCCCACACCCACACTGCAGCTTAAATCCCACACCCACACTGCAGTTTAAATCTTACACCCACACTGCAGTTTAAATCCCACACCCACACTGCAGCTTAAATCCAACAAGCATTTCTTATATCCCATGCTATGTAACATGTTTCTAACAGTATCGCTGCCACAAAGTTTGTACCAGTTAAACCATCAATTTCGAAAAAAGGCTGTCTCAAACAGGACCTGAATTGTAATGTCATACTAAAATTAAATTGTTTTTGTTGTTCTTGCTTTTTTTTTACATATTTTGCAACTTTGAGGAAGTTGTTCCTATTTTGATAATGGAGGACAGAGGGCAATTCATTTCAGTTGAATGTAACATTAACTTTCTTGTATTCAGATCAGAGGGGGTAGGGTTGGGTTTGGCAAATCCATCACATTTGAGGAATAATATGGTAATCACTGGATATGCTTGGTTGTATGGTAAGAAAGTTGGACTACAGAAAATGTCAATATATATTTGAGTCTTTTCCAAGTCATTTCCTTACATATTTTCATGGTTTACTCAGTAGTCATTGATAATGAGTACCTACGTTCAGGAGGTGTGTGAAAACAATTGACAGCAGCTGCTGTTAGCAATTACCTACAATTGTTCACATGCCATCATGATACATGATAAATTGCTTGGTATTGTGTTCTTGTAGCAACTGCAGAATAATTATATCCGCTGGCAAAATAACCCCAATAATTCCACTTATTATTGACAAGGCAAAATGTATTACTTAATAAGCCTAGGTCACAACCAGGTTGCAGCGACCTTACGGCGACACTTTTATCAAATGTATGCGGTGTCTGCACAGCGTCAGTGTGTTTTTCTCATCCGCATGGTTGCCACGACTGCACCAGATGGCCTTGTGTCAATCACTCATTGTGCGGACACCGTGACAGCAGCTACGGGTGGTCAACCTACGGGCAATCTACGTTAGTTTGCTTCAAAATTGCCCACCGCAAGCACACGCCGTGCACTTGCAGACGTCGTACGACTTCCTTACATACTACCCGTACTTAAAATGCACCGGCTCCACAAGAAAGGAACTGACACCTCACGCTTGCCGCATGACACATGGGGTTATCGCACAGTGACAGCAAGGAACTAAGTGCTTCAAATAGATAACCAAGATTGTTTGCATGCTTTTTACACAGTGCTGACAGTTTCCATATCATCTCCTTATTTCATGTGTGTTACAATCATAAAGGTATTTTTTTTTGCCCGGGCCAGGCTAGCTCAGTTAGTAGAGCGCTGGACTATCAATCCGGGGATCATGAGTTCGAACCCCAGCCCGGCCACATAACTTGTGTGGGGATTGGTCATGAAATAATTTCTACGACCATCCTCCATTACATCTGATTCATGTAGGGCAGTTGTCAGTTACTGGCATAAGTATGTGCACTTAGTACTGGTAAACTGCTTAGATCGGCACAGCTTGCCCAGATAAAGTGTGAGTAGGTTAACTGACTGCCGTGATATGACTGAAATACTGTAATAAACGGCAAAAAATCCAAACAAACAAACAAAATAATATTTTTTTACAATCTTGACAAATTAACCATAGTATCTATCTGATGAACGAGTCAAATTAAAAGTAGTAAATGACATCAATATGTGTAGTGTCTTTATGAATTTGTTTTTTCTATTTGTGTTTTTGCCAAGATACCTTTGCTGTCTAGCGACGACCCTGCCAACAACTTTTGGTGATCGAGCGATAACTATGCGTTGACCTTGCGTCAACATTAACAGTAATTCACAATAACACGATGACCATAGAGTCAATCGCACGATTTGCAGACACAGCTTCAGTCATCTTAATTGATCACACAACCGCAACCGGCAACCGCACATTGTCGGTACAGAGGCCACAAGATGCCCGCACAAGCTCCAAAAGTTTTCACAAAACGCATGAAGTCTAGCAGTGTTCTTACTTGTAACTACCATTTACTAGACTACAACTAGACTTAACATTTCAACATGCCTGTGATGATTCAAAGACACAGCTGGGGGTGGGGGGTGGGGTAAAAAAGGAGCAGACAGCAGCACCCTGCTTCTTGACTCTAAATCTTTCCCTATCCCAATGATTCTTTCCCTATCCCAATGATTCTTTCCCCTATTCCAATGATTCTTTCCCTATCCCAATGATTCTTTCCCTATTCCAATGATTCTTTCCCTATCCCAATGATTCTTTCCCTATTCCAATGATTCTTGCCCTATCCCAATGATTCTTGCCCTATCCCAATGATTCTTTCCCTATCCCAATGACTCTTCCCCTATTCCAATGATTCTTTCCCTATCCCAATGATTCTTTCCCTATCCCAATGATTCTTTCCCTATCCCAATGATTCTTTCCCTATCCCAATAATGATTCTTTTCCTATCCCAGTGATTCTTGCCCTATCCCAGTGATTCTTTCCCTATCCCAATGATTATTTCCCTATTCCAATGATTCTTGCCCTATCCCAATGATTCTTTCCCTATCCCAATGATTCTTTCCCTATCCCAATGACACTTTCCCTATCCCAATGATTCTTGCCCTATCCCAATGATTCTTGCCCTATCCCAATGATTCTTGCCCTATCCCAATGATTCTTGCCCTATCCCAATGACACTTTCCCTATCCCAATGATTCTTTCCCTATTCCAATGATTCTTGCCCTATGATTCTTGCCCTATCCCAATGATTCTTGCCCTATCCCAATGATTCTTTCCCAGTGATTCTTGCCCTATTCCAATGATTCTTTCCCAATGATTCTAGACTATCCCAATGATTCTTTCCCTATCCCAATGATTCTAGAACTGTCACTAAATATCAACAGCACATTTCATCACAATACGTAGAAATTCTCGACGCTTCTAGACATTTCTGTAACTATATTCATCACAGCTCAGAATAACTATAATATACTAGATGAATCAGATCAAGACGTGATCAACTTTCAAAGGGGATTACATGTGTTGCATCATCTCCCAGCTGTTGGGGGGGGGATTATGACCATCTGTGACATACTGGATATACGTGCATGTATGTAATAGAACAAACATGACAAACTGTGTATTTAGTTTTCTGACATGGACAATATTTCATCAGGTTTTCTGTTAAGTTTTTTTTTAATATCTATAATAGTTTTTTATGGTAACTGCTTTCCAAACAATCTCTTGTGATATGCACAAGACTCAATGCATTATAACAAATTTAACAAGATTATAAACATAATTCAACAAGAAGTAGTGTTTAATGGTAGTGTAATTTTAGTTAAAGAATATCTGCTCACTCTGTGAATTTACTATTATAATTCCAAAAAAAAATATTTCACACATTTCACATTTAACAATGAAACAAATTTACATTTATACACACACATTTATACATGAAGACTAAAGTTTGCAGAAAAGCAAACTACAGTGCCTTCATGCACTGGCAGGCAGATACGGGACTTTTAGACTCAGAAAGCAATTCCCGACAGGCAGAACTTGGCACGCCGAATGATTCCCGGTCCCAGAAAAAGATTTTGTTTGGATTTTAGATCCCGGTAAAATGGCCTCCAATTTAGCATCCCCAATTGAGGGAATTTAGACAAAAATGCTTGGCTCTAGGATGGGGAGTTAGATCCCCCAAAATACAATTAGTCAAATTCCCCTGGGATTGCCCGCCGCTTCCCCCACCCCCACCCCCCCACCCACCCCTGGGGAAAATATTGATAGGTGCATAATACAGGTAGTTCAGAATTATCACTTACCACTTTTGTCCAGTAAAAGACTGTACTAACACAACTTCCAATTTCCCACTGAATACAATACAACCATAAAGTTACTGCAATGTTCTGAAAGCGCAAGTATCCCCCAAAAACTCATTTAAATCTGGTTGAAACAAGTCCTTAACACTTGGATCAAACTAAATCACTTAAATTTGGTTGAAACAAAGTCCTTAACACTTGAATCATTCCAACAAAATCACTTAAATTTTGGCTGATACAAAAGCCCTTAACATTTGGTTGAAACAAAATCAATTAAAATTTGGTTGACAAAAAAACCACTTAAAATTTGGTTGAAATAATTCATCAATTCCTTGTACACATACAAGTAGCTAGCAGTTTATTAATGCATCATACACAATCAGAAACTTAACAACTGTTAAAATGAAAATAATTATTCAACCTTATCTTTTACCACCACTAATTATTCAAAATAATTATTGTGTGTTTTTTTCTCCTTGCCTTTTAACACTATCATGATAACTTGAATAATACAACTGTTTTATATAGAGCTTAGCCCAGGGGATTATGTCATGTGCTACTTATAAACGCCTTTCACACCATCTCAGCGTGAGCGTTCCATCCGTCATCATTACCATAATAAGACTGTGACGAAATACTTCACTGTTTAATGCAAACAAAATACATTGTCTACTGCATTTGCATTTCAGTACTTCGAAGGACACACATTTCATTTCAGTACTTCGAAGGACACACATTTCATTTCAGTACTTCGAAGGACACACATTTCATTTCAGTACTTCGAAGGACACACATTTCATTTCAGTACTTCGAAGGACACACATTTCATTTCAGTACTTCGAAGGACACACATTTCATTTCAGTTAACATTAAATCGATTAGTCTACCATTTGTAATACATTACAATTGCAAATATTCGTGTGTGTCTAACATACAACAAACACATGTTAGTTCTTATGTTTCAGCCAATGGCAAATAGCAAATGCACTTGTAAGAACTTCTATGTCTTGCACTTGCAGTTATGTATTGTGTAAAAATTGTATCTATATGACACTGACCTTGAGTGTCCTAAACGACAGTGATCTATATGACATTGTATCTAGATGACACTGATCTTGAGTGTCCTACACGACAGTGATCTATATGACACTGATCTTGAGTGTCCTAAACGACAGTGATCTATATGACATTGTATCTATATGACACTGATCTTGAGTGTCCTAAAACGACAGTGATCTATATGACATTGTATCTATATGACACTGATCTTGAGTGTCCTAAATGACAGTGATCTATATGACATTGTATCTATATGACACTGATCTTGAGTGTCCTAAACGACAGTGATCTATATGACATTGTATCTATATGACAATGATCTTGAGTGTCCTAAACGACAGTGATCTATATGACATTGTATCTATATGACACTGATCTTGAGTGTCCTAAATGACAGTGATCTATATGACATTGTATCTATATGACACTGATCTTGAGTGTCCTAAACGACAGTGATCTATATGACATTGTATATATATGACATTGTATCTATATGACACTGATCTTGAGTGTCCTAAATGACAGTGATCTATATGACACTGATCTTGAGTGTCCTAAATGACAGTGATCTATATGACATTGTATCTATACGACACTGATCTTGAGTGTCCTAAACGACAGTGATCTAATGGGCCATTAACTGTGTATGTTGTGCTACTTATGAGGCGTGTCGTGGGAAAACGGGGCTTAATGAGCGTGCGTTAAGTGTCGTCCTGGATCAGCCTGTGCAGTCTGCACAGGCTAATCCAGGACGACACTTTCCGCTTTTATGATATTTCTGTTTCAAGGAGGTCTCTTCTAAACATAAATACACTGTAGGCGAAAAGTGCCGTCCCAGATTAGCCTGGATGGACTGCACAGGCTGATCCGGGACGACACTTTATGCACATGCATTAAACCCGGTTTTTCCACGACACGCCTCATATGTTAAGCTGTATGTGTAATTAAGAAACCCATGGCACATTTGGATTTTATGGAAGATTCAGTCACTACTGTACATTTGAAGGTCATACTTCAGTTGCGTTTGTACCCACAAATACTCTACGAAGTTATATCAATCATAAAACTGCCAACTAACGCACTATTATGTGAAGTTGGAATAAGACGTCAAGCATAGAATAAACTGTTTTATTTTTGTAATTTAAGAATTTTGCAGAGTAATTAATGCAATAGACACCTGCATAACTGCATCAGTAAAATTGATTTTACCACAAAACTGTATACTTGTCTGCATTTACAAAATTTTCACACACAAATTGAACTGTGTCCATGCGTGCATGAACACAGTTGATAAATACAGTAAAAATGATCAAAGACACAATCAGTTTTAATGAAAAAGTCATGGAAAAATGCTAATTATACCAAATGTATTGACAGAATATAACAAACATACAGAAACAACATGAAATGCTCAGTTTCATGTGAAAAAGGAACAAACATCATGTCCATTCTATGTTTGATGTCTTATTATAACTTCACATAATACAGTGTTCAACTGCATTCAATGAATCATTAGTACACTCTCTATAATAATGCACCTATCAATATTTTCCCCCAGGGAGGGGAGAGGGCAGACCTAGGGGAATTTGACAAATGTTTTTTGGGGGGTCTAATTCCCAACTCTAGAGCCAAGCATATTTGTCTAAATCCCCTCAGTGGGAGATGCTATATATCTATCAAATGGCCCGGGCATATATTACCCGGATCTAAATTCCGACCAAAGTCTATTTTCCCGGGACCCAGAATCATTCGGCATGTCAAATTCCTGCCTGTCGGGAATCGCTTGCAGTCTAAAGTCCCCTATATGCCCACCGCTCCCCTCCTGGCGGAAAACATTGATAGGTGCATAATGAAAATATCTAACAGAATGTACAAGATTCAAGTGCATTCAGAAAAACAAGCAATTTAGTGGTCGTTTAATTTGTATAGTGTTTTTAGTGTTTTTAGCTTTGAGGCATCAGCATTGGAGAAATAGTCCGGCAATATTTCAGCTAGATGGAATGTTTGCACCATAAAGTGTGGCATGAGCATGCCAGAGGAAGTTTTATCAGCCTGAGATTGGAATCTCCGGCTTGGATCCATCAAGCCAGGAAAGCAACAACAAAGTAGGACATAACCCTACAGTCAAGGTTGCACGCCACCGATTTAACTGGTATGCAGCCTAGTACTCTTATAGGGAAAGATCTAGGATCAGAAAAGGTACAGCGTGCTGCTCAAAAAGAGCAGGGTGGAAAGTCATTCCAGTTCTTTGACATTTTCTAGAAGTTTGCTTAATAAAGGGATTCGATGAATATAATGCTTCTAATTAAGGTTTTATTATTTTTTTAATTGAACATTTTCAAAAATATATTGAACTTCAATGGATTTTCAAATTTCTGTGTTGAACAGCCCAGACAGGCAGCAGGGGGGAACCAAAAAGGGGCAGGGTGCAGCAATTTATTTTGAAATTTAGCCAGTGGTTTCAGACAAGAAGATTTTTTAAGTTTTCAATATAGCCATATAAGGAAAACTGCCCGGCCCCCTGGCGGCCATGTTTTTAACGTATCAAAATGATTTTAAGGAATTTGGTAGAGGGTCACCCAAGGAACATTTATGTGAAATTATTTTGAAATCCAGCCAGTGGTTTCAGACAAGAAGATTTTTAAATTTTTCAATATAGCCATTTAAGGGAAACTGCCTCGCCCCCTGGCAGCCATGTTTTTAAACAAATCAAAATTATTTCAAGGAATTCGGTAGACGATCACCCAAGGACCAATTCTGTGAAATTATTTTGAAATCCTGCCAGTGGTTATAGACAACAAGATTTTTGAGTTTTCAACATAGTTATATAAGGAAACTGGCCCGCCCCCCTGGCGGCCATGTTTTTTAATGAATCAAAATAATTTCAAGGAATTTGGTAGAGTCACCCAAGGAACATTTTTGTGAAATTATTTTGAAATCCAGCCAGTGGTTTCAGACAAGAATATTCTTAAAAGTTTTCAATATAGCCATGTAAGGAAAACAGCCCCGCCCCCTGGCGTCCATGTTTTTAAACAAATCAAAATGACTTGAAGGAATTTGGTAGAGGGTCGTCCAAGGAGCATTTCTAAAACTATTTTCAAATCCAGCCAGTGGTTTCTGACTAGAAGATTTTTCAAGTATTCCAGTTTTTAAGCCTTTGGTTGCCATGATAACCAGAGTTTTCAATATATTTTAATAAATTGGAAGGAATTTGGTAAAGGACCATCCCAGGAACATTACTGTTAATTTTGGTTTAAATCCCCCGAGTGGTTTCAGAGAGTTGTTTGAAGTAAAATGTTGATGCCGTACGCCGGACAGACTGACCACAATAGCTCACCCTTGAGCACTTCGTGCTCAGGTGAGCTAATAAAGCAAGTGATGCAGACTTTGTGTTGATTTCGCTAACATATGGTGGCGGAAAAAAATATGAAATCGCCAGGAATTGGAGCCAACATCGAGGACACCCCTTTACTTTATCACGTTATATCTTGCTTATGAATGTATAAAACAATATGAAATTTGGTATGACTGCTAATGAACATCGAACAATGAGTTTGAAAATATTTAGATTTTTGGGAACAAAACTATAAATGAGACAAAACTGTTTAAACTCAAAAGTAGTCATTGATTTGACTTGAATTTCAACGTTAAATCATATTTATTCTTAAAGTGTTAATGGTTTTTATGTGGTATCCTGTGCCAATGGTGTATTGAATCTGACATCTTTATATAATATATGAATTTATAAAAGAAAACAATATCAACAATTAAGGTATATATACCAATAATTGTCTATAGTTTGTCGTTTTTGCTGAACTTTTGCTTGCTGAACTTTTGCGGCTGGATCCACTAGTGATAACTGTGGTATTCACAATAAAATCTGATACAACACTGCTAATTTAAATGGAGGATTGTTTCATAAAATATTTTATTTTCTAGCTTTTGGAGAATGATTGGATAAATAGACTTCAGTTGTGTCACTATCAAGATATCCAACTGTCATGCCAAACCAAAAATCCAGACCTGAATAATCTTGATGCAATTATAAATTGATCCCCACCCTCCGAAAATGCAAGAAAATGATGAATATATTTATAAATATTATTTACAGACAATTTAATGAAGCAAAACCAAAACAGGAAGCAAAAATTAAAAAGAGGAAACAAAAACTGCTAAGAACAAAATGTAACATGAATCTAAATACCTATTCAATCAATATATTGTAACGGTATTAAATATTTCCATTTAAATACCTACACAATCAACATAATTATGTTCTGGGTATTTTCTATTTCCATTTAAGAGTGGTTTTTTGCCTCAGTCATAGTGTATTTTTTCCTTTGTTTATAGCTGGAACACAACCAGAAACCAGGCATGATATGTCTCTCTATATATAACTCAAGTTTGAAAATCAAGCCAAGTTGTTTATCAACACAGATCTATTATATTAACAAAATGGGAACGCATATTTCTCAATCTTCATTTTTTTTTTTTTGAAGCTATTTTATTTCACCAAGAAGTTTTCTAAGAAAGAAGAAACCAGGGCCCATATTTATAACGATTCTTAAGCCATTCTTAACTTAAGTTAAACATAAATCAAAATTTTAATTTGTGTTTAAAACACTATGCTTCGGAACATTTGCATGACTAATGCTAGATATTAATACACTTTGAATTGTATTGCAAATTATGTGTCAAAATCTTCCAGAAATGCATTACTTTGTCAGAAAATCCAATAATTAAATATGAGAATTTTAAGATATTTCTTAATTTACTACTAAGATTCTTTATAAATACCAGCCCTGAGGTACAAAGTTTCATAGAAAAACCCAGGAGTGTAATAGTATTGGATCAATTGCATAAGGGTAAAGCAACGGCTTCACAGCTCACGGGTTGCAGGTTCAAGTATCCACTACAGCCTAATCTACTAATTAGTCTTTCGAATGAGACATTTAACGAAAGCAGATGAGACATTTAACCAAAGCAGATGAGACATTTAACTAAAGCACATGAGACATTTAAGTAAAGCACATCAGACATTTAACTAAAGCAGATGAGACATTTAACTAAAGCACATGAGACATTTAACGAAAGCAGATGAGACATTTAACCAAAGCAGATGAGACATTTAACTAAAGCACATGAGACATTTAACTAAAGCAGATGAGACATTTAACTAAAGCACATGAGACATTTAACTAAAGCACATGAGACATTTAACTAAAGCAGATGAGACATTTAACCAAAGCAGATGAGACATTTAACTAAAGCACATGAGACATTTAACTAAAGCACATGAGACATTTAACTAAAGCAGATGAGACATTTAACTAAAGCACATGAGACATTTAACTGAAGCAGATGAGACATTTAACGAAAGCAGATGAGACATTTAACTAAAGCAGATGAGACATTTAACTAAACCACATGAGACATTTAACTAAAGCACATGAGACATTTAACTAAAGCACATGAGACATTTAACTAAAGCAGATGAGACATTTAACTAAAGCACATGAGACATTTAACTAAAGCAGATGAGACATTTAACTAAAGCACATGAGACATTTAACTAAAGCACATGAGACATTTAACTAAAGCAGATGAGACATTTAACTAAAGCACATGAGACATTTAACTAAAGCAGATGAGACATTTAACTAAAGCAGATGAGACATTTAACTAAAGCACATGAGACATTTAACTAAAGCACATGAGACATTTAACTAAAGCAGATGAGACATTTAACTAAAGCACATGAGACATTTAACTAAAGCACATGAGACATTTAACTAAAGCACATGAGACATTTAACTAAAGCAGATGAGACATTTAACTAAAGCACATGAGACATTTAACTAAAGCACATGAGACATTTAACTAAAGCACATGAGACATTTAACCAAAGCAGATGAGACATTTAACTAAAGCAGATGAGACATTTAACTAAAGCACATGAGACATTTAACTAAAGCAGATGAGACATTTAACTAAAGCACATGAGACATTTAACTAAAGCACATGAGACATTTAACTAAAGCACATGAGACATTTAACTAAAGCACATGAGACATTTAACTAAAGCACATGAGACATTTAACTAAAGCACATGAGACATTTAACTAAAGCACATGAGACATTTAACTAAAGCACATGAGACATTTAACTAAAGCAGATGAGACATTTAACTAAACAGATGAGACATTTAACTAAAGCAGATGAGACATTTAACCAAAGCACATGAGACATTTAACTAAAGCAGATGAGACATTTAACGAAAGCAGATGAGACATTTAACTAAAGCAGATGAGACATTTAACTAAAGCACATGAGACATTTAACTAAAGCAGATGAGACATTTAACCAAAGCAGATGAGACATTTAACTAAAGCACATGAGACATTTAACTAAAGCACATGAGACATTTAACTAAAGCAGATGAGACATTTAACTAAAGCACATGAGACATTTAACTAAAGCACATGAGACATTTAACTAAAGCACATGAGACATTTAACTAAAGCAGATGAGACATTTAACTAAAGCACATGAGACATTTAACTAAAGCAGATGAGACATTTAACTAAAGCACATGAGACATTTAACTAAAGCACATGAGACATTTAACACTAAAGCACATGAGACATTTAACTAAAGCACATGAGACATTTAACTAAAGCAGATGAGACATTTAACTAAAGCACATGAGACATTTAACTAAAGCACATGAGACATTTAACTAAAGCAGATGAGACATTTAACTAAAGCACATGAGACATTTAACTAAAGCACATGAGACATTTAACTAAAGCAGATGAGACATTTAACTAAAGCACATGAGACATTTAACTAAAGCAGATGAGACATTTAACCAAAGCAGATGAGACATTTAACCAAAGCAGATGAGACATTTAACCAAAGCAGATGAGACATTTAACCAAAGCAGATGAGACATTTAACCAAAGCAGATGAGACATTTAACTAAAGCAGATGAGACATTTAACCAAAGCAGATGAGACATTTAACTAAAGCAGATGAGACATTTAACCAAAGCAGATGAGACATTTAACTAAAGCAGATGAGACATTTAACCAAAGCAGATGAGACATTTAACTAAAGCAGATGAGACATTTAACCAAAGCAGATGAGACATTTAACCAAAGCAGATGAGACATTTAACTAAAGCACATGAGACATTTAACTAAAGCACATGAGACATTTAACTAAAGCACATGAGACATTTAACTAAAGCACATGAGACATTTAACTAAAGCAGATGAGACATTTAACTAAAGCACATGAGACATTTAACTAAAGCACATGAGACATTTAACTAAAGCAGATGAGACATTTAACTGAAGCACATGAGACATTTAACTAAAGCAGATGAGACATTTAACTAAAGCAGATGAGACATTTAACTAAAGCAGATGAGACATTTAACTAAAGCACATGAGACATTTAACTAAAGCACATGAGACATTTAACTAAAGCACATGAGACATTTAACTAAAGCAGATGAGACATTTAACTAAAGCAGATGAGACATTTAACTAAAGCACATGAGACATTTAACTAAAGCAGATGAGACATTTAACTAAAGCACATGAGACATTTAACTAAAGCACATGAGACATTTAACTAAAGCACATGAGACATTTAACCAAAGCAGATGAGACATTTAACTAAAGCAGATGAGACATTTAACTAAAGCACATGAGACATTTAACTAAAGCACATGAGACATTTAACACTAAAGCACATGAGACATTTAACTAAAGCACATGAGACATTTAACTAAAGCACATGAGACATTTAACTAAAGCACATGAGACATTTAACTAAAGCACATGAGACATTTAACTAAAGCAGATGAGACATTTAACTAAAGCACATGAGACATTTAACTAAAGCACATGAGACATTTAACTAAAGCAGATGAGACATTTAACTAAAGCACATGAGACATTTAACTAAAGCACATGAGACATTTAACTAAAGCAGATGAGACATTTAACCAAAGCAGATGAGACCTTTAACCAAAGCAGATGAGACCTTTAACCAAAGCAGATGAGACATTTAACCAAAGCAGATGAGACATTTAACCAAAGCAGATGAGACATTTAACTAAAGCAGATGAGACATTTAACCAAAGCAGATGAGACATTTAACTAAAGCAGATGAGACATTTAACCAAAGCAGATGAGACATTTAACCAAAGCAGATGAGACATTTAACCAAAGCAGATGAGACATTTAACCAAAGCAGATGAGACATTTAACTAAAGCAGATGAGACATTTAACCAAAGCAGATGAGACATTTAACCAAAGCAGATGAGACATTTAACCAAAGCAGATGAGACATTTAACCAAAGCAGATGAGACATTTAACCGAAGCAGATGAGACATTTAACTGAAGCAGATGAGACATTTAACCAAAGCAGATGAGACATTTAACCAAAGCAAATGAGACATTTAACCAAAGCAGATGAGACATTTAACCAAAAAAGCACATGAGACATTTAACCAAAGCGCAATGTAGAGGGTCTATTGAAAGGAACCATTCCCAATTTCAAATTTTTGTTCCCAAAAAGAATAATAATACCAAAATCTAGTGGCAAATTCAGAAATACAATATGAAATGTGAATTTCAGTTGTAAATCATGAAAATGCTTGCATGTTTATGGTTAAACATCTTTTAGATACTTAAATAAAATCAATTAATTTATCCCTATTAAAATTAATTAATTAAATTGCCTTCATTAAATTTTCACAATACACTTGTTTTCACAACTTGAAATTCCCTGTCTTATGGGTACTGACTGCAACCTCCCAAAACTGTGGAAAAAAATTGCTGCATTTTTATTTAGAAAACAAAAGGAAGCAATGATACGGCCTGTACCCGCATAATCCTAACGCAGTGCCAATATGGCGGTCACACAAAGTATGTAATTGTTGTTCAGGTTTTTTTATCATGTTTTATATTTGTGTTGAGTATCAGCGTAAAGCTTTTAACAGCTATGGTGTCCTGTGCTTTATGTACTCAATATTTTGTTTGACAATTACTCTATGATGCTGGAAGTCATTAAAGTGTACTCGAAAAAGTCTTTATAAAGAACATTTTTATGTGTGACACAGGGACCGTTTTAAAATATCTTAACATGCAGTAGTACCTTACTTGTAATATAAATTAGTTAAATGAACATCTCTATGACCATGTGTAATCATATCAAGGTTTAAAGTTGATGTTTACTGATAAAAGATTGAAGTGGTTGTGAGCTTGCTGATAATTCCTGACCAATGTAGGAAACTGTGATGGATAAGTACAAACATAAAAAGGATAATTACCTAACAGACTACAAACAAGATACCGATGCATGAACTTTTTTTTTTATTTCTGTGCTTTATTGTGTATTCAAATGGCTTTACAGTTGTATTTACAGTCTCATGGCTACTTTGTTTCTGACGGATACAAACAATATTATCTTTTACTGTAAGTTCCTCGCCACTTCATGTAATAGCGGAAGGAATAGTACCTTATTTTATGTAATTTTGACATGTAGCCATATTTGTAAGACCCTGCATACACTCCAAACTAAATTATATGCATTTCAAAACATTGCCACTATGTTTCGAACGGCAGTGTTCAATAATTTCTTTAAACTGTCAGACATAAGATGTATCGCAATATACACACTAATTAAACTGCGGACATTCAGAAATATTCAAACGAGTGTCACTTTGAATGCGTTTTAACCTTTTATATTTTTAAGTGGTCTTTGCATTTTCTTTTCTTGTTTCATTATTTTAAATTATAACTACGTCCTCTTTGAAAACAGTTGATTTTTTTCTGTCTTTGCAAATCGTTTGGCACTATATATCAGGACATACTTTATTGCCGAAATGATCTCGTCCACCACAAGCTCGCAATATTTTAAACACAGGTCTTCATGGTAAAGTGTGCAATGGGTAACAATCTCTGTCGTTTAAGGGCATGCCTCCTTACATCGATGACATTTAAAGCGGTCCATAGTTTCTATCATGAAACGATATAAATACACGTTGTCACTGTTGAACGGGCAAATTATGCAATATGATTTAAATGAAAATATAAACATTTTTGAGGCCCATTATAGTTGTTCATATTATATGTATTTCAATTCATTTATATAGAATATTAGTGGTTAGGTGTTCATCCTTCACGTTTTATGCGTTGGTTTAGTTTTTGTCCGTTCATATTATACATTTGGTTCGGTTATTATCAACAAGAAATTAGGTTTTTATCCATTTTTGCACAGTCTGCACATTTGAAGGAGTATTGCGTCCATATGCAGCTGTGTAGCACAATAGTGTCAACAGGCTTTTGAAGCAGTATATGTTTGCTTCCAAACAGCGAAATAGTATGGCCATTTAAAGCCTCTTAGTATTTTTAAGGATTTTTTATAAATATTTTAATTGAATGTTTGGCCTTGTTCCTCAGCATTCCATCTTACAACGCAATATTTGCTAGATGAAACATTAGATCTATTGAAATAAATACTCACCTCATCAATTGCGGCAGATATTACGACCAAAACAAACCTGTACATAAGGAAACTATGCATTAAACAAAGTACAACTGTCCTCCATCCGCCATATTGGCACTGCGTTCGGGTCGCTGCACTGCGTTAGGGTCGCTGCACTGCGTTAGGGTTGCGGCACTGCGTTAGGGTCGCAGCACTGCGTTAGGGTCGCTGCACTGCGTTAGGTTTGCTGCACTGCGTTAGGGTCGCTGCACTGCGTTAGGGTCGCTGCACTGCGTTAGGGTCGCTGCACTGCTTTAGGGTCGCTCCACTGCGTTAGGGTCGCTGCACTGCGTTAGGGTCGCTGCACTGCATTAGGGTCGCTGCAGTGCGTTATGATTATCCGGGTACAGGCTGTGAATGATGGCTTTACTCCATCACTAGAGACCACAAATGAATCAGCTGTCACTTCAGAGCTGACCGACAGAACATTCAACTTCTGTAAATCATTTACCATAAGAATAAGACAACAAACAGATGGTGTGGACAAACACAGATGGAGCCTTGCTTGATAAAATTTGTATTTGTAAGTTGATGAACTGTACACAATCTTTGGCAACCTACCTATTTCTTTATGAAGATTTTGACTTCAGTAAACTGATTATATATGATTATATCTCAAATGTCTAATTTACTTCCATGATTGATAAAAAGAAGTGCTTTATCCTTGTTTAGTTCAACTTCAACTGGCTGTTGTAGTTTTTTTCTTAGCAATTTCACATTTCTTAACATCTTATAAAATTATTCACCATTGCAAAATAAAGTGTTTTTTATTATTATTTATTTTTTAACAATAATGCACAGTTCAAGACAAGGAAATGTAAATTATGGTTAGAAAAGAACAAAATTACCAAGAACCTGTGGGCCATGTTATGTCATCTGCAACCCAAAACAAAAAGAAATACATAACCTGCAGGGCTTGCATTAAGGGAAGTTTGGGAGTAATTTACTCCCCGTTTTTGTCACAGGACTTCCAACATTGCAGCCATGGAAGTTGCAGAACTTCCACAATTTCAGCCATGGAAGTTCCATCATGTAAGGATGAACAAGTTTTAAGTAATTCATCTAAATGTATACCTCTTTCACTGAATAAATTGGCATATAAACACTGGATGAAAAAGAACTGGCTTTAAAAATACGTCGAATTTTATACAGTACTTTCATTTCTGAAATGCTCAGGACTTACGTAGCGCAATACTGTCAAAACTTCCAAATATTATGAGCAAAACATCCAAAATCAGAGGCCAGGAAGTTCAAACTTCCAGTTTGTAAAAGTTAACGAAACCCCTGACCCAAACAGATTTTCTAATTAAATTAGAACTCCGCCAGTCGGATGTGTCACCTGACAGGGCATAACCTCAAGTACAATAAGAGCAATTGTGCTGAAAACCGAACTTAAAGGTTCATAATGATTGCACAAAAGCTCCTCATTGCAAGTAATTGTCTGCACAAACTAAAGGGGACACTGTCGCTGTCAAAGTAACATACCGGTATGTTGACGCACAAACTAAAGGGGACACTGTCGCTGTCAAAGTAACATACCGGTATGTTGACGCACAAACTAAAGGGGACACTGTCGCTGTCAAAGTAACATACCGGTATGTTGACGCACAAACTAAAGGGGACACTGTCGCTGTCAAAGTAACATACCGGTATGTTGACGCACAAACTAAAGGGGACACTGTCGCTGTCAAAGTAACATACCGGTATGTTGACGCACAAACTAAAGGGGACACTGTCGCTGTCAAAGTAACATACCGGTATGTTGACGCACAAACTAAAGGGGACACTGTCGCTGTCAAAGTAACATACCGGTATGTTGACGCACAAACTAAAGGGGACACTGTCGCTGTCAAAGTAACATACCGGTATGTTGACGCACAAACTAAAGGGGACACTGTCGCTGTCAAAGTAACATACCGGTATGTTGACGCACAAACTAAAGGGGACACTGTCGCTGTCAAAGTAACATACCGGTATGTTGACGCACAAACTAAAGGGGACACTGTCGCTGTCAAAGTAACATACCGGTATGTTGACGCACAAACTAAAGGGGACACTGTCGCTGTCAAAGTAACATACCGGTATGTTGACGCACAAACTAAAGGGGACACTGTCGCTGTCAAAGTAACATACCGGTATGTTGACGCACAAACTAAAGGGGACACTGTCGCTGTCAAAGTAACATACCGGTATGTTGACGCACGAACTAAAGGGGACACTGTCGCTGTCAAAGTAACATACCGGTATGTTGACGCACGAACTAAAGGGGACACTGTCGCTGTCAAAGTAACATACCGGTATGTTGACGCACAAACTAAAGGGGACACTGTCGCTGTCAAAGTAACATACCGGTATGTTGACGCACAAAAATAGAATCTATATACAACAAAGAAACTGAGCCACAGTTAGTTCAACGAGCCAAAGTTAGTATAACTAGCTAAATTTAGTTCAACGAGCTAAATTTAGTTCAACGAGCCAAATTTAATTCGAAGTAAATGTGGACAAGAGGACAAATAACTTACAAGTGTTTAATTATTGAGCTTTTGCTTTTTAGAATCTCAACATTTTAAATATGATTAAAAAAGTACTTTTCATTATACAAACCAGAGGTAAATCTCTTTCCAAAAGAAGCCATGAAAGCTATGCAATCAAGGACGAGAGATCGTTATTATTCGCGGAAACAAATTTCGAATTTACATCCTTGATAACGAAGTAATCATGTGAAATGTATGCTTTTATCGCTGTTTAAACTCTTCTACATGTAATACAGTGTACACTGCAGCAAAACAATCTGGTATCAAATATCAGCAAAGTAGGTTATTACATTAAATCACTAATGGGAAGTGTTGGTTGAATATCGTTATAGAGAGCAAGATCATAAGCAAAGAATCCGTAACAGTACAACGGGTATGCACCTTAGCAGAATGCACGATAGAACAAAATCTTATTAAAGCAGTAAATTAGGCGTGTCGTGGGAAAACCGGGCTTAATGCATGCGCGTAAAATGTCGTCTCGGACAGCACTTTCTGCTTCTATAGTATTTTCTGTTTCAAGTATGTCTCTTCAAAACATGAATCCGCTGTAAGCGGAAAGTGCCATCCTGGAATAGCCTGTGCGAACTGCACGGGCCAATCCGGGACAACACTTTATGCATATGCATTAAGTCCGGTTTTCCCACGACATGCCTCATATATTTTGCATACAGAACAACACCTGAAACAAAAGAGAAAAATTCAAAGTACTTTAATAGCAGGGTGCAGATTTCTGCTCCTTTTTGGTTCCTTCCTACTGGCATTTTGAATACATTTTTAAATGTAATAGCAAATCCTTCATAAAATGATAAAGCGTAAAAGGAATACCAACATAAGAATTACAAAATTATAAGCTGGTCCCATGTTTACAAAGGATTAACTGCAGGATCAAGATCAATATTAGCTGATTCTTGATCTCCCAGCTCAACTCAGTAGAGTCTCAAAAATATTCCATTTTCGAAATAGCTTTTCTTCTAGGTTGAATATACATGAATGTTTGTTAGGTTTTGAGTAAAATCTTCAAATCAGATAGAAAATATACACTGAGACTCAGAGGAGGTCATAATCAAGTATAATCTATATTTGACCAGCAATTAAAATTGCTCCAGATTTTTTTGTGAATGCCATTTTTGAGTCTTATCATGAAATATCTGGCTTAAGTTCATCCTGAACCTGAAAATCAGGCTCAACTTGTTTTGTGAACACGTGGCCTGATGTCTAATAATTCATTTTATTATATACCTGTTTAAAATCTTAACAAAATACATGCTTTAAAAATCTGTATTATGCTACTCGCTATTTTTCCGATCCCGTATTACCATACTAGCCGGACTACTTTTTTATGACATCATCATAAGAGTTATGTAAACAAATATAATCTATGCATACAATGATTAGTCAATATTGTAGTTTTTAAACAAATAAAATAAGGTAAATGTACATTTGAAGTTTATCATGGTATATAATAAAAGGAATATTACGCTAGTCAATTGTTCCAAGAGTATGTATTAGTCTCTCCGCCTCTCGTGTGATACGTCATCACACAAACCACTCGACTATTACATAGTCATGGAACAATTGACTAGCGTAATATTCCGTATGTATCTTCAAATTGCCTTTTTTCTCCAGCATCCTGTAGATCTTCTGATACCAAAATTGCATTCTTACATTATTTTAAGACAAAAAATGTGGAAATTCCAAGAAAACCAAATTTTTAGAATGAAATGCATAAGTCAGCACAATAATGAAAGAAAGTTCTGGGTGCAAGGTGAAGGTCATACACCTATGGCTAGGAAATAGTGACCTTGATCTTGCACTCAAAAGCGAGGTCTCATTATCTACATATGAAGTTTCATTAAAAATCTAAATTTGTTCTCAAGTTACTAAGTGGAAACCATTTTTTTATTTTTAGTAATGGTGACCTTGACGTTGACCCCACTAACCCCATATGCAATTGCAAGCGAGGTCTAGATATAAAGTATCTACATATAAATGTTCATTAAAATATCTCAATTTGTTCTCTAGGTATTGAGCGGAAACTGTTTGTCTATTTTTAGTAAAGGTGACCTTGACCCACCAACCCCATATGCAATCACGCGGTCTAGATATAAGGTATCTACATATAAAGTTTCATTAAAATATCTCAATGTGTTCTCAATTTATTGAGCAAACCATTTTTCTTTTTTAGTAACGGTGACCTTGACCCTGACCCCACCCACCCCATATGCAATCCCAAGCGAGGATCCAGATATAAGGTACCTAGTTATGAAGTTTCATTAAAGTATCTCAATTTTTCTCAAGTTATTGAGTGGAAACTGTTTTTCTATATTTTGTAACTGTGACCTGGACCCCACCCAACCCATATGCAATCCCAAGCAAGGTCTCAATATCAGATATCTATGTATGAAGTTTCATTAAAATATCTTGATGCATTCTTAAGTTATTGAGCGGAAACCGTTTTTCTATTTTTAGTAATGGTGACCTTGACCTTGACCCCACACACCCCATATGCAATCCCAAGTGAGGTCTCCATATAAGGTATCTATGTATGAAGTTTCATTAAAATATCTACATGCAGTCTCAAGTTATTGAGCCGAAACCGTTTTTATATTTTTAGTAACAGTGACCTTGACTCCACCCACCCCATATGCAATCCCAAGCGAGGTCTCGATATAAGGTATCTATGTATGAAGTTTCATTAAAAATCTCGATGCATTCTCAAGTTATTGAGCGGAAACCGTTTTTCTATTTTTAGTAACAGCTACCTTGACCTTGATCGCACCACTTTGTATGCTATCCCGAGCGAGGTCTCGATATAAGGTATCTATGTATGAAGTTTCATTACAATAGCTCAATCCGTTCACCAGTTAGAGAGCTGAAACGAAAAGCTGACGCTGCCATCCCGCCCGCCCGCACAACGACATACCCCAATATAATAACCAAAATTTTTCTTTGAAAATTTTTGTTAAAAACATGATCCATTTCCATTGGATATTTACTCACTGTATAAAGCAATTCATTAGGCGTAAAAAAAAATGTGGCGCGTCGTGATAAAACCGGTCTTAATGCATGTGCGTAAAGTGTCGTCCTAGATTAACCTGTGCAGTCTGCACAGGCTAATCCAGGACGACACTTTCCGCCTACAATGGATTTATGTTTAGAAGAGACTTCCTTGAAACAGAAAATACCATACAAGCGGAAAGTGCCGTCCTGGATTAGCCTGTGCTGACTGTTCTCACGACGCGCCACAAATATGTTTGTTTCAGGTAACCCGACCTACCCTAAAAAAATGCCCCGACCCTAGAACATTTCATTGGGTTTGTCAGATTGATTTTTGTTTTATTTACCTTTTTCAATAAGTTTTAAATGTGTTTTGGATAAATAAAGTGTATTGTTGATAGTATCCACTTATAAACAATGTTCATGGATATTACTAAATATTTATTCAGTTTTAGAATCTTCAAGTCGACCATTTACCAAAAAAAATAAAAATTAATTAATTTAAAAAAATCCCGACCTACCTACCCTATTTTTGGGGGGCATGTTACCTGAAGCAAATATTTTTTTACGCCTTATCAACGTAGAAAGACATTTTGTTGTGTTGTTGTTTTCAATACAAAACACTGATACAAGTTAAATTTAACTAGGTTATAATTTTCTTTTTAAAGTTTTTAATGTCATAGTTCTTGTACAGAAGCTGAACAAAGCATTCAAACTCTAAGTAAATTGCTAGTTGTTATAACACCTGGCCTTTATTGTGATTAGAATTTTGCAGGGGAAGTTCATTAACATCAGGACAACTCAACTTTGTAACACACAGGTGCTTTGCTTGACAGTATGTTAAATTAGTACTTCCAATGATAACTACTTGTTATCATTCTCTTCAGACATTTTTTAGAGATAGTTCATTAACATCTTCAGGACTTCTCAACTTTGTATCGCACAGGTGTTTTGCTTGACAGTATGTTAAATTAGTACCTCCAATGATAACTGAATAAGGAAGAGTACGAACATAGATCAACCTTAAACACAAACACTGAACCAAGACGAAAACTAGAATATGTAATATCAACAAAACACCAGTTACAACATCTGTGTGTATGTCAACGAATCTGTTTTCTTTACTTCAGCGAGTCCATTGAACTTTAACCAAAATCTGGGGCAATATTCCATAAATATCTTAAGTAATATTCCATTCTTAACCTCCAAATTAACATTTTAGTTAACTCATTTTATTTCTTTTGTTCAGTGCATTGTGCTTACTGTTTATTAATCATATAGAATTAATGTGTGTTCAAATCAACAAAAAGAATCATGAAATTATAAGCAGGTTTTAAAATACATTGTATAACAGTTTGAAATTTTCAACTTAAGTGAAAATATTTGAGGCGCGTCGTGATAAAACCGGTCTTAATGCATGTGCGTAAAGTGTCGTCCCGGAACAGCCTGTGCAGTCCGCACAGGCTGATCCGGGACGACACTTTCCGCCTGAAGTGGATTTATGGTTAGAAGAGACTTCCTTGAAACAGAAAATACCATACAAGCGGAAAGTGCCGTCCCGGATTAGCCTGTGCGACACTTTACGCACATGCATTAAGACCGGTTTTTCCACGACGCGCCACATTTTAAAGATGCACTTACGATGCTTCTTGAATATGGCCCAAGACATTTTTCAAGTGTCAAAATTAATGCATTTTAATACTGATAGTGTTGATGCTATAAAATACCCTTGCTATAAGGCCACTGCTATGTAAGGTAAAACAATGACCTGAATTAACAAAATATTAGGGCCACATTAATTTCGGTGAACACCAACATATTGCTTTAACTTACTAATAAACGTGTCACTATTCAAATATTCAGAGGCAAACATGCACCTCAATTACTAGTTAATTACTTGTAACACACTATTATGTGAAGTTGGAATAAGACGTCAAACATAGAATGACTGTTTTATTACAGCAATGTTTAATATTCAGTTTACCATTTGTAATTTAAGAATTTTGCAGAGTAATTAGTGCAATAGACACCTGCATATATAACTGCATCAGTAAAATTGACTTTACCACAAAACTTTATACTTGTATGCATTTATAAAATTTTCACAAAAAATTTGAACTGTGTCCATGCATGCATGAACACAGTTTATATATACAGTACAAATGATCAAAGACACACTCAGTTTTAATGAAATGTCATGGAAAAATGCTCATTACACCAAAAGTATTGACAGAATATAACAAACATACATAAACAACATGAAATGCTCAGTTTTATGTGTAAAAAGAACAAAAATCATGTCCATTCTATGTTTGACATCTTATCCTAACTTCACATAATACAGTGTTTTGTGATTTCTCAGACTAGTTAAATATCAGAATGTCATAATTATGTACATCTGAAGTTACAAATCAATGAACCTCTCCAACAACCAACCATATAACTGAAGTTACAAATCAATGAACCTCTCCAACAACCAACCCATATAACTGAAGTTACAAATCAATGAACCTCTCCAACAACCAACCATATAACTGAAGTTACAAATCAATGAACCTCTCCAACAACCAACCATATAACAATTCAAGCATTTAACTACCAATACCTGTATTACAGGTACCAATAAACAAACCTTGCCGAAAAATAAACACCCATGTAATAGAATTTTTGTTTTGGAAAGGCTACGTTATTACTACCACAAGAATAGACGCTTCCACAAATGTCAATCATATTCAAATTAATCTGCAATATTATCCAATTATCGCGCTTGGATATCACGTGTTTAGCGGTCAAACTATTTTATACAAAAGAGCACGTGCATAACGTGTGTGATATTCAAATGAGCAAGTGGTAATGTTTGTGATTTTCAATGAATAGAAATAAATCCTTTAACAATAGCTGGGGAGGAGTTTCAACTATTCGTGGCAAAATCCGGATTGGTCTATATGATTACTGTACGTGTAATAAGCAGATTAATGATTTTGTACTAAGTTGTAAAAATGCCGCTTTATTAATGCCCCTTTCATTGATTTAACTCCATTCAAATAACAGAAACTAATACATTCATTGTAGCGGATTTGTAATATATTCATGCATTCATGTCCGAGTTATAATTAAGAAATAATTTATTGTTGTTTATCGGCCAATAAACAACAATTTGGAGTTCGGATGCATAGGAATTAAACCATGTTAGCCCGAGTTGTTTAATTGCCATGCATCAGAACAACAAAGAGTTGTTTATTGGCCAGTAAACAACGATAATGCGATAATTATTTCGATTGTATCATTATTTACATTATTTGACATATATTTGTGCAAATGTAATTGGAACTACTTTTTACTATGCTCCGCTCAGAAGTGGGACTACTTTTTGAATTATTTATTGGGTAGTTTAACAACGATAATTTTGTTCTTAATCTATAGAAAAATTAGCGAGTATCATGTCAGAATATTCAATACACAGTATAGCTCAGGCCAAATGTTTGTTTGACTCTAGCCATGCTGTACTTATGACCAAATTGCACATCACCATACATAATACAAACCTTCCACTGATGCCAAAACAACATGTCATCATTATACACATTTTATTACCCTCAACACTTTCAAATAGAACACTGAAATGTACTAATTTCTCTATTTTAGCCAATGAAGAAACATGAATGACTAGAAACACAAACTTCACAATCAAACACACAAAAACACAGGCACAAGCACCTATGTTTGGAGGGACAAATCTTGTCCCTTAGGCTCCCAGAAAGTTCGCAAGGTCCATTTCCATTCTGAGAAACAAATGGCACTAGTTATTATAATTTTCCCAAGGGAGCAGGTGTTTTTCAGTGTTTCAGTATTCACAAGTGTGTTTACGTTCTAACAGAAGTCCAGAGATAGTTGCAGTTCTGACAGAGTGCCTCTTGGATCCAGCTAGCGAGCTGCCTAATTTAGCGCCCTGACTCATGGCACAGGTAGGCAGAGGCAGAGGAACGGAAATAAGCCAGGAGGTAAACACAAACAGACAACTGCAGTGTAGGAGGGAAAACTTTCTTTTAGTACACACAATTAACAGTTTGGGTTATAGGTCTGAAGACAAAAATTTGTAATTGTGATTTTGTGATTGAAGTCCCATGCTGAGAAGGCAGAACTGTCCCATAGGCCCAGATAATAAGCTAGACTTTAAATTTTGGGAGAAGTGACTTCTCCTTTCAGTAGAAATAGGGAGTTTTCAACCATGAGGAGAAGTTAAAAATGTCATGTTAAATTTCGATAGTCTGTTGATGGCTCATAACACAACAATGTCCTTTTTAGCTTTGTTTTATTACATTTACAATCATATTAAAAGAATTATATCAAGTACGGGATAATTTAATGCATTTGCATTAATATGGAATCGGTGTGCTGAAAATGCATTTCCTTATGTAATGACTTGACGCTACCAATGTTTCCAATTCTTCAATGCAGAAAACCCGTATCCACATTGCCATTCACATGCGTATACAACAGTATTTGATTTTTAATGCACTTTTGTCTTTAACATCCTCCACGTGCACAACGGTGACCTTCGCTTCAAGATCGGCTGCGTACTGCCACATCCAGAGATAAAGAAATAAATGATTTTATCGAGAAATGATTGACAGCAATAAGTTGATCGCGTGCGGTACTAACATGAGTTGTCAAGAAGTCACAAATTACTCAAGTCCATGAACGTCAAGGTGAATACCTTCTGTTGTTTTAATTTAACCTATGCTAAATATTGTGAATACCAACGAACGCCGAATGCACAAAGTAAAAGCAACAAACCACGTAGTCCTACATATTATTCGCATTATTAAATTTATAACTTCAAATAAAAATGTATATCTCAAATATGTAGCTTTTAACGGTTCAATCTAATGTTCGTTATTTCTCTTCACTATACTCTTAAAGCGAATGCATGCGGTTTGATTAAATTTGTACATCAAAAATTTAAGTTATGTGTATCTTAATGGTGCTATTAACTATCGAAGTCTGTGGCAATTAAAAGTATAATTCAATAAATTGTTACGGTATTTCATGTTTAGAAAAAGCTTTAAAATATAATTGTTTTATTTTGGTAATAAATTTGTGTGTTTTTTACGTATTCCGCTAAAACACTATTCCACCTTCTTTTTATTTAAATGTCGTCTGCTCTTCTCTAATATTTTAAAACATTTTCCAATTGAATCAAAAACGTGTTAACAGCACCATCTCCACGAGTGACCTAACTGCAAACAACAAAGAGCATTGATGACGTCAGACGCTTACAGTTTGTAATTTAAGTAGGTGCTAATTTACGCATCACGTTTTAACGGATTTGTTGCTTTTGGTTGCGACACTTGAACAGTAGAAATGTGTCATCTGATTTTAATCGCTTATTAATAGTTTGCAACTGGTGAAAACGAACACGAAGTGTTTTGATGTGAAAATGGATACATGTGTTAACAAAACAATAAATTAAAAATACATACGTGATGCATACTTTTTGGGATTATTGACAATGGGAAAAAAGGTTTGTGCAAACACTTGTTTCTAAGTTGTAACATGCGTTTTTTTCTGTGCCGTAATTCAACAGTCTTCTTATTTTATGTACTGCTGGTTACGTGAAATATAGGGCGAAGTGATTATCGCTTTTTTGCATAAATAAGGCGAAGTTTCGGTCGGGAGGGCGACTTTTTCGCTCAAATCGCCTCGATACGTATTCCCCGAGGCCACCCGATAAATACTTTGGGTTACAGTTGTTGTACAAAACTGAAGGTGTGTTTATTTAAGAGTATCTAATGCTGCAACTGAAAATCAGGAAAACAAACATTTTTGAGGACCCAAATTAAGCCGAAATAAGCCGGGAGATAAACACAAACAGACAACCCATTGGAGACGTGAAAACTTTCCCTAAGGAAAAGTAAAAAAACGTTTGATGATTGTTATTTTTCGAGAAAATTTTGCTACCTGGTAGACATACCCTAGGAATTTTTTACACAAACAGGTATAATAAAAAATAGTTATGTTTTGCAACCAAAACTGCATAACAGACAAAAAGTGTGCACAGATTCTACAAATTTCTTTTTTAAAACTCCATTTGTAGATAAATATTTTTCCACCTTAAACTGTGAAACTGTCCCTTTAATTTACATGAAATATCACATCCATAAAATTTGGCTTGTTTTATCTCAAACCTTATATTGCTGAAGTATAAATGCTGAATCCTGCTTTGTTTTCAAATTTTCACAAAATGTTAATGAACGATACACAACCATATATGAAACAAACAATTTCCAAGAGTTACTTATTAATCAATATTTGTATCTATAGCATTCTGAAATTCTGGCATTTGGACTGTGCAAAAAAAAACCTAAAGATGATGACGTAGGACTGACAATTACAGTGAAATGTTTTGGCAAGCATTATTCTCATCAACCCATGGTAACTGACTTGTAATGCTGCTGTTAGGCATTAAGAATTTCCTCACAGAATGTGTGCCAACTATGCAGTTCAATTGCGCATTCAAAATCCATCAAATATTAAGTGTTTCCTTCAGGTTATAGGTTTTATTATCAGACAGATTTAATTACAGAACAGAACTCAAGCGTTTCCTGTTAGCACTCTAATTCTTTTATTATGGGAATTTTTTTGTTTTACTTTAAAGGGGCATGTAGACAGTATTTCCCGTTAATACAGACACATGTAAAAGCAAGAGTTATTGCCATTTTCTTGAATATATTTGTTCTAGTGAAAATAATATACTGATGCAATCGTTAAGAAAATATATATAATTATATAGAGCCAAAACAATTTTTGGGGATAGATGGTTCCAGCTGGATTCGAACGTATGCCATCAAAATCGCATTCATCAATGAAAGCCCTCTTACGCTACACACTTTTTATCGATGCCGGCAAGCGCGTTACTGTACTTCCTGTACATTTCATTCATATCGATTTTATTACTACAACTACTACTTTTCCTGCGGCTGCAAAAGTGTCACCGGTGCCAACACTTTACATATATTTGTCAACAGTTTGTATTACACACATGGTCATCGTATTTAACGATGTATCAATATTAAATATCTGTCAATGAACTTAATTTTACATATGTTAATGTCAATCTACAATTGATACGTCCCTTTAAAAACCCATCATGTAAATTTGTGTTTGTTGTTTAAAACTATAAATGTCATTGAACTAGCACCCTTATGGAACACTAAGCAGGGCTTGCATTATGGGAAGTTTGGGAGTAATTTACTCCCAGTTTTTGCCACAGGACTTTCAAAATTGCAGCCATGGAAGTATTGAAAAGTCAAAAAAATGCTTAAAACTTCCAATATCCAACACTTGAATGTGAGGACTTCGAAAAAGTGCAAGCCCTGTTTAATTTCCAAAATTACAATAGGTCTTAAAAAACAACATGGAGTGGAAAACATGACTGTAGTAAAATAATAACTGTTCTAAGATTAGTTATATTTGGTGTGATAATTGTAATGTACATATTTATGTCGCAAAATACTGTAAAAACTTCCAAATATTACGAGCTAAACTTCCAAATCAGAGACCAGGAAGTTCAAACTTCCAGTTTTCGAAAGTTAATGAAAGCCTTGAATAGGTATTTAGTTTTGACCTGTTCTATAGTTTATCCAACAAAAATAGAAACACACCAATAAAGGGTCAAGGAGAATGATGACATATACTCTGTATACATGTAATATAGTGCCATTGTTGATATCTACTTATGGATGTTTTACTTGTTTTCTATATGTTCAATAGGCATAAAAAAATAATGTTTGTTTCATCTTACATGCCCCCAAAAATTAGGGTAGGTAGGTCTGGATTTTTTTTTGTGTGTAAATGGTCAACTTTAAGATTCTAAAACTGAATATATATTCAAAACATATCAGTAATATCCTTAAACATTGTTTATAAGTGGATACTATCAAAACAAAACACTTTTTATCCCAAAACACATTTAATTATTGAAAAAGGTAAATAAAACAAAAATCAATCTGACAAACCCAATAAAATGTTCAAGGGTCGGGGTATTTTTTTAAGGTAGGTCGGGTAACCTGAAACAAAAATATTTTTTACGCCTTAAATAAAATTTGCTACTATAATTTTTTGTAGTGTTTTTTTTTCTTGTTGCGGCAAATATGTTAGTTTACACGATTTCCTTTACATCGGTCTAGCCCTACTACTGCCTAAGTCGTCATGCTTCAGACTCAATAATCTAAATGCCACGAACCGCAATTTTTTTTAGCTTGAGTTGTACTGTATTCTCTTAAAATATGTCGCAGGTAGAGAAAATTTTGCAGCCAGTCCGGGACTCGAATCCGGAACCCCTCACAGGGCGAGTGCTCTCCAAACTGAGCTAACCAGGCTGCCACACAACTTCTTCCCTTTACTGACCAAGTTCATGCCGTGACAAATGTATATAAGATAAATAAGTAACAACTTCTAGAAAATGTAAACCAATCCATAACAGCCTTTCAGAAAAACAAGTACCATTGGTAATCATAATTAATCAATATTAGTCTGACACATCTTGCTTCAGCAGAAATGTTTTAACCTCACTTTAAACTTAGAAAATCATAAATATTTACGGCTGCTGATCCAAACATTGATGTATGCTTAATAATGCATTTAGTGTCCAACAGTCTGGTGTGGGGAACACTTTCACTTTAGCGGTACCCATAAATTCTATATATATGATACGTAACTAAGGACCAAGAGCAATTTCGAAAAATTGGCCGAAAAACGCAAAAATAATCCCCAACATCGTGATTTTCGTGAAAATTTTAATTTAGATTTTGTGAAACATTTCACAAAATATAAACTCAAATTTGCATTTTTTTCAATTTACCAGCGTTCTACGAAAACGCCCACCAGTTTGAAAACGGTTGTAGACAAAGTAACGCATCGCTTTAAAAAAGTAAAACGTGACTTGCAAATCAAATAAAGAAAAATTTTACCCTTAAAACCATAAATTATAACAATTTATTTACACAAAACCTGAATAATATGAAGGAATATTAAACAGGGCTTTCCTTTGACCCGAGCTCCCAGGTTTTGACGCATGGAAATTTCAAAATATGCTTGTTTGACTCTCGAGATAATTACTTCATGCGTCACCTTTAAACCCGGGGGAATTTCCGCACTTGCGTCATACAGCCGAGTCAAGGTTAATAAACACTCGGCAATTTTGGGTTGGAGGCGAAGACAAAACGCTGCCCATCAGCGTCGGTCTCGTTATGTCTCGCTTTACTGTGTAGCTCTGCCCTGTAGGCGGCCTGTAGGCGGAGTTTTATAGCTCTATATTGACCAATTAAAACGCAGAGTTATATACGCTTGCCAGTGACGTTACTGGTAATATACATGTATCTACACATTAGTAAATGTACAAATGCATCCGTTCGAGTATGTTTACCCCTATGAAATGTTTAGGCATCCTTCATGAATTCTTCTTAAAATCTTTGTGAATACTTCATGCAGTGGCTTCATGAAGACTTCATGAACTATAAATGAGACAAATGCATGAAACATTCATAAAACATAGCTTCATGAATAGTTGATGCATTTTCACATGCAGAAAAATGCATGAAATAAAAAGAATGGGTTTGTTCATAAAAACTTCATGAACTATGCACTTATAAGTCTTCATGAAGACTTCATGCACAACTTCATGAAAAAAATATTTCATGAATAACTTTGCTCTTTATTCTAATGTCTCATTTATAGTTCACAGATATTCATGAATACTTCATGAACAAAATATGTGTAATTTCAAGAATAAATTGGTTGTGCTTTGCTTCAACATTCATGAAGAATTCCAAAAATCATGAAGACTTCTAAAAATAATAGAGCTATCAAAAAAGTGGACATAGTATCATCATTTGTTCTGCGTTCAGTGCGGACATTTCTATTTCTATATATGCGGAACTTCTGCGGAAAATTAATGCATTTGTTTTCAGCAGGTGGAAATAATCCACAGAAAATTAACACTCGAGGAATAATTGGGTGGTGATCCTTCCTTGGCTATAGTTTAAAGATTTTTTATTTTTAGCTCTGGTGGCTATCTTGTTCACTGGTGCAGAATGGTATTGATCAAATTTGGTGAAGGGTCAATTTATGTAAAATTGGCCTTTTAAGCTGTTCCCGCTCTCTACCCTCAAGAAAAAGTACTGTCTGAATTGAGTCGGACTTATCTTTGAATAGACTGATCTGGATTTTTCCACAAATAGTTAAAACTACTCCCCAGCTATTGTTAAAGAATGAATTTCCATTCATTGAAAATCACAAACATTGCCACATGCTCATTTGAATATCACAAATATTATGCACATGCTCTTTTGTATCAAATATTTTAATCGCCAAACACATGATATCCAAGAGCGATGATTGGATAATATTGCAGATTAATTTGAATGTAATTGACATTTGTGGATGCGTCTATTATTTCTGACATTGCTGAAAAAAGACTTAAAATGGAACAATTCGGACAAAATTCATAAGAGTCCAGACAATATTCAGAGGGCTATTCAGGCAAGTTATTCAGACTGTATTCAGACTATAACCACAGATACTGTAATTATTATGACCTTTACACTAAGTACTCAGGTGGCACTTGATATTTATTAAGTTTCAATGGTTAACTCCCCTAAAATGGTTTGTCAGACATTAAATAATATGTGAATATTACAAACATCCAACTGGAAATGATTATAATGCAACTTTTTTCATGATACATTACAATTGTGCTAATATAAATCAACAAAACAACATAATTTTGTGCAGACAAGTATAACAGATACATTATTTTCCATTTTCCAGTTTATTATGTCTAAAAATCTCCTTCAAGTACAATGTGGTTAGGAACAGTAAACAATATAATGATTATGCAACTTTTCACAATTTTATGGTACAATTCTGCTTCCATAGTTAACATTAAAATACAGACAAATGATAAAGTACTGATTTTCCATTTTGCAAACTCATTATATAATAGAACATTGATGGAAGGATTATATTGTAAGGAAAACAATAATAATAAGTCAAACGATTGTTGTTTACAGGAACATAACTGTGAGTAGTAAGAAGACATGCAGCTTAAGCCTCTTGGCATATGGTCGCGAAAATATATTACAAATGCTTAAAAATGTCAAACCCTTTCAAATGTGCAAAATCAGTTATAGTTTATTGACTTTGTTGTAACTTAAATGAAATAATACTTACAGACACAGGTTCCAAGTGTTCAGTATTCATAGATATTTCTGTTTTAAAATCACAATCATGTTTAAATCATTTCAGACATGAGCAATGGAAGTCAACTGGTGATGTCATAAATGACATCATATCCTGCATAGCATTGCATGGTATGGTGTATACTAAAATGCCACATTCCCAATAACTCAGTTTTACAGTTTTATATTTTGACATAGTTATGTCCCTTTTTCAAATAGATTTTCAGGTTAAAGTTTATAATTAAAACTTTTGTAACTACAGAATTACATAAGTTATTCACTTGAAAATTAGAATATACCTTTGTCCTCAACTCCAGCTTCAAGTTCTACATTCCCCATAACTCTGTTTTGTATTTTGACAGATATATGCCCCTTTTTTCACATAGATGTTCAGGTTATGTCCTCAGACTGTATTCAGTATTTATTCACACAGAGATTAGACAGAATTCAGACCTGTGGTTTCATGGGTGTATGTTCAACAATTCTCACCAAATTAATATTAAAGAATGTTTTTGACCTAGAGGAGGCATATATGTTTTACAAACAGCTCTTGTTTTAATAAATAGATTAAAAAGCTTGTGATTTTTTCAAAGTATAACTTTTCCGCATCCTGAAAATGTCTACGTCAGAATTTCCGCAACTGTAAAATTTTTAAGGGTCAATATTCTGCATACTCTCCGCATGTTCTCCGCATATAAGAAATTTCTCTGCAAAGCCAAAATCATTTTTGCGGAAAATATGTGGAGAATCTGCGGAAACTGATGATTTCCGCAACATTTCCTAAGGGTGGTATTCATAAAAAAATCTTGATCTATTCTTTTTCAAGCTTATGAATGTTTCTAGAATTTCAGTAGTGCATGACACCTTCATAAAGTGTACCTTAAATCACTTCATGCATAAAACTTCATGAAGTTTGTTATTAGAGGTTTTCAAGAAGACTTCATGAATAATGCTTAATGGCATGAAAAATCCTTGATCTCATGAAGTCCATTTTGACAGGGGTATTCCCGACCATGAAACATTAAAATAATGTACTCACCCATTTCCGTTGTTAATAATATCCACATTTAGTTTAATTCCTCAATAACGCATTGTATTATATTACTTTAAATTTCGGGTAAGATATATTTCCTATCCTATTACAGCAAAAAACATTGACTTTAAATTTTCACACAGCATTTCTTATATCCGAAAATCCAACATTCAGTTTTAGTCAAATGTCGTAAACACATTTTGTTCTCATGTATTTCATGTAAATCCTTTGTTATCTATAAAAGCACGCAAAAGTTATGCTGACACAAACGACATCACGTTCCACGCATGGAAAGCTTGCATGTATCGACAATATGCTTTACTAAACATAGACATGTCATAATGTGCAAACAATTTGCAATTAATATATGCTGACCTTGGGACATGGGATGCGATGTGACAATCGCTGTACATGTGCTAATTGATTTAAAATTAAGCAATAATAGACAATGTATAGTGGGCATAGATAAAACGGCACGTTTGTATCACGTGTATGGTCGATGAATTAAAATGGGAACAAGAACCGTTTGATGGTGTTCAATGTAGGGACATCTCGATCGGTGAGTAAATATATTTATGTTCTTGACTCGTTACCGATTTGTATGGGATATTCTATTTGTGCATCATCCATTTATAACTTAATTGTTCATTTTTTTTACTCGAAACTGCGTCAGAATCATTCTTAGTTTAATTTCCAAGGATAACGGTCATTCTTAGTTTAATTTCCAAGGATAACGGTCATACAAATGTGTCCGATATATTGTGCTTGTGCGATCTGACAACATGTCTCAAAAAAGCCTTTTCCATTTCGGAATTGGCAAAATTCCAATGAAATAAATGGTTCTGAAAGTGAAAGTGTGTGTAGAACACCAACAAAGCATAATAATGACAGTGAACCTAATACACCAAAAAGTGCTGAAGTAGATAGTGTGAGTGACTGTCAAACTCTAAAGTCAAAGGTGAAAAGGAAATCCCGGTCTGAGTGGCTGAAAGAGTATGAGTGGCTTGACGTGAAAGAGAGCCAAGATGATGATCAGACACTAATGTTTTGTTCTTGGTGTAGAGAAAGTAAAAAGAAAAATCCATTTGCCACTACCTGTAGTTCTATCTACAAAAAAGTGCTCTTGATCGCCATTCGAACAGTAACCCAGAACACCTTGATGTAGTTTGTGCTAGAGAAATGATTAAGTCCAAACAAACTGTAAAGGATGTTATTGAAGTCAAAGAAAATAACCAGAAAACTGAAAATGCTGAGTCTAAGGTAATGTACATTGTATATACTGGCTTTTGCTTGGAATATCACTGAAATATTTAAATGCTTAGAATTTTTGGTTGACGTGTTCGACAAACACGAGCCTTAAATATATTGTTTTTGATAACTGTGTACAGCTAGAATAGCCTGGTTCAGAATATTTAAATATTTAAACACACATTCGCATTGTTATAGAAACAACTCTTCAGTTGACATATTGTATGTGTACATGTTCAGTGACGTATTGTATGTGTACATGTAGCTAAAACGGCGGGAAATTTTCCTCATGCTTGTCGTGCATATGCCCATCAAATTTTTAAGACATACTGTAAGGCTAACACGTTTAACAGTGCCTGACTCAACGCTTAAATGGTATTATTATGCAAGAGGCTGTAAATAATACTTGAAATTACAAAAAGGGGTTATGTTTATGGTAAATGCGTGGTGCTTTAGTCGGCCCGTGGAAGTTAGAGTATTTTAAAATATGTTTACACCTTTCTGAATTAGGTAAACGTTTTTCGACAAAACACGAAACGATGCTATTTAATTGTGTTAGGCTTACTCAGTATGTTGTTTCTTTAAGTAAAGTAATTAATGAAAATAATGATGCACACATACAAACAAAGAAGGCTGCAGTAATTGTTCACACTTTCTTTGACTATGAACCGTTTGAGTCGTGATTAAAAAGCACAGGCAATTGTCATTATTCAATGCACGTTTTGTTTATAAGACAAAGAAATCATGAAAATGTTGTAAACTCATTAAAACGACAGTATTGTTATTTTAGGTTTACAGTAACTTTATGCTATGCATATTTATTTTTAGATTTCAGAGGAATGCTGAATTAATTATAGTTAACAAATAAACTGTTTCACTTTGATTATATATTCTCTTTTATTGTGTGTTTGCAGCTTGAGACGATGTATTTTGTTACCAAGAATAACCTCCCGAAGCGTATCCAGAATGATCTGATTAATCTTCAGAGAGAGAACGGCTGCACAACTCTCAAAGACAAATCATCAGTGTACACAAGTGCCAGAGTTCATGATGAAATTATTGATGCCATCAACGCAAAATTAGTGGACAGTGTGAACAGTGACGTTAAGTACAATGACTTTCTTGGCATAATTATGGATGAGACCACAGATATTACAATCCACAAGAAACTGAACATTTACTTCGTTTTAAAGCTGGTACATCTGAGACAGTAGTGCACCTCGTGGACTGTGTTTCGGTGCACAATTGAAAAGCTGAGACCTTGGTGGCAGAAATCGAGCGTGCATGTGTAAACATTGGGCTGGACTTAATGAAAGTTGTTTCAATGGCTAGCGATGGTGCCAAGGTGATGACAGGACATAAAGGTGGTGTAGGTGCCCTTTTTAGAAAGAAGAATCCAAGACTGGTGCAAGTACATTGTGTGGCACACCGCCTGGCTCTGTGTGCCAGTCAGGCATGCAGAGATGCTAAGGCCTTCAGCGAATATCACAACACAGTGAAGGATGTTTACAGATACTTCCATAATTCAGCTGTAAGGTACAACACACTGCGTGAGATGGAAACAGTCCTGAACGACGAAAATGGTGACACAAGACATGTGACTTTCAAGGAGCCAGCAAGTTTCTGCTGACTATCACTTGAAAATGCAGTAAAAGCATACACCAGGCGCATCCAGCTCCAGTGATGGCACTTGAAAACAAAGCGGCTAATAGTAACAGTGAGGCAAAAGGTCTATTGAAAAGTGTCAAGTGTGTGCCATTCCTGCTGAAAACAGCATTCTTGGTGGACATACTGTTTACTGTAAACAAACTGTGCAAACCCATTCAACGAGATGAACTTGATATTGAAACTGCCAATACCAGTGTTGTGTCATCAAAGGATACACTGTTAGCCTAGAAAGGTTAAAAGTGGAACTACTCTGCAATCAGTGTATGCTGATATCAGTGATGGGAAGTACAAGGGGGTGAAGCTCCATGACACTCCCCTGATGCGTATCCGGTTTCAGAACAGTGCAGACCGGTATATTGATGCACTAGTAGACAACATTGACTGTCGATTTGAGGAGTCGTCCATGGACAAGTTGGGTGTTGCCAACCGCGTATTGAGCCCAAAACTGCTGCCAATCTCCGCAGTTGCCATCTGCGATAATGGTAGTGATGACGTAGAGACCATCATCAACTGGCGTGGTCTGATTGAGACGCCACTGGACTATCCAGCCAGATCGCATCAGAGACGACCATCTTCAGTTCAAGATGACTGAAAAGCCTGCGTGGAAAATCACTGAAGACTGTGTGTCAGGACTTTATTGAGAACTATGCTGAAACATTTCCTGACTACTATGTCCTGGCCAAGTATGTGCTTACTGCTCCTCTCACCAGTGTTGCATGTGAGCGTGGGTTTTCCACACAAAACAGACTCAAAACAAAAGCAAAACCAGGCATGTCCCATGAAAAGGTTGCAAAACTCATCCGAATCATTGAGGAAGGGCCTCCACCTGTGGCAGACTTTCCATCTGGAAAAGTGCTCCGCAAGTTTGAGGAAATGTGTAAAAGAAGAAAGTGATTTTGTAAATCTTGTAAATAGGTGACCATAAGAGTGATCAAAAATACAAACTTAAATATGTTGTGTGTATTTAATTATAGGCAGTGATGTATACTGTGA
Source organism: Congeria kusceri (assembly GCA_027627225.1). Classification (NCBI taxonomy): domain Eukaryota; kingdom Metazoa; phylum Mollusca; class Bivalvia; order Myida; family Dreissenidae; genus Congeria; species Congeria kusceri. Next base: position 49,522,745 of record CM051038.1, on the reverse strand, counting down.
GTAAAGAATAAGTGAAATGACATTAAGTGTAGGTGTTGTTTTTAAATGTGCTGTAGTTTGTCAATTTTCACACAAATCGATTCACTTCATGATTTGTCATTTATCAATGTACTGTGACCTTTTTAGTGAAAAGATTCAATGTATGCTTTCCTTCATGATCATTACACAATTTGTCATATTTATTAAAGTCATTTATTCATGTGTTCTTCCATTATTTGTCATTTATTAATGTGCTGGTGACCTTTTCAGTGAAACGATGAAATGTATGTGTTCTTTCGTTACTATTTCATGATTGTCATTTATTTATGTGCTGGTGACCGTTTCAGTGAAACGCTGCAATAAAATGTATGTGTTCTTTCGTTATTATTTCATGATTGTCATGATTACCGCGTGTGAAAAGTAACAGATAATCCAATTCCCATTTTGTAGTAAATGACGTCATCCAAACAAAAGCATTAAACAACACGCGACACCATTACAACGTTATTTCATTCTCCTGCGGTTTCTTTGTTCTGGCGCTGACTAACGGCGGGAAAATTATGCTGCACGATTTCCTCGTGCAGCTTGCTGACAACCAAGTGGTGTACAATACCGGTACTTATCTACCTGAGCGATGTATAACATGTAGCGTTATAAGGAGAAATATCAAGGGCGTTAATAATTTACATTGTAACATTTACTCTTTATATCATGACATTATTTTATAGGAAACCAGTGACTGCCTTATGAAGTGTTAGTATCAATTGTCATAAACATAAACATGAGTGCTTGTTTTTTTGAAAATACTTATTTCTAATGCCAATAAAACTTATTAAGCTATTTTGTGTTTCTCTTTCATTACTACAGGTTGTAGTCTTTGTAATTAACTAATTATACATAATTCAATTTATTGATTGGCTAAATAGCTGCTTTACGCGCCAGTGTCAGTTATCGATAAACTTCTCCCTGAATTCGGCAAAAGGAGGTCACTTCTCCCTAAAATTTTGGGCTAGGATGATCCCTGTTGAGATAGCGAAAATAGGCTTGTGGTTACATGTATATGCACATGAATGACCTGACAAGTTATATCGCGATTGCGATCCATGGACCCGGCGAATCGGGATATAATAAAGTTGTAGTGTAGTTCCATTTTCGGTCTTTTAAATTAATACATTAATTAATAATTTAAAAAGCAGGACTGCAAATTACTTTTACAAAAAACATGTGTTGCATATTGATATGGCAAAATCACAAAAAACTCATGGAAAAAATGCGTGTCTAGCTGCAATGTTACATGTATACCTCAGCATAGTCCAAATTTTAAGCGTTATTGGTAGATTCTGAGCTATGGTTTTTTGTGCTAAAAAATAATCAAAGTTATATTTATAGGAGTTTCATTTGCCATAAAGATTACATGACGTTTTTACCAAACGACAATTAGATGCGAGTTTGTTCGGGTTGCGTTAGTTTTCAAATCAGTTAATCTGTAAAAACTGCCATATCAAAATATTCCCCTGGTCAGTCAAAATTCGCCCTCCAGAGGGCGTTGGGCTCCATCCCCCAAAACTGACTGCGGGCCCTGATGTCAAGTGTCATCATGTTAAAGGTCATCTTAATTGTAAACAATGGATTTTTTGGTAAGCTTTGTTTACTAAACATGTGTCGCTTGTATTAATTTGTTTTAAAATTGATTTACATTATTGTAATTATCAAACACTCAGTGCGCATGCGCCTAGTAAGAAGATAACAACCACGAATTCATAGGAATAAAGCATAGAATATATTTTTGGTTTCGATTTTAGTGGCAACTGTAATGACACGTTACACAAATCATGCCAATATTCTAACAGCTATAGACATACAGATATAAAAACAAATCAGTTAATGTTAAAGTTTTATTGATATCAACTTTCTTTTTACAAGTTTTGATTTACTATGTTCTACTGTTCATGACCATGAATGATGTTACTGTTTTAAAAAAGCAGTTTTAACCGCATCGTTTGGTATTGTAGTTTAATACTTGTGCAAAAATGAACGTGATTGGCAACACTATTTCTTACCAGGGTACTAAGGTGTGTTTTCTGTTGTATTAGTGTTGAAAAATTGCAGCAGGTTCAAAGAAATTACTGGAAATCCAATCACAACAATAAACCTCAAAATGTCCGCCCTGCTTCGACTTGTATCCAGGAACAATCGATTAGTGTTGTGTTTTATTCTAAATCCCGTTCGTGTCTGTAAATAAATAATGGTTAAACCACGCGAAAATGGAGTGTCACTGGATTGGGTGGGTATAGTTGTCAGTTGTCGGTCAGTCAGTCATCCATTTAGTCGGTCTTCAATAGTTCTTAGAAGTTTATTTGACAAAACAAGTTCTGAAACTTACGATTATAATGAAATATCCATAATGAAACCAATCATCCTGACCAATATGTGCTGGATGATGTTGGAGACGTCGTACCAACACAGCCTCGTGCCACTACAATATCGTAGCATTGTTGGAGACTTCAAGCCACAGAAATGTATGTTCACACTTTTACTTGGAAATGAGGTTGTCCGACGGAACTGTGGTAGCCCGGAAGTGCTATGAATTTTAAGGTAGGCGCGATAAATATAATTAAACCTACATGTATTTCGGATTGATCGGCTGATGTGTGTGTGCGTGGGGGGCACGTATGTGTTCAATAGGTGCAAGATCGGGTGCTCTGGAGGAACAATCAAGCACGTTAACGTTCTCAGCTGCCAGCACACCCCTGATGTGTCGATCAACGTGGTGGCGTGCATTCAGTCTGCATTGTCTTGTTGTAAGAAGTCAGCGTTTTCGTTGTTGATGAAGGGTACAATAACATGGACGACGATCTTTAGTACTTGAGATGCCGCCCAACACCATCACGATCCCATTCCCAGAAACGATGACGTTAGCCGTATCCATCCTTTATTCTTTTAGCCTTCAAACCTGGATTCTACCGTCAGTCTCATTGCACGTTGAATCCAGGTTCGTCGGTGAAAAAGAATCCTTCTGCAACGAATCCTTGTCCACCTAACGTGCTTGCGGCCTCAGTTTAGACTTGCGGCTCGATCATGTGCAGATAAAGGGACTCCAACGTATGGTCGTCTGGCCCGGAGACACGCAGAATGAAGTCGATTCCACACAGTCTCAATACAAAGTCGGGTTCCATTTGCATCCCGTACTCGAACTGCAAGCATCCCAGCGTCATGAAAACGGTTACGACGTGAAGACCTAACGATATATCGATCTTTGCGCGCAGTGGTTTTAAGCGGTCTATCGGAAAGTGGTTTATTCCTTACGCTGCTAGTATTTCGCAAGCGACTCTGTAAACGATTAATCACCCTTTCGTGAACACCTGCGCACAGTGCGACGCCACGCACGTGCGCCCCAACTTCAAGCATACCCAACGCTCTGAACCGGTCATCTAATGAGAGACGTTAACGGCGTCCCATTGTAAATTGTCAAAAGTTATTACCAATGTTTGTGAAGATTATTTGTGCATGGCTACATTTGTGAACATTATTTTCATTGTTGAATTGATTTGTCAAACTGGTTTGTCCGTGCATGAATTGCGCGTGCATTTCATGAAAAACGAATTCTCACTGTAATAAACCCGTAAACCGCTTAATTGCCACTGATCATTCGATAAAGTTGATTGTGTGTAAATATCTTACATGTACGTTTAGAATTAAAGATTTTATCAAAAAAACTGATAAAACTTTTGTGTACTCGTGAGTATTATTAAAAAGTAAAACATGTCATCCTTTGCAGTAAATGCACACCGTCGACAAATCATTGTAGAGCAAGAAAACAATGAAGCAGGGTTGACTTTATTCCAAACATTGTGTGGCCAGTTTGACTTATTTTGTGGCCGGTTTAACTTGTGACAAGTTTTACTGTAGTTCCACTGGTAGAATGAAACCGGTTGTACCTCACAGACTGAGAATGTAATCGAAATCAAGTTTACCAAATCCAATATGGCAGCGCCCATGTAGTAATCTTGCCATGTTTTGTTTATAATCGAAACTCCCAAATATGGATAAAAAGTTCTTTTCGGGTAATTTAGAAAGATTTCGGTCTGAAATACAATTGTTGACCAAAAACCAAGGTGAAAAACCAGGTAAATTTCAACACAACCATGGGTTGTCTAAAACAAGAAAGCCTGCTAAATCAAGAAAAGAACGACGAAAAGAAGATCGTCTTGAAAAGAAATCGAGGAGAAATGCATATAGCAGGGGAATGCCAGTAAGAAGTGTTAAATCAACGATAAATTATTTTCTCGTATAAGTCTCTTGCATTCCAAACTGAAAATACCCACTGGGGATTGAACGTGCGTCCTCAGAGTAAGACACTTGCAACAGTTTTCTGTTTTACTTCTGGGCTAGCTCGTTAGCACCTGTTAAGAGTGTTTGCCTCTCATGTTGTAGACTTGTGTTTGATCCCACAAAAGGGGGAAAATATAGTCGCAGCTTCGTCCATCTGTCCTTCTGAATCCTGATTCCATTGCCATTCAGTTTTCCTGGTATCAAATGAATTTCCCCACACAATTTATTGATCATGCTCCATTCTGTCTTCCTTTCCTCTCGTCCGCTACTTCATTTCCGCTCGAGATCTCAGGAACTAATGACTCGCATTCAGTGAAACTTTACACGTAGCATCCCTATAGTGCGGACATGCGCATATGGTCAGATCGATCTGGTCTGATGATTTTTCTGGGAGTTATTGCCTTTTGATTATAAAAAGGACATTTTAATAGGACATTTTCATATACACCAAGATCTCAGGAACTTGAACTCGAATTCAACGAAACTGTAAATGCAGCATCCCTCCAAAAGGGCATGTGCGTATTGATGCTTTTTCTTGCCCTTTTCATATTAAAAATAATAATATTTTAATGAAATATTTTTGTTTCCATGCTGGTAAAAATGTTAAAAGGCGGGCAATGAAATCAGAGAGCGCCAGACTTTCTGTCCGGTAATTTTGCGCCCCCCCCCCCCCCCCCCAGTGCTTAAAAATTAGACTCGCATGCTCACAAAATGCCAATTAAATTTGGAAATAGCGTGTCAAAAAAATCAGGCTGTTGGTTTGTTGCATTGGAGAATCCAAGATTTACATGGAGGTGATGAAATAAACACAGCTTAGAATTAAAAGGAGTGTTATACGATGAAAAACTTTTTGAATAATAACAAGATTTATATAAAATTAAAGGTAGTACAACTCAAATGGGCAATATTCCAAACCTAATTTTAAATATTATTTCCATTATCCGTATTACAAAACTGATAATTACAAATTTTGAGGGTGGCTTTCCATGCCAAAAAAATTCTTGTTGAAAATGTTCAGGACAACCCCTTTTTCTATTTTTCATCGAAATTCATAACTCAATTATGGTTGCAAATATATCCAAAATGTTGGGGCATTTTATACAAGTAATGATTGAAGATTATAAAATAAGGCAACATAAAGCGTTAAAGAAGATAAAAATATTGATAAATATCAATTTTCTATGGTAGCTCAGCATAAACTGAAAACTGACTGCACAGATAAAATAATCTGTTGTCTTAAAGATTTAGGTTTTCCTGGACTTGTATGTTTTTTTCACTTAAATCTTTGTATTTATTTTTCATCTATTTGACTAAAATAAAAAGTTAAAAACAAATTTACCGTGTACTTTCGGAAAAAGTGAAGAAAAACTATCATACCCCTTACAAATAGACAACTATATTTTGGCAATTCCACAAAAATAATTATCAAATGTGGCATAAATTATGCATTTTAATTCTATTACACCATTTATACCAGTTAAACTAAATATATAATAATTAAAAGTAATTATTTCAGTTAAACAAACTTTTTCAAAATTCAGTTCCCTGGGGGTACACAAAATGCCACCCACACCCTGCAACATTTTCAGCTCTGGGACAACACACCGTACATCGACAATAAGTGTCTTATTTATTATCTTCTTTTCCAATCATCTTCATGTCAACAATGTTTATGCTGGTAATTCTGGTAATTTTACTCTGCATCTTCCCCAACTGGCACAGTTAGAAAAATGTGTACTGTGCTGAGCACCAGGTTTGACCACAATGAAAGCATTCCAAGTGATTTGTGGCAAGTCTTTTCCGTCAGCTGCAAAACGAATTTTAAAACAATCCAATAACTGATTGTTTTCCACTACATATTTAACAATATACATACAAAACTTTCCAGTATATGTGCAACCCAACATAGTAAGCCATACTGTTCAGTGTTAGGTAAACTTAATGTAAAAACTCTGTAATTACTTAATGGATCCTTATTAGTATTCTGATAATGAAGAAACACATTCATAAGCAAAATGGCACACATTAAGTATAAGTACTCAACTATTAAAGTGTCTTGAGGCTTCAAAACTAAGGGACTGACACATCATAAATGTACTTCATGACTTGTATGTTCATTTTACTTACATGTACATGTATATATATAGAATATGGACAAATACAAATACAAGTAAATAATATTACTTATACTAATATATTAATTGTACATTTAAGCAATACAATTTCGTAGTTCAAGCATTGAAATGAAAAGCATCACATTATCCTCTAATGAATGACATTCTCATTTTATAGACAAATATTAATATATTCAGACATTTCAGAATAAAAATACAATTCTTCCCATTTCTTGTCTTACTTACATGTGTTTCATCTCCTTATTATAAGGATTCAAGCTGGTTCATCATATGTACGACTTGGTGATGGTTATTTATATGGCTCCGATTTTCGATTTTCTTTCAGTAAGCATTCCCTTTTTGCTCGTCTTTATAATTTTCCTTTGACATGTGTTTTTATTTATACCACAAAAAATGTGCGATTTTCGGTTTTGATTTCTATCAGTTTTTCATTATGTCAATATATTTATCTGTTTTCATTTTGTCAGAAGTATATATATGATACTAACATAAAATAATGTGATTATATAAAAGAATGTACTTATATTAAAAATATCATGTGTTTGACAAGAATCAAACGGGCATGTTACGAACTGGGTAACGACATTTTCGGACAGTCACCGATATCGGCCGATCTTAGAAAAAAAACGCTGGAAATTATTAGAGTGTTACTACCTTAAGATAAAAAAGTGTTTTACATTGAAACATACAGTTTCTTCTACATGGATATAGATGATCGCATGCGTGAAAGCAATTGCACATTTGTGGTTATAATTGGAAGTCATTCTGGGTTCGTTTTGATAGATAACTAGAGCATTATAAACGATAATTCTATTTCCTTGTCTGTCTTTTTATTAAGTAATAGATCGTAACAAATTATGAGATTTTTTGACAAAATGAAATATGTTTCCAATGCAATGCCAACTAAACCTGTCTTAAAAACATGCACAAAAATGAGGCGCTGAAATTTACAACTGGCCTGTAATTTTTTCCCTTTCTTAGGACAGTCTGGCCTGAACATTTTGACAGTCTTTCGCCATGTCTGTATATATGCATATATACCAAGACGACACACGCATTTTAATAGGATATTTTAATTTCATTTTCGTTTCGGGGCGAGATCTCAGGAACTTACCACTCAAATTCAATGAAACTTTATTTGCAGCATCCCTGTTAGAGGACATACGCATATTGTCAGGTTGTTCTAGTCTGATGTTTCTTCAGGGAGTAATTGCCCTTTAATTATAAATTTTGTTTTTTTGCTTGTCCACACTATAACTTGGATGGATGGATTTTAAAATTACTTGGCAGAAAGATTTGCTGCCATGAGCTGGTTTGTACTGCTTATGAATCAGGTCCCTAGGTCAAAGGTGAGTGTCACATCTGGAGGTCAAAGGTCAAAATTGGCACTTTGCTTGTCCGTGCGTTAGCTTGCCATGGATTTTAAAAACACCAGGCATAAATCTTAACCTCAATGAGATGGCGTGAAGTGCACAGGAACCAGGTTTCTAGGTCAAAGGTCAAGGCCACACTTAGAGGTCAAAGGGAAAATTAACTTTTTGCTTGTCTGGACTATAACTTGGGCACATTTTGAGAGACTTTCCTATTACTTGGCACAAGTGTTTGCCTAAATGAGATGGCATGTCATGCGCATGAACCAGAACTGTAGGTCTAAGGTCAAGGTCATACTTAAAGGTCAAAAGTCGAAATTGGCTTTAGCTTGTCCAGACTTATAACTTGGCCATGAATGAATCGATTTTATCTAATCATCATGTGTGCATTAATGAAATAAAGCCACATGAAATAAACTAAGCTTTATTAAGCAAACACGCGCAGTTTAATGACGTCATCTTGTTGATTTTCGTGATGTCATATCGTAGTATTTTGTGTGTTTTCTTTTGTTTATTTTCGAAATAAAGACAGGAAATGCTGGGATAAATAGAATACTAGGTAAGTGTCGAATAAAGATCAGTTTATTTGCTCTGCATGAAAACGTGTACCAATCACCAAGGCTCGCAGTTCGCATTTTCTAAGCCTCGCTAAAATAACTTATCTTTATTCAACACTAACCTAGTATTATCTGTTGAATTCACTACACAAATGTTTGCCTCAACATGACAGTGTGTCGTGAATCAGATTCATATGTGAAATGTCAAGGCCACAATTAGAGGTCAAAGCCACATTAGGGAGGATCCATCGGTTCTACTGATATTCTTGTTTGATATTTGGAAATTGTGAACAAATAGTAATTGTAAATATCTGTTTCCTGCCATTAAAATGTTTGTTTTTTACCTAACCACTCAGACATTTAATATTTAGACCATATAATAGTAACATTAAAGTTTTTGAGGTAGTTTAACTTTCAGTAGACGTATGTGGACTTTAATATAGGAGCATTTTTGAATATTTTTTCCTGCAGATTCCTACAAAGGAAGAAAAAGAGAAGTCAAAGAAGGAAGCTATGCTTCAAGAAAAAATGCAGCAAAAGAAAAAGAAATTGAAAGAAAATAAAAAGAAACAAAAGAAAAAGAATGCAAGGAAAAGGAATGAGGTATTTTTATTCATATTTTATATTTTATACATTTCAATGATCATGATGCATATCATCATGATCATTGAAATGTATAAAATATAAAATATCCAATATTGACAGCTTAATAACTTTTGACAAAAAAACATGCCAAAAAAATGTGTGGTTTATTGAAAACAATTATGACATTGCAGTGCTCCAGCCAGGATTTCCAAAGGGCAGGGTGCTAAATCCTGAAAAGGGCACTTTTGCACACGTTCTTATTTTTTGCAAGGGGATATACCAATATATATGCTTAAGAAAGGCACAAACATAGGTTATATAATTTTTTTCGTTTATTATTATTTTTTCATACTTTATAATTATTTTGAATAATCAAACTTAATTATATGTAATAAACAATAAAATTATTGTACTATTATATCATTTAGGGACAGATCTAGAGCAGAATAGCAGGGTGCTGCACCCTGCTCCTTTTTTGGTTCCCCCTGCTGCCCCTCTGGGCTGGTCAACACAGAAATGCGTAATATCTTTTGAAATGTAATATACTTTTGCAAATATTAAATGGCAAATGAATAGAGTATGCTTAAAAACCTTAATTACAAGCATTAGACTAATAAATCTCCTGGACTAAGCAAATTATTAGAAAATGTAAACAGACTGGTCCAGATTTTCACCCTGCTCCTTTTTAGCAGCACCCTGTACCTTTTGTGATCCTAGATCTTTCCCTATATTATTTTATAATTTAAAAATTTCATTCTAGACCTATATATAAAGCAAAATAATTAGTTTAAAAGAATATTTGAGACGCGCCGTGGGAAAACCGGTCTTAATGCATGTGCATAAAGTGTCGTCCCGTATTAGCCTGTGCAGTCTGCACAGGCTAATCCGGGACGGCACTTTCCGCCTACAGTGGATTTTTGTTAAGAAGAGACTTCCTTGAAACAGAAAATACCATAAAAGCAGAAAGTGCCGTCCCAGATTAGCTTGTGCGGACTGCACAGGCTAATCCGGGATGACACTTCACACACATGCATTAAGACCGGTTTTCCCATGACGCGCCTCATTTCTTATTCTTGTAATACAACATACACGGTTGTGGTAAATATACATGTACCATAGCCTTTACCAGCAGCTGTACACACGCTTTCCTCGAGTATTTCATGACGTCACTGGCGTTAAGAAATAGTACACGCGTTACACGCAGGTTTTCCACGAGCATTTGATGACGTTGCTAGCGTTAAGAAATAGTTTGCGCGTTTTTCCAACATAACACGATTTGGTCACCGAGATATGTAATTGTTATTAATAAACATGTAGCTGGGCAACGCAATATTTTTTATGAAATTATTTTAATTTGATGTTCCGCTTTGGTAATCAACGTGAAAATCCAAATTTCTTAACGACTGTTTGTGTATATCAAATTAATAAATACATTCATTTCCATTAAAATCCAATTTAATTTCATTCTTTAGACATTGAATTTAACTGCATTATAATAATACAGCAAGCGTATTCAGCAAAAAAATAATCTGCATAAACACTGGTATTTATAATTGTTTAACTAATTATTCTTTACAAAAGGTTGATGATGTTAAATATAGTACTGCACGTTTATCAGCTTTCTGGTACATGTAGATAGATATATGTCTATAGTTGATGTTTTCCACCTTAATGTTCTCATTGCATTTACCATTGACTGTATGCTTTATATTCTAGTACCATTTTGGGAGTACAACGCTAAGGTCACTCACATTTAGACACTGGCATTATCAAGTACGACATAAAACTGAAGCTTTATCAAAACATTTTATTGGCAAATCAGTTATATAATGTAACAAACAGAACTAGATGTGTCACAGACATGGATGCCCCCAGGACGCATGTTTGGACACAGACAAATGGCGTGTAGCAAACACGAATTTTTGCCTTCACAAATTTATTGTCATATAAATTCTGAAGTGGAAAAAAAGGCAAAGGGCCATAAATCTGCCAAAGTTGGTCACAGCCAAAATTCCTTCCTTTACCATCACCTACACATTAAGTTTAAGTGAAAGTTTGAGCCAAATCTGCCCAGCCGATAAAGAGGAGTTGAGTTCACAAAATTTCATGAAGTATATAGATTGGAAAAAATGTCAAAGGGCCATAATTCTGCCAAAATTGGTCGCAGCCAAAATTCTTTCTTTACGATCACCTACACATTAAGATTGTTTAGCTGTGAAAGTCTGAGCGAAATCCGCCCAGCCGTTAAAGAGGAGTTGAGTCTACAAAACATGATCAAGAATACATAGTGGAAACAATGTTAAAGGGCCATAATTCTTCCAACATTGGTCGCAGCCAAAATTCCTTCCTTTAAAATCACCTACACATTAAGGTTGTTCACCCGTGAAATTTTGAGCAAAATCCGTCCAGCCGATAAAAATAGGGATTGGACCGAATAGGGAAATCAATATTCGATTATTCGTTTTAGGTATTAGAATATATTCGAATATTCGTTTTGTAAATACTACTATATATGGCACTCTGTCTGAATATTAACCTATCCGAAATATATATACAACGTGTACATAGTTGTTTTACCTTGTTTTGGTGGTAAATGAGCGATATAACTTAGTGAGTGTTAGGCAAATAAAGAAAAGTAAGATATTGTTAAATGTATTGTTAATTAATTTTTAATCGTTCCGTACACAAATTTCTCAGTAAATAGATTACATGCGACCTGGGTGTTGGCTAATGACCGCGTAAAGTACTTCCAAGCACATGATGGTGGCATTGTTTATTAATCAAGACTTTTGTATAATATACGGTGTTGATATAATGGAGAATAATTTACAGGTGACGTATATTTAGATTGACCAGGTCATGCAAATTTTGTTAAAGTAATTGATTGGCTGATAATGGATCCATTTTGATTGGTTTACTTAGAGAGTAATTGTAATTTACTGTAAACAAGTTAACCATATAGATGTCACTTAAGAACAATAAACAACAATGTACGCCTTGTGCAGATTGTGAAACCGTTATCACAACATGGCCCAGTTTTGTTATTGTGGATACAATGCATCATATTCGCGCCTCCTACAAACCGTTAATTTGCGGCCCTTGTAAAGACGTGGCCCCCCCTGCCAATTATCAATTGTCGTTAATTGGACATGTTTGGCATGTGTTGTAAAAACATTACACTGCCCCCCCCCCCCCCCCCCCACCTGCTAGGCAGGAAATACGACTGGAATTCATGTTAACTTTGCAATAAAACTGGAAAAAACTAGATTTTTTAAAAGAAATTTTGTTCTTTAAATAAATTTGAAAATCAAATATTCGTATTCGTTTTTTTATATTCTGATATTCGAATATTTGAATATTCAATTATTTGGTCCCATCCCTAGTTAAAAAGGAGTTGAGTCCACTAAATTTCGGGACGTACTTCACATTCGAACGTACGGACGGACAAGTGCAATGCTTAATGCCTCCCACTTTGTGGGGGCATAATAAAAATAAACATCACCCATCTGTTAACCCTTACTGCACTGAATATGTATTTGGCTTATCAGCAGCCTGGTACTGATTATTTTTTGGAGAATTCCTGGTTTTACAGTCATGTTAGTTGACCTTCATTTTCACCATTATATGTTTATCTTTGATATATAAAACCTATATAATATGTGTAGGTAATTGAAAGACGGACATTTTGACGCAACTTGTTTTCACCTGTCGTTATTTTTACACCAGTACAGGTGAGATAAACTTATAAATACAGGTAAAATTCAACAAATGAACGATTTTATTAGCTTTATTATTAGAAATCTCTCTTTTTTATTTAATAAATAATAAAACAATGTCAGAGTACAACAAACAACTTGTAATTGTTAAATTTTGACATAAAATAGACAAAAATACTGCCTAATTAACAATACAGGTAAATTGTTTTGACTGTCCATTATTAGTAAAGAGTAGCAACATTTTTCTTGAACAATGCATATTACAAAATACCCAGTTTACTCTGTAGAGCATCATTACATCAAATAATTGTTTAATATTTGTTTTTATTTATTAAAGATTTGATTATTTCATTATTAACAGGTATGCAAGGTAATTACAGTTAAATTCAGGTGTGTTATGATATGTACTGGTTATACTCCATATAAAGTTCATTTTGTTACACAACAAAAACAGTGTCTTCTGCTGCCAGTCTGTCAAACAGTATAGGGGAACTGTAGTAGTTGTCTGTGTACAAACAGTACCCTTTGTTTAGCAGGTTGGACTTCCTTAGCAAGCCCATTACAACTCCGTAAGAATGTCCGAGGGTGAGTTCGCTGTCCTCGGCATTAGGATCGGGGTCGTAATCTGCTCCTGTGTAAATGTCAACGTCACACATGTAGCCTGACTTGCTTTCACTTAGCACATAGAGTTTCACTCCAAACCTGTCGGGCTTGTTTGGGATGTACTGTCTGAACCGTAGTCGTCCCTTCCATGGCACCATACCTTCGTCCACCACGATGTTGCGATCCGGAGTGTACGTGTTCCTGAAGCGAGCTGTTACCACGTCGTAGATGGGCCTCACCTGAAACGACAGAATAACAAATATGTTACTTTATTGTTTTACTTTGTTGAACTGATTGTATCTGTTGCTTTATGTGTTAAAAATTTTAAAAGAAAATTTCATACAAAATGTGAGACAATAATTAGGTACCGTTCGGTTATCGAAATAGGCTGATAATTTGTTCATGTGACTTGTGTCAAATTTGAATGTAGATATGTAACATTGTTGTAAACACATATATGCAGAATAAATGTATAAACTTGTGGTATGTTTTTATTTCAAGATGGCAAATAAAATATGCATGTAAAGTGTTTAGTTATGAATATATACACACCTTGTACAACGGATCGAAGCCTTCTTGTTCACGAGTGGGTGCTGTCCTGTTGTCTGCCAAATGCAAAAATGACAACAAAGACAGAAACCTGTCTCGTGGCATCATATGGCTGAACTCTGGAGTGCAGACCAGCTTTTCAGTAGACCAGTAATTGCTGAGTGCAGGTTTGTCAACGAGTCCCATAACAATGGTCATGCCCAGAAATTTTCGTATCTCAGGCCCAGTAGTGTCATACCAAGAGTTCATTCTCGAAAAACGAGACGGCTGCTTTTTGGCTCGTTGCTGTGCAAAATACCTATTCGTTTCGAATGCAATATGATCCATGTCCCCATCATTCAGAAACAACGAGAAATAGTCTAATGGAACTGAATCGATCTCCAAATCAACGCACAAACCACTTTCTGCAACGAATGGTGGTACCAAAGGTTCAACAACACTCGACGACCAATTTGCTAACATGTCACTTGGAGACTCTCTGTCGCCTTCAAACTGGTTAGCATCGTATTCTGGTAATTGTCCAGGCTGTACATCACGTATATCTTGCTCATCAAACCCTTCAAATTCCTCAAAATCACAATCGCTGTCCGAATTATCAAAGAATAGTTCTGCATCAAAACTAACGTCCGCCATTTTCTTTGTCTCGTTTTGGTCTGAATTTCAAGGCTTGTTGATTTTACATTTCGACGTCATAAAATCAAAAAATAAAGACCAATCATATCGTTTCAAATTAGGGAAGACCTTTTTTCATTGGTTAATACTGAAAAATACGGATGACATAAATCGGGGAAACTCCCGGAACTACTAAAATTAGACCACTATTGAAAACAAGTATACTCGGTTCCCGTTCGTACTGCACTAAATCCCGGACCCGAGTTTACCCGGTTCCCGCGCAGTAAGGGTTAAGCTCAAAATGGCTAAAATGTAATACCACTAACACACATAATGGTGTTTTCATTGATAGACAGTGGCTGCAGAGGAAGAAGAAAGAAGAATAAAGACAGTCTGGGATGATAAAGAAATCAAAGATCTTGAGAAAAAGCTTGGGCTCAGCAAACGGAAGAAGAAAGACACACTTCCACAGTCATTCAAAAACGATGGCTTGGATTGTATCCTTGGTTTACACATGCATTTACTGCTGGTCAAATGAGGCGTGTCGTGGGAAAACTGGGCTTTATGCATTTGCGTAAAGTGTCGGGATGACACTTTCCGCCTACATTGGATTTATGTTTAGAAGAGACTTGCTTGAAACAAAAAATACAATAAAAGCGGAAAGTGCCGTAAAGGATTAACCTGTGCGGACTGCGGACTAATCTGGGACAACACTTACGCACATGCATTCAGCCCAGTTTTCACACGACACGACTCAAATACTGATTGTCAGAAAACATGAACATGAATTAGATGTGTTTCAGTTTTTCAGTAAGCTGGTTTCTCAGAAAGGGGTTGAAGGATTTCATTTAAAAATAAAATGTTTATTCCTTATGTTAAAATGGACCCATCAGCGAAGTTTGGTAACTCAAGTTTGAAATTTGTCAAAATTATGGACCATTTTACTTACCTGCGGGTGGGGTGGCGGCGAAAACTACTGATTTCCACTCTCTCTCTCTTTCGAGAACAAATCTTCATACATAGATACCCTAAAGCAATACTTTACTTGGGATTGCATTTGGGGTGGGTTGGGTGGGATCATGATCCGCACAGGCTAATCCAGGACGGTACTTTCCACTTACAATGGATTTATGTTTAGAAGAGACATCCTTGAAACAGAAAATACCATAAAAGCGGAAAGTGCCATCCCGGATTAGCCTGTGCCAACTGCACAGGCTAATCCGGGACGACACTTTACGCACATGCATTAAGCCCGGTTTTCACACGACATGCCTCAAATAATGATTGTGACCAAACATGAAAATGAATTCAATACGTTAAAGTTTTTTGGTAAGCTAGTTTCTCAGAAAGGGGTTGAGAGATTTCATTTAAAAATAACATGTTTATTCCCCATATTAAAATGGACCCATAAGCCAAATTTGGTAACTCAAGTTTGAAATTTGTCAAAATTATGTTGTTTTTTTACACTTCTAAAATTTACATTTCTGCAGGTGTGGTGGCATCGTCAACTTTTGATTTCCACTCTCTCACTCGAGAATGAATCAAAAGCAATACTTTACTGGGTTTGCATTTGGGGTGGGTTAGGTGGGGTCAAGGTCACTGTTACTAAAAATAGAAAAAAAGTTTCTGCTCAATAACTGGAGAACAAATTGAAATGTTTACATTTTAATTTTAACTCAGTTTTTTATGCCATATAGCGAGCCATTGCATGAGATTGCATATGGGGTGGATGGGGTCAAGGTCACTATTTTGAAAATTAGAAAAATAGTTTCCACTCTGTAACTTGAGAATGAAATTCACTTTAAGTGGCCCCTACCAGCCTACAGTTTGTTTTAGAAAAAATGCCAATAACTCTGACAAGTACAAGAAAAGTCGAGTGCTGCGCTCCGACAGCTCTTGTTACGTATTCCTTGACCTTTATTATTTACATGAACTCGAACCAACCGTAATGCAGATGTTAATAGCAAAACTGTCTCGTCATGAATAAATTCAAACATGTTTCAGCTTCAGGTTTGTTCTGGATGATGACATGCATATGAGGCGTGTCGTGGCAAAACCAGGCTTAATGCATGTGTGTAAAGTGTCGTCCCGGATAATAGCCTGTGCAGTCTGCACAGGCTAATCCAGGACGGCACTTTTCGCCTACAGTGGATTTATGTTTAGAAGAGACTTCCTTGAAACATAAAATACCATAAAAAGACTGCACAGGCTAATCAGGGACGACAGTTTACGCACATGCATTAAGCCCGGTTTCCCACGACATGCCTCATATGTATTTCATAACTTGCTGAACCTAAATAAAATTTGTCGGACTGAAAAAAGGTTTTCTTAAAATGTTTTTGAAACTCTGAAAAAGCTATCGTATTCTAGGTAAATAAATCAGTCATTAACTTTTTTAGATTTTTGTAAAAAAAAGAGAGTTTTGGCTTATATTATAAGTTTCTTGCCAGAAATCTCATTTTTTCTGACCTCATTTATAGTTAAGGTTCAGTTTATAGTCGCCGCTTCGTCTGTCCGTCCATCCCGTTTTCTTGTCCAGAGTATTTCTCATGAACTACTGACCAGAACTACTGGGACTTGTGAAATAGCATTTTGTGCACAATTCTTGTCCGGTCTATTTCTACACAACTACTGGTCTGAATTCATTGAAACTTTATAGGAAGCTTCATTACCAAGTGGAGGTGTGCATTGAACCAGGGCATTCTGCTTCAGTGATTTTTCTCAGATTTATGGGACTTTGAAGATTTCTGAAATAAGCATTTAGTGCACAATTCTTGTCTGGTCTATTTAAACGCAACTACTAGCCAATATTCAATGAAACTTTATGGGAAGCTTCATTACCAAGAGGAGGTGTTCAGTGTACCAAAATGCTCCGCTTCAATGTTTTTTCGCACAGTTATGGTACTTTGATTATTGCGGAAATTAAGGAATCGAAAACAATGGTCTGGACTCTGCTCTTCTGATTGCATTCCTATACTTGTCAAAGTGCATTGTGGAGCATCCATCAGTTCACTGATATCCTTGTCTTTGGTGGAAGGCATTTAAACATTTTCCATGCTGTCGAATACACTTAAACTGTGTGGTGAATATGCAGCGAAGAAAACAAGAGTTTAAGAAAAAACAAGTTATATTTTACCTGGCCTCCTAGATTTTTTTGGAGATGTAAGCGGAAACTAACAATTAATTTTTTGGGGCCTATGCTTTTACTAATGTTTATAACCTTAATGATAGAACGAGATATTCTGGACGTTGTTTATAACCTTAATGATAGTAACGAGATATTCTGGACGTTGTTTATAACCTTAATGATAGAACGAGATATTCTGGACGTTGTTTATAACCTTAATGATAGAACGAGATATTCTGGACGTTGTTTATAACCTTAATGATAGAACGAGATATTCTGGACGTTGTTTATAACCTTAATGATAGTAACGAGATATTCTGGACGTTGTTTATAACCTTAATGATAGAACGAGATATTCTGGACGTTGTTTATAACCTTAATGATAGAACGAGATATTCTGGACGTTGTTTATAACCTTAATGATAGAACGAGATATTCTGGACGTTGTTTATAACCTTAATGATAGTAACGAGATATTCTGGACGTTGTTTATAACCTTAATGATAGAACGAGATATTCTGGACGTTGTTGATCCTGAGAAGCTCAAGATGATGACGCAGCTCAACCAACTGGAAGGTACAGAAATTAACTTTTGCTTAAACCTGCGGTCCATGGAATCTAATTCAATATGTCATAGTTCAGAATTAGTTCTTATTAACGTTGATGGTGTTTATTCATCTGAAATCTGTTTCTAAATTACTAAAGGCATGTTATACTGTCTAAGTTCAAAAACGCTTGTTACGAACGGAATATACAACAATGTACATGCTGATGTACTTCAGAGGCATCACCAGCTATCGCATACAGAAAATATATGAGAAAAAGTTACCAAAATGTTATCATGGCACCGTTTTCAATGCATTTTTAGCTCACCTGAGCACAAAGTGCTCATAGTGAGCTTATGTGATCGCCCGTTGTCCGTCGTCAACTTTTCATTCAAACAACATCTCCTAAACCACTAGGCAGATTTTCACCAAACTTCACAGGAATGATCACTGGGTGACCCTCTTTCAAAGTTGTTCAAATCGTTACAGTTCGCTGCATATGTAGGTCACCAGAGCAAAAAATAGATTTAAAAAGTGTAAAAATCTCCTCTGAAACCTCAAGACTCAGAGGTTTCATGTTTGGTATGTAACATCCTATAGTGGTCCTCTACAAAGATTGTCCAAATTAGGCCCCTGGAGTCAAAACTGGCCACGCCCCGGGGGTCACATGGTTTATATAGAATATATAGCAAAATGACTTTAAAAATCTTCTTATCTGAAACTGCAAGGCCCAGAGGTTTCATATTTGGTATGTAACATCTTTTAGTGGTCCTTTACAAAATTTGTTCAAATTATGCTCCTGTGGTCAAAAAGGGCCACGCCCCGGGGGTCACATGGTTTATATAGAATATAGAGCAAAATGACTTTAAAAATCTTCTCTGAAACCACAAGGCCCAGAGGTTTCATATTTGGTATGTAACATCATATAGTGGTCCTCTACAAAGATTGTTCAAATTATGCCCCTGGGGTCAAAACTGGCCACGCCCTGGGGGTCACATGGTTTATATACACTTAAATAGCAAAATGTCTTTATAAAACTCTTTTTTTCTGAAACTGCAAGGCCCAGAGGTTTCATATTTGGTGTGTTGCATCCTAGAGTGGTCCTGTACAAATATTGTTCAATTTATGCCCTTGGGGTCAAAACTGGCCACACCCCAGGGATTACATGATTAAAATAGACTTAAATAGCAGAATGACTTTAAAAATCTTCTCAGAAACCGCAAGGCCTAGAGGTTTCTTATTTGGTATGTAACATCACATAGTGGTTCTCTACAAAGATTGTTCAAATTATGCCCCTGGCCACGCCCTGGGGTCACATGGTTTATATAAACTTATATAACAAAATGTCTTTAAAAATCTTCTCCTCTGAAACCGCAAGGCCCAGAGGTTTCGTATTTGGAATATAACACCCTATAGTGGTCCTCTTCAAAGAATGTTTAAATTATGCCCCATGGGTCAAAACTGACCACACTCCAGGGGTCACATGGTTTATACAGACTTAAATAGCAAAATAACTTTAAAATTCTTCTCCTCTAAAACCGCAAGGCCTAGAGGTTTCATATTTGATATGTAACATCGTATAGTGGTCATCTACAAATATTGTTCAAACTATGCCCCTGGGGTCAAAACTGGTCACGCCGCGGTGGTCACATGGTTTATGTAGACTTAAATAGCAAAATGACTTAAAAAATCTTCTCCTCTGAAATGGCAAGACCCACAGCTATCCTATATTTGATATGTAATATTGCATAGTGGTCCTCTCCAAATATTGTTCAAATTATGCCCCTAGGGTCAAATGTGGCCACACACATGGTTTATATAGACTTAAATAGCAAAATGACTTTAAAAATCTTCTCTTAAACGGCAAGGACCACAGCTTTCCTATATTTTATATGTAACATTGCATAGTGGTCCTTTCCAAAGATTGTTCAAATTATGCCCCTGGGGTCAAATCTGGCCACAGCCCGAGGGGTCACATGGTTTATATAGACTTAAATAGCAAAATGACTTTAAAAATCTTTACCTGAAACCCCAAGGCCCAGAGGTTTGTTCTAGATTGTTCAAATTATGCCCCTGGGATAAAAATAAGCCACGACTCTGGAATGCGAATTCCAGTTGGGTTACAAGGTCTCAGGTGAGCGTCCGAGGGCCCTGAGGGCCCTCTAGTTTTGTATTTTGAAACGATTTCTGCAAAGTTTTATTCTTAGCTTACCTGAGCACTTTATGGGTGAGCTATTCTGGTTATTAACATGTTTCTGGAATAGCTGCTTTTAGTTGAGACTAAAGTTACCATGGTTACCATAAATGGTCATATCTATTGATGGAAATTTTTACAAAAAATAAAGACAACACAGTAGTAGGGAATAGATGCAATATACACCCATAGGCACTTCCAACTAGACCTTTTTTGATTGCGGTTTTCTCAAAAATGACAAAACGCATTAGTTTCAAATTTTGCACAGCACCATCATAATGCAATTTCCAATACAGGTATGATAAAAATCGAACGGTTCAGTGATCATGTATATGTCCTTGTGCTTGCAGGTGTCAAAACACATAACTGCACAAGAAAGTCATGGTGTGTGTAGACATTTGATGCAGTTTATAACCAAAGTGTTCAACAAGGAAACTCCAACCAAAAAAAACATTTAACATAAAATTATTTCATACATAACACCATCCCACAATGAAAAATACATGTTTCCAAAAATGTCAATCATATACAAAGTAATCTGCAATTTTATCCAATCATTGTACTTGGATATCAGGTGATAAACATTTAACCTATATTACACAAAGGAGCACGTGGTAAACTTCGAATCTGTTTGTGATATTAAATGAATGTATTTTTTTGTAAATTAATCAGTTAACAATAGTGAGGGAAGAGTTTAAAATTTTCGGTGCAAAACCAGGAAAGGGCTACAGTGCAGTATACAGGACGCACGCGCGCCATTGGTATGTAAGAGGCCTCATTCCGCGAAATAAAGGCATGTAGTACCGTAAAAGCTCTATATTTTCGGACACTATAAATTTCGGACACCCTCTTTTTGAGCCAAAATAATAATTTTTTGTCACTATATATTTTCGGACATCCTGATTTTAACCCATAATTAATGAATATAAATTTTCGGACATTTTATATGACAGGGGTATTTTCGCAGAATTCTGACCTGTTTGCGTTAACCGGTGACACATCGCACATGTGTTCTTGTGTATACCGGTAGTGGAATCGTATACTAATTATGCTGTTGAAATAATCATATTAAGGAGCCAGTCTTAACCAGTCTTAATCATTTACCAATAAATTCTGCTTAATTTTTTCACAGTTGTTGTTTTTATGGCGTATTACTGTAATGGAACTGATTAAGGGTATGATGTCAATTAGTGCCAATTATGATAATTCAATACCATTTGCATTTGAAATCTATTGTTATGCCAATTAGTGCCAATTAACAATTCATGTATCTACTGTACTATGCCCCTACTCAACACGATAAGTGTGACAAACAGGCTCCAGTTTTATAGCACCCTATCACAAGTTGCACAAATGTTTGAAGGTGTTAAAGACAATCGTTAAAGATTTTTAGTTCAAGAGCAAACAACAAAATCATAATTTGCATTTTTATTGCATTAATTACAGGTAAATAATATACGACATGGTAATCTTTGAACTTAGTCGACAAAAATGCAGTCTTGACGTAATTTTCTGTACAACAAAATCATACATATGAAATGATTTAAAATTCATTGCAAACATTGAAAAAATGAATA
The DNA here is from genome assembly GCA_027627225.1 of Congeria kusceri. NCBI lineage: Eukaryota > Metazoa > Mollusca > Bivalvia > Myida > Dreissenidae > Congeria > Congeria kusceri. Next base: position 49,500,864 of record CM051038.1, on the reverse strand, counting down.
ATACTATACAGCGTGGTATTAAACAAGCACCCGCAATCATTAATCGATACTATCCGTGTATATTTTGGCAAAAAACGTTATGCACCGGACAAATCCGAACGTAATTGCAATATTGTCATAGTGTCTCTAACTTTTCTGACACCTGTAATTTGGGAATATTTTTACGTATCTATATTTTCGGACACGAAAATATTTAATTATTTTTAAGTGTCCGAAAACATAGAGATTTTACAGTAATTATTATAAGATAAATTTTCACATTATTTAGACTGAAATTTATCAAATCATTATTTTTAATGACTCAATCAAAATAAAAGGAAAGGACCGAAAATATTAACTTTTTATTTCTAACGGTGAAATTAACTTTATTTAGTTTTCGCATTTTGGCGAATTTTTGGTTTGATATTATGTTTTAATTTTGTAAAGTTTTGTATGAAAACGAAATTGCAGATAAGGGAAATTAAATACATCGAAGTCTAATATGTTATTGTTTGTTCTTGTAAAGTTTGGAGAAATTCGGGCTAAACACACAAAAGTTATCGCTGATTAAGCGAAGGTCTAGTTAGAAGTGCCTATGGGTGTATATGTTATTCAGTAAGTCATTACATTTATATTTTAATACACAGTACACAATTATTATCTTAACTTTGTCTTTTTTTCTTAAATAATATTTGTCCTTATTTGCTTTCGTCTTTGAAGGTGAAAGTGAGGATGATGATGAATTTGATCAACTTGGAGAGGAGAGTGAATCTGATGATGCAGATAATACTAACTTGGCAGATTTCTATGATGATGATGTAGATGATGATGATGGGGAAGAGGAGGATAATGCTGGTGATAATGTAAAAGATGTTGAAGAACCAACAATTAGTAACAAACTCGAAAATACAAGCCTTTCAAAGGCAAAAACAAAAGATGGTAAGCTAGTTGAATCAGATAATCTTGGAAAAGATAGTGGAAAGGAAGTAAAAGGTAACAAAGAATCTGGTTTTCCTGAAAAGAAAGAAAAATGGGAAGAACTAGCCGACAGAATCAAAGAGATTACTGACAAAAAAATGAAAGAGAAAAAGGAAAAGAAAAAAGACAAGAAAGTTAGGTTTGTTGAAGAGGAAAATGAAAACAGCGAAAGTGACAATGACTCTGATGGTGAAGAGAAAGAATTTGATGATGAAGAAAGTGAAGATGTAAGTGAAACAAGTGATGCAGATGTAATGGAAGAATTTGACAATTTGAATGAAGACTCTAATGTAGATGTAAATAAGGGTGAAATGGATGAAAACGAAGGTATATTTGACAGTGGTCTAGAGCTGACCGAAGATAAGGACAAAGATCTCTCAGAGGATATCTATGGAAGGCTGAGAGATTCTAAAGGCAGGATCGTGAAGGATAACAAGCCGGCAGGGGGCGAGGGTGCGTATGTACCGCCAGCTAAGAGGATGAAACTGGCGGGGACTGATGATGAAAAACGCAAGCTAAAGATGGAGCAATTACAAAAGCAATTGAAAGGTCTAGTCAATAGGTAATTCATTGCCAGTCGATGTTATGAAAGTTGTGAGGTTTTAATAATAGTTCTAGCTAGTTTGATGGTTTGATATGATGTTCTGGGTATGACCAAGGTTATGCAGCATTGATCTTAGTTTGATTACACAGCCATCTTTTAAAATAACTAAAGGCGAACATTTCTTTTGCCAGAAATTTTGTCTGAACTTCGCTGTTTTTGTAAGCCAAATTTAAGGGTAAAAAGGTGTATATTGAACAGTGTTTTACAGTACATGTAACATTCCAAAGAATGTTCTGATAAGTAATATGTAAGTAATCATTTGTTTATACAATTCAAGGCACCATATAAACCTGAAAGACAGAACAACACAATTAATTGTACAATAAGGGAGTCAAATAGCCAGATTTTGTATCCTTGTACAAGAAATAAGTTGTTAGCGCTCACAATTTTTACATTAATTTTTATCCATTTTTCTTGATAGGAAGTCAACCTGCTTGTTTTTCAGGGCAAGTGAAAACAACATGCAGCCAATCAGTAGCCAGATAGAGGAGTTGTATCTTAGCAACAGTCGTGCGGACGTCACTCAGACCCTTCTGGAGATCGTGTCGTCTGCCTGCGTCACACCCGTCCTTACGCCCGACCGTCTGTCCATGGAACTGATGATGCTGGTGGCCATACTGCACGGGAACGTGGGCTCGGAAGTGGGTAAGACTGGGCTGTTATCATAAAGCATCTTAAGTAGTTTCTTAAATATTTTCACTTAAGTGCAAAATTTGAATGTATTATATTTCTTTACTTAATAAACAGACGCATATGGTGTTGATATTACTCAAATAACTCTTTCATAATGATGCTATTTTAAAGTGTTACTTAATGCTAAACTGTTTCTTTATGGAATTATACAGTTGAGAAAATTTCCAGATTTAAGGATAAGGATAAAATGTAACTTAAGATGCTTCGTGAATACCGCCCCGGGTGTTGAAACACTTTTTAGACGGCTGACGGAAGCCAATGGTTTTTTGGGAGAGTAATTTAGAAAACAAGTATTGTGAAAAACTACTTCTTTTCTTTGCAGGCTATAATTCAGTAAATCAAAACCAGAAAGGGTCCCTCTTTGAAACAGCACAATTTTACACCTGTTTTTTTACATTTTAGATATTGAAGATAATGTATGAAATGTGTATTATAATGTGTATTTCATGTGATTTATTACAATAACAGTTTCTAAAAAAATTATTTTCCTTTTTTTAATGAAAACTTTAAAATAATGACACTCCAACTTTTGCTATTTACTTGTATGTAACCGAAATATTCACCTGAGTGTCCTTGAATAAGACCACCAAAATTATGCGCTACATTGGTTAGTTTTTACTTGTTGCAAGTGTTGTTTCTTGTTACCGATTCTCATTCTGAATATTTTGACAACAAATTACTGCAATTTATTCATTTTAAACTTTAGTATGGAATATTGAGAGCTTGCATTGTATGACCTACTTTTGTCTCAGTAGGCTACAAAGCATTAACAATCGATGCTCCTAACTACTACGCTTCATCGGTTATTCTAGCCCTGTGCAGATTGACTCGTTAACTGTCATGTAAATAATTCCGTTTGCGTAAGATAATTAGCTCGAAAAATATTTGTTTGTTACAAACTAGTTTTGATGTCATATACAATTGAATAAGAAGCCACATTATAAAGTTTAAAGTTGGGACATTGAACTTCATTCAAACAAATGTTTCCTTTTAGAAAAATGCACTCATAATTCACATGCTTTTAGTTTCTTTTGTCGCCAACAGTCTTTCTACGCTGTCAGCGTTTTATTTGGTTCACCAACCCGTTAAACAACAATAATCATGTGAAAAAACATTTCTATTCTAACATGATTTGACAAAAAAAAATTTGCAATCGTGACTACTATTTGCATTGTTTATTGGGTAGTTTAACAACAATAATTTTGTTCTTTGTCTATAGAAAAATAAGCGAGTACCATGTTAGAATCTTCATTTTCAAATTAAATCTATTAAAATTTGCTTATTAAATTGTTATAGCATTATAAAAACGACAAATCTCAAAGTTTAAAAATTTTCTCCAAAATAAGCGCACATCATTATATCATAAGTGGACATAAGATAACATTTCTGTCCGCATGTGCAGGAGTTTTCACGACAGTTTGACGGGGATAATTTCACTAGCTTGCATGTGTAAAACTGATAATCTGACATTCATTACACCAATGCTGCTTTCATAATAATGATGAATCAAATAAAGGGCTTTAACAATATTCGCTAACAATTCTGTCTGCAGGTGCAGCTTTCCTACAGGAGTTTGCACGACAGTTTGCCCGTCTGCTGAGAGAGGAGAACTACGGGGCGGGAAAGGAAATCGACAACGTGGTCATCCTCCTGGCACATCTCTATAACTTTAAGGTCAGGGAAAATTGTATTCAAAGTCAGATAGAACATTTTTTTCAAGGTATGATATTATTTTCTTCCAGAGAAATTTTTTTGAGGACAGATTTAATGTCCTTCTTTTAGTTAAAATCTTTCTTCAGGGTCAGACATATGCTGACTACATGGTCAGATATAATACGCTTAATTCAAGAACTTATTATGAGGTCAGATGTAAGTATGTTTACTTTAAAGTCAATCTGACTACAGTGCACGATCTGCCTAAGCCTACTGGAAGATCTGTTGACGGCCTGTTAAATTACTCCTTCTCGAAAACCCGGAATTGTCCAAACCGTTACAATTGATAGTTAATAAACCTAAGCACAGTGTCATATACATATAGAATAAAAAGTAAAAGCCAACGGTATATGATTATACTATGTTTCTCAAATCTGGTCCCTAATCGACCGCAACGTTTCGCCTTTCAGGTGGTGCACAGCCTGTTAGTATTCAGTGTGATTCGGAAACTTGCTGAGAGCTTTCACGAGCGGGACGTGGAGTTGATACTTTTGATGCTCAGACGTAAGAATGTATAAATACGTGTTATTTTCTGCTTAACTATTAGCTAAACATCACCAGTATGTTTTTACGAGATAGTACAGTGGTGAAATACTTATTTATTGATTTTAATTAGCTCAGTAATTTGTCAAATGTGTAACATTTTTTTATAATCAAAAATGAATTTCAATTATGCTGTAATTAAAAAATGCATGTTCTGAGCAGTATAAATAACCAACTCTTAGCAAAGAATTATATATTAATATTATATACTCTTATGCATTTATGAATCACTGATTCTTAGCAACAAACCCCACCACATTTCAGACGTAGGTTTCACTCTACGGAAGGACGACCCCGGCGAACTCAAAGAGCTGATAGTTCAGATCCAGACCAAGGCGTCTGGTACCGAGGGGTCACGCATCGCTGACCAGTCCAGGGTCCGATTCATGCTTGAGGTCATACTGGCCATTCGCAACAACAACCTGCGCAAGATACCGAACTATGACCCGGATCATCTGGACCATCTGCGGAAACTGATCCGAAACTACATGCGGGGTAGGATAACATTATCTTAAAATGATGGTTCTAAAACCGTATAATTACAACTTTTTGTATTTTTACATAAACACTGCATTCTGTTTGGATAGGTCGCCCATGTGACCTGTCTCATACCCCTATGAACCCGCTGCGAATGTAAATTAACTCGTTATTATTTATGACCGTTCTACATTTTTCATTCACTATTTGCAAAATGATGTCATTGTTTTGCGGACCCTTTACGATGTTTACTTTTTCATTCGCTATTTGCGAAATGATGTCATTTTTTTGCGCGAACATTTACAATGTATGCCCTATTGTTCGTAAACAAAATGACTGATTCATCGGTTGCTGGTGTTGCAGACGATGAAATTTTTAACACATTTATTGGGATATTTAAATTGTTTTTACCAGAAAGTCCACTCCAAAATGATCCATAGCTATTTGGAATGTATGACAAGGTATTAGAAATGCTGTTAGACGAAAATGAATCCGAAACTGAAAAGGGGTTCCTACACAGAAAAATACTATTTAATTCTTAAGTGAATCGCTTCATTGAGATAACGTGCAGGGTTAGAAATTGCCTATAAAACACTAGTAATCTTTTGTGAGTTACTTTTGTGTCAACTCGCAACATGACAAATTTGACTCACAAAAATACTTATGTCACGTGGAATGGTGAATTTATTACCCCAGAATTCTAACTTGCCAAGAATAAGTTGTATTCTCTTTCTCTATAACACAAGCTAGATCGATCTACTGAACACAGATAAATCAGGAGTTAGAGTGTCTCTTTTTCACTCGTAAAATATTGCAAGTTTGAACAAAAATTACTCGCATTTTTCCCTTTTTAGCTCGACTATTCGAAGAATAGGTGAGCTTTCCTACTACCCCCGGCGTCGGCGTCCGCGTCTGAGTTTAGTTAAAGTTTTTATTCAAAAGTCTTGTAACTTCAAAACTATATAAGTTATTCACTTGAAACTTGGAATATACCTTTGTCATCAACTCCAGTGTCAGGGGCAACATTCCCCATAACTCTGTTTTGTATTTTGACAGAGTTATGCCTCGTTTTCAGTGGTTAAACTTTATATTCAAAAGTTTTGTAACTTCAAAACTACATAAGTTATTCATTTGAAACTTGTAACTAACCTTTGTCATCAACTCCAGTATCAACGGCAACATTCCGTATAACTCTGTTTTGTATTTTGACAGAGTTATGCCCCTTTTTCACATAGATTTTCTGGTTAAAGTTTATATTCAAAGGTTTTGTAACTTCAAAACTACATAAGTTATTCACTTGAAACTTGGAACTAACCTAAGTCATCAACTCCAGTATCAAAGGCAACATTCCCCATAACTCTGTTTTGTATTTGACAGAGTTATGCCCCTTTTTCACATAGATTCTCTGGTTAAAGTTAATATTCAAAGGTTTTGTAACTTCAATACAACAAAAGCTATTCACTTGAAACTTGGAATATACCTTTGTCATCAACTCCAGTATCAGGGTGAACATTCCCCATAACTCTATTTTGTATTTTGATAGAGTTATGTCCCTTTTTCACATAGATTTTCTTGTTAAAGTTTATATTCAAAAGTTTGGTAACTTCAAAACTACATAAGTTATTCACTTGAAACTTGGAACTAACCTTTGTCATCAACTCTAGTATCAGGGGCAACATTACCCATAACTCTGTTTTGTATTTTGACAGAGTTAGCCCACTTTTTACATAGACTTTGTGGTTAAAGTTTTTGTTCCAAAAATTTATAAACTATACAAGGCTTCACTTAAAAATATTGTATTTTAACACATTTATGCCCCTTTCACTGTCCAAAATATGTACCAACTGAAATACTTTGAATAGTCGAGCGCGCTGTCCTCTGACAGCTCTTGTGATGGCCCCAGCATCTTTTTGCAGGAGGCATATAGTAATCGTCGTGTCCGTCCTTCCGACCGTCTATCCTTCCATCTGTGAAGGTTAAGTAGATTTTACCGTACATGCCATACGTCCTGATCTTTCCGGGATTGTCCCGCTTTCGCGAGGTTTGTTCCGGCGTCCGTAAAAATTTTACCGTTTCGTCTAGCACCAACACGGCTTTCTGCAACACTTACACAGTTGTTGCTTATGACCATTCCCTATCCACCCATATCACCCAACCTCACTTTGACCTTGACCTAATTTGGACTTATAATAATTCAAAAGTGCTATTTCTTGGTAAACTAGATTTTACCGTTTCGTCTAGCACCAGCACCGCTTACTACAACACTTAGATATTTACAAAGTTGTTGCTTATGACCATTCCCAATCCATTATATCACCCAACCTCACTTTGACCTTGACCTTGACCTAATTTGCACTTAGAATAATTCAAATGGGCTGTTTCTTGGTTAACTAGATTTAACCATTTCGTCTAGCACCAACACCGCTTGCTACAACACTTGGATACTTACACAGTTGTTGCTTATGACCATCCCCAATCCACCCATAACACCAAACTTTACTTTGACCTTGACCTTGAACTAATTTGGACTTATAATAATTCAAAAGTGCCATTTCTTGTTTAACTTGATTTTACCGTTTCGTCAAGCTCCAACACCGCTTACTACAACACTTGGATATTTATACAGTTTTTACTTATGACTGTTCCCAATCCACCCATATCACCCAACCTCACTATGACATTGACCTTGACCTAATTTAGACTAAGAAATGGGCTACCCAGCACCAACTGGGGCATGTGTGTTTATCAAACACAGAATCTTGTTTTACTTGCATTTGTGAGTACAAAAGTCCACATTTGATCCATGATATGTGAAGTCTACACAGTCGACAGTCTTGTATATTGCAGCTTGTTCCTTTTGAATGAAATAATAAAAGAGACATGATCAACCTCCTTATTTGTAGTACAAGTTCAATGTCATTTCATAGTATTGAGATTCATAGTATCCCATAGTATCCCATTTCAAGTGTAGGTAACAATAATCACCTAAACGTTTACACCTTAAGTTACGACATAACATCTCACTTAAGCAAGAAGCCACAGGTATAGGGGACCTCTCCTGCGTCGGCCATATGCCTTCAACACTTGGCTAGCGCATGTGATAAAGGCGCAGTTAGTGGTTTGCGAGTGCTGACATCTTCCTTTTTGCAGGTGGTCATTTTGGCGACAACCAGCTTCATATATCCCTTGAGGATCTACTAAACGCAGAGCAACATGGCAAATGGTGGCTGGTTGGCTCCTCCTGGGATGGGAAAGATACTAAGAACACAGAGCAAGGTAATATTGTATGTACCAGCAGGGCTTTCCTTTGACCCGAGCTTCTGGGTTTTGACGCGTGCAAATTTCAAAATACGCTTGTTTGACTCGCAAGGTAATTACTTCACGCGTCACCTTTGACCCGGGGCAATTTCCGGAATTGCGTCATACAGTATAACTTGGCTGGCTGATTATTCCAATCAGTCGAACAGCCATGTCAAGGTTGATAAAACACTCAGCGATTATTGGTTGAAGGCGGAGTCAACTTTAAATAGACGCTGTCCATCAGCGGTCAAGTTACCGTGTAGCTCCGCCCATTAGGCGGAGTTTTGTCGCTCAGAAAAGTCTATATTGACCAACTAAAATGCACAGTTATATACGCTTCCAATGATGTGAACAATCGACCTATTGGCGTAATATACATGTATCCACGCTTTAGTTAATGTACATGAGTTCGTTAGAGTATGATTATTCCCGACCATTAATCGTTTAAACCACAATTTACTCACTGCTTACGTTGTTGATAATATCCACATTTATTTTAGCTCCTAAATATAAAGGCATTGTTTTAAATTACTTTCCTTTATATCTCGGGTAAAATTATGAATATATTTCCAAAATTTGAAATCCGATTTCAGCGAAAATTCTGACTTAGTATCATTTCTTATATCCGAAACATCTAACGTCCAATTTTAGTGTTCGAGTGTCATGAACACATTTTTTGTGTATTTCATGCAAATCCTTTGTATTCTAGAAAAGCGCGCGAAAGTTATGGTGACACAAACGACCTCACGTTCCACGCATGGAAAGCATGCGTGTATCCACCAAATATATACATGTCATCTGGGAATAAAAACTTCGTAGTGCAAGAACTTTGAAATCTTTTCTGTTTTTTTTATAAAACTTTCGTAGTGCAAAAACTTTGCGATCTTTAGCATTTGAATAATTATTTTATTGCAGTTTATTTAATATACTTTGTAACAGTAAAACAGTATTCACTGACCGTAACTATGTATATTTTTTTAGGAAGGAAAGCATGTTTTATTGTTGTACTTGATATGCGATTTCATAAAAAAAAATTCGGTGGTATTTTTAGTATGTAAAGAATATTCTAAAATCTTAATAATTATAATAATAATAAATAATAATAATAATAAATATAAATAATATATCTAATAATAATAATAATAGATCTAATAATAATAATAATATTAAAAATATAACAATAATAATACGAGGAAAATAAAATAAAAAAGAAAAGTTAATAAAAAAATAATAAATAATAAATTAAAATAATATTTTTAAAATATAAAATAAAACTAATAAATTAAAAGAAATGATAATAAAAAGATAGAAAACGAATGGAAACTACCCACAAAGCATCGACTCTTGAAGGTTTATGTCTGACTCTTTGGGAATTTGATTTTGACTCTTCAGAATTTGACCCCAAGAGTCATTGACTCTTGAAATTCAAAGTCTAAGGAAAGCCCTGTACCAGACTCCTGACAACGTTATTTACACATAGAATAAAATGTTTCAACAAAATGATGACTCTAGGTTTAAGATATCATTTGATTTACGATGTTTCTGGAATATGGCACCAGATAACTCCTTACAGTAACCATGCTAGTGAGTCTTCCTGATTTCAGGAGAACAAAAAGAGTATTTGTGGCGCGTCGTGGGAAACCGGACTTAATGCATGTGCGTAAAATGTCATCCCAGATTAGCCTGTGCAGTCCGCACAGGCTAATCCGGGACGACACTGTCCGCCTGAAGTGGATTTATGGTTAGAAGACACTCATTGAAACAGAAAATACCATAAAAGCGGAAAGTGCCGTCCCGGATTAGCCTGTGCGGACTGCACAGGCTAATCCGGGACGACACTTTATGCACATGCATTAAGACCGGTTTTCCCACAACGCGCCTCATTGATATTTTCATAATGACAAATGCAAATCAAGGATAAATCTGGAATATAAAAAAAATGGCATGATTTAATAGTTTTCAGGGTTTAAACTCTATAATAGATATTTTAAGTGAAACAAAATAAACTGTAAAAAATAAAACGTAAAATTTTAATAAACTGTGGCGCAATATTGTGCGAGCGTTGGTGGTACCAATAAGAGCATTGTTTTATTTTTAGATGGAGCAAAAAGTAGTTCTGTTGTTGATGGTCTGGAGGTGTCCTCCAAGCTGCAGGCATTGGCACGGAAACAGCGTATGAATACAGAGTTGCGCAGGAATATTTTCTTCATCATAATGACTAGTGAGGTATGGTGGCATGCTTCGTTAACAAGTTATTATGCCTTTTTTAACTATGTTAATGACTTCAAATATTGATGATTTGTTAAAAAAAAAAATCTACAAAGAAAGTTAATTTGTATCTTGAATTTCAGAGTTGCTTGCTGTGTAATTAGCCAAAGATGCCAAAAGTTTTTTTTCACTTCCTGATAAGTTTCAGTTTGAAGTTCAGATTTATTCTTTAATAGACTTGACTAGGTAAATGTTGATTGAAGATAAGTTTATTTTCTCGGCGCGAAAATGTGAACCACTCGAAAAGGCCCTTGGTTCAGGTTGTATAAATATATGATAAATAAACCTAATTCTCCAAATAATAAAATAATAAATAAATAAGAACTTTTTTATGCCCCCACAAAGTGGGAGGCATTAAGCATTGCACTTGTCCGTCCATACATCCCTAAATTTTGTGGACTCAACTCCTCTTTAACGACTGGGTGTATTTCGCTCAAACTTTCACAGCTGAACATATTAATGTATTTGTTTGTTTGTTTTTGTTGGGGTTTTTCGCCGTTTTTAACAGTGTTTCAGTCATATCACAGCGGTCAGTTAACCTACTCACACTTTTCCTGGGCAAGCTTAGCCGATCTAACCGGTTTACCAGTACTAAGTGCACATACCTATGCCAGTAACTGACAACTGCCCTACTTGAATCAGAGGTAGGGGGAGAATGGCCGTAGAAATAATTTCATGACCAATCCCCACACAAGTTATGTGGCCGGGCTGGGGTTCGAACTCACGATCCCCGGATTGACAGTCTACAGCTCTACCAACTGAGCTAGCTGAGACTAACTGAGACCAATTTTGGCAGAATTATGGCTCTTTGATATTTTTTCCACTATATATACTTCATGAAATTTTGTGGACTCAACTCCTCTTTAACTTCTGGAATGATTTCGCTCAAACTTTCACTGCTGAACAACCGTAATATGTAGTTGATCATAAAGGAAGGAATTTTGGCTGCGACCAATTTTGGCAGAATGATGGTCCTTTGACATTTTTTTCTCTTTATATACTTCCTGAAATTTTGTGGACTCAACTCCTCTTTAACGACTGGCCGGATTTCACTCAAACTTTCACAGCTGAACAACCTTAATGTGAACGTGATCGTAAAGGAAGAAATTTTGGCTGTGACCAATTGTGGCAGAATTATGCTCCTTTGTCTTTTTTTTTCACTATAGAATTTATATGACAATAAATTTGTTAACGCAAAAATTGTCTGTGTCCAAACATGCGTCGTGCGGACATCTGTGTCTGTGACACATCCAGTTTTATCGAAGCCTCGCTAATTTAACTTATCTTCATTCAAAACTGACCTTTATTCTTTCTGCCAACTTTTTCCAGGATTATTTGGATGCGTTCGAGAAGCTGCTCCGTCTGGGTTTGAAGTCCAACCAACAACAGGAGGTGGTGGTGGTAATCCTCAGTTGCTGTATGCAGGAGAAGAACTACAACCCATTCTATGCATTCCTGGCTCAGAAATTCTGTGAATATCATAGGACTTACCAGGTATTGGACCTTGAACAGGCTTTTTGTACCTTATATACGGTAGTATATATAGAGGATATTTTTTTAATGCAGTGTAAGATGGTATTTATTTCATGAGTGGTCATAGAAACAATATTTTCACGAGTGGCACAGCCTTGAGTGAAAATATCTAGTTTCTATGACCACAAATGAAATAAAATACGATCTTACACTGTATTAAACAAATTATCGTTTTATTTCATGCTTTTGAATGATAAACACAAAAAATGCTCGAGATATGCTGAAGCGTCACAAGTTTTGTGTATTATGACATAAATATTACGTCATTATGATTCCAAAATTGTCGATCACTGTTGTGGTGGGAAAATAGTGCCACTCTTACTGCATTGCTGTCGCTTAATTATATTTGTATTAAATTTTATTATGTATTTTCTGTTGTTTAAAAAGGTTTAAACTGACGATTAGGGTATTCGCATACTTTCAAAAAATGAACATAAAAACAAAGTTAAAAGTAGATTATATAACCAAATTAAAATGATCAAATGTTATCATTTTACTTGACCTAGAGTGAAATGATCGGGTTATCATTCACTGGTATTCTCCACTCATTCACCGCATAACATGAAATAAAGGCTTATCGCAATCCCCAAATAAAATTTTGTAAATTCATGCAATTTCTCCCAAAATTATCCCGGGATTTTTGTTCCCCTTTTCCAAATCTGTTGTGATAATTTTCCCCAAAACCGCGGGCTCGGGCCCCATCTCCAGCCCCTGAAAAAAGCCCTTTTGGAGTTCAGTCATGTGACTCTCACTCTGGAAGACTGATTTACTCTGTTCGAGTGCCACATTCCATTTGACATTATATTGACTAGCTATTTAAAAAAACGAAACAAGTCATCTGATCTTGATGTGTTAAATATAGAGATAAATGTCTTAACAGGTTAGACAAAACGACAGACCTCTAGTTTTATGAAAGGTTTCTTGCTAATGTGGGGTGGTTCTGTAAGGGCAGTTGCAAAGTTGTAAAGATTTTATGGAATTTTTTAGTGTGACTTTTTTTGTAAAACTGGAGGTCTGACATTTTTCCTAACCAGTGTTTTTGTTAAACTGAGGGTCTGACATTTTTCCACACCAGTGTGTGTGGTATTACAGATTCATAGTGTCAGCATTTTTAACTTTTCAGATGTAAGTTATGCTTTCTCAACAAATTAAAGAAACAATCTTGTGGTCCATCTCAGACTTAAGATCATTCAGACACATGTCATATTTGTTATATGCTTTTTCACATATACTCGTGTTTTGTCTATTACTACAATTATTTTGTTCTATGTTGAGAAGCTTACACCAATTGTTTTTCTGTTCTGGGCCTACATCCACAAAGCTCCATACGGAAAACTTAATTATGCCCCCCTTCGAAGAAGTGGGGTTATATTGCTTTGCACCTGTCCGTCAGTCGGTCGGTCGGTCAGTCGGTCCGTCGGATGGTCTGTCGGTCTGTCCGTAGACCATTTCGTTTCCGCACGATATCTAGAGAATGATTTGACCTACGATCATTTAAGTTAGTATGCTGGTTACTTGGGAGAAAAGGAAGACGCCTATTGATTTTGAGGTCAACATGTCAAAGGTCAAGGTCACCGGGCTTGTATTATGAAATTCGTTTCCGCACAATATCGAGAGAATGCTTTGACCTACGATCATTTAAATTGGTATGCTTGTTACTTGGGAGGAAAGGAAGACGCCTATCAATTTTGAGGTCAACAGGTTAAAGGTCAAGGTGACAGAGGCCTGTAACATGACAACTGTTTTCTCTGTAGACCATTTCGTTTCCGCATGATATGTAGAATACGCTTTGACCTACGATCATCCAAGTTGGTATGCTTGTTACTCGGGAGGAAAGGAAGATGCCTATCAATTTTGAGGTCAACAGGTCAAGTCACAGGGGTTGTAACATGGAAACTGTTTTCTCCGTTGACCATTTTGTTTCCGCAGGAAATCTAGAGATGTTTTGGCCTATTTGATGTTTAAATCAAACAGAAAACAGGTATCCTTATATATAGAATGTAAAAATAATTCCATAATTATACTCTATCTTTCTTTCAGCTTTATATTTACTTTCTAAAGCATCAACTAAACACCCCATGTGTTAATGTGCACATAAAATATTTTAAAAATGTCTTAACAATTGAACATATTGACGACTTGGCTGCAAGTCGGGGGGGTGGGGCATACATGTTTTAAAAACATCTCTAGTATCTCTAGTTAAATTTCTTTTATTAATCATAAAATTCCTTAAGTCTGTGGTGTGTTATTTTAAAGTTTGTTCTGTTTTAAATCTGGTACAAACCATATACAAAATAATTTACCATATTTCAAATATAAAATCTTGATTTCCACACGGAAAATTGTATTTGAATTGTTCACTTAAATATGACTTCTGCTAAGATTTTCCTTGGGAGCTTTGTGGACATGGTTCAAGGACTTGCTATTTCATTTTATGTAGATTGGTTTATTCCCACTCCTGTTTGGTCCCTTACAGATGGGGTTCCAGTTCACGCTGTGGGACCAGTTTAAGGAGCTGGGGTCCCTGTCAGAGCGCCGCAGGTCACACCTGGCCAAGCTCCTAGTGCACTTGTTCACCACCAGGGCCCTCTCACTCTCCATTCTCAAGGTGGGTACTTTCCAGGGCCCATATCCAAAAAGCTCCGAAGTGAAAATTCTTTATACTTATATTCAATATGTGTATTAGACTTTGACAGTTACTCTCAATCTCTATATTCAATATGTGTATTAGACTTTGACAGTTTTCTCTCACTCTCTATACTCAATGTGGGTATTAAACTTGGACAGTTTCTCTCACTCTCTATATTCAATATGTGTATTAGACTTTGACAGTTTTCTCTCACTCTCTATACTCAATGTGGGTATTAAACTTGGACAGTTTCTCTCACTCTCTATATTCAATATGTGTATTAGACTTTGACAGTTTTCTCTCACTCTCTATACTCAATGTGGGTATTAAACTTGGACAGTTTCTCTCACTCTCTATATTCAATATGTGTATTAGACTTTGACAGTTTCTCTCGCTCTCTATACTCAATGGGGGTATTAGACATTGACAGTTTTCTCTAACTCTCTGTACTCAATATGGGTATTAGACATTTACAGTTTTCTGTTTCTCTCTATACTTAATATGGGTATTAGACATTGACAGTTTTCTTTTTCTCTCTATACTCAATATGGGTATTAGACATTGACAGTTTTCTCTATATACTCAATGTGGGTATTAGACATTGACAGTTTTCTCTAACTCTCTATACTCGATATGGGTATTAGACGTTAACAGTTTTCTCTAACTCTCTATACTCAATATGGGTATTAGACATTGACAGTTTTCTCTAACTCTCTATACTCAATATGGGTATTAGACGTTAACAGTTTTCTCTAACTCTCTATACTCAATATGGGTATTAGACATTGACAGTTTTCTCTCTATATACTCAATGTGGGTATTAGACATTGACAGTTTTCTCTAACTCTCTATACTCAATATGGGTATTAGACGTTAACAGTTTTCTCTAACTCTCTATACTCAATATGGGTATTAGACATTGACAGTTTTCTCTAACTCTCTATACTCAATATGGGTATTAGACGTTAACAGTTTTCTCTAACTCTCTATACTCAATATGGGTATTAGACATTGACAGTTTTCTCTCTATATACTCAATGTGGGTATTAGACATTGACAGTTTCTCTCACTCTCTATACTCAATATGGGTATCAGACTTTGCAAGTTTCTCTCACTCTCTATATTCAATATGGGTATCAGACTTTGCAAGTTACTCTTACTCTCTATACTCAATATTGGTATTAGACATTGACAGTTTCTTTCACTCTCTATACTCAATATGGGTATCAGACTTTGCAAGTTTCTCTCACTCTCTATACTCAATATGGGTATCAGACTTTGCAAGTTACTCTTACTCTCTATACTCAATGTGGGTATTAGACATTGACAGTTTTCTCTAACTCTCTATACTCAATATGGGTATCAGACTTTGCAAGTTTCTCTCACTCTCTATATTCAATATGGGTATCAGACTTTGCAAGTTACTCTTACTCTCTATACTCAATATTGGTATTAGACATTGACAGTTTCTCTCACTCTCTATACTCAATATGGGTATCAGACTTTGCAAGTTTCTCTCACTCTCTATACTCAATATGGGTATCAGACTTTGCAAGTTACTCTCACTCTCTATACTCAATGTGGGTATTAGACATTGACATTTTCTCTCACTCTCTATACTCAATATTGGTATTAGACGTTAACAGTTTTCTCTAACTCTCTATACTCAATATGGTATCAGACTTTGCAAGTTTCTCTCACTCTCTATACTCAATATTGGTATCAGACTTTGCAAGTTACTCTCACTCTCTATACTCAATGTGGGTATTAGACATTGACATTTTCTCTCACTCTCTATACTCAATATGGGTATTAGACTTTGCCAGTTTCTCTCACTCTCCATACTCAAGGTGGGTTTGCCACAAACATTTAAACTCCTCTCGAGCTATTATTGAACGATTAATGTCCATTCATCTAGCTTTACAAGCGTTTCACAAGCTGCACCACATACAATCTCATTAAAATCATCTGCAGTCTGACGCTACTACATTATCCGCTGACTGGATCTGATGACTTTGCATTAGAGGTCACGTTCAAATGACCTTTTTAGGAGCCAATCAAACTGTTGCCTTCAAAGTATTGCGGTACAACTTTATATTTATACCACAAATACTATGCACGAAATTTACGTTATTTTTATAGGTTTACTCGCCTAAGGTACCACTGTATCAATTGTTATCCCTGTGAAAATTAACTGTAAATGATTTATTCCCGGGATCAGCTGGAAATGCATCACTTTTCAAAAACCGTGGCCAAACATTGCTGTGCAAAAGGCATTTTTATTGGGCGCAGCAGGGCTGATGTTTTATTGTTCAAAAGGTCATTTGAATGTGACCTGTTATACGATGTCTTCAGATCCTAACAATGTTAGGATTTAATTTAAATGAGATTGCACCACACACTGCATGTATTTTTAGCTCACCTGAACACACAAGTGCTATTGTTTTCACATCATGAATACTGACACTGGTGTAAAGTTTTTTGCCATGTTCGAGTACAGATACTATGTTCACTGAATTTTAAACATTGTCTTGTGTGAATTGATAATTATGCCCCCCTTCTAAGAAGTGGGCGTATATTGCTTTGCATCTGTCGGTCGGTCGGTCTGTCCGTAGACCATTTAGTTTCCGCATGATATCTAGAGAAAGCTTTGACCTACAATCAGTTGGTATGCTGGTTACTTGGGAGGAAAGGAAGATGCCTATTCATTTTGAGGTCAACAGGTCAAAGGTCAAGGTCACCATTGCTAAAAATAGAAAAATGGTTTCCGCTCAATAACTTAAGAACGCATCGAGATATTTTAATGAAACTTTATACATATATACCTTATATCAGAACCTCGCTTGGAATTGCATATGGGGTGGGTGGGGTCAAGGTTACTAAAAATATAAAAAATGGTTACCGCACACTAACTTTAGAATGCATTGAGCTATTTTAATTAAACTTCATACAAATATACCTTATATCGAGACCTTGCTTTGAATTGCATATGGGGTGGGTGGGGTCAAGGTCACCGTTACTAAAAATAGAAAAACCGTTTCTGCTCAATAACTTTAGAATCCATACAGATATTTTAATGAAACTTCATACGTAGATACCATATATCGAGACCTCGCTTGGGATTGCATATGGGGTGGTTGGGGTCAAGATCAAGGTCACCATAACTAAAATAGAAAAACGGTTTCTGCTGAATAACTTGAGAACGCATCGAGATATCTTAATGAGACTTCATACATATATAACTTATATCGAAGCCTTATTTGATATTGCATATGGGGTAGGTGTGGTCAAGGTCAAGGTGACAGTTACTAAAAAAAGAAAATGGTTTCCACTTAATAACTTGAGAATGCATCAAGTTATTTTAATGAAACTTCATACATAGATATCTTATAATGAGACCTCTCTTGGGATTGCACATGTGGTGGGTGGGGTCAAGGTCACCGCTACTAAAAATAGAAGAACGGTTTCCGCTCAATAACTTGAGAACGCATCGAGATATTTTAATGAAACTTCATACATAGATACCATATATCGAGACCTCGCTTGGGATTGCATATTAACAAAATTTCTTAACAATTGCACATATTCACAACTTGGCTGCAAGTAAAATAACAACAACAAGTGCTGTAAAGTTGTCATCGGATTTTTTGTTTCAAATTTAAAATTGTGGAGATAAAAGAAGAATGAACAATAATCAAGTCACCCCTTGATGAAATCAGTTTGTGAACAATAATCAAGTCACCCCTTGATGAAATCAGTTTGAACTGTAAATTCAGCATAAAAAATAGGAAATGTTGTAGTCAGGGCATTTCATTGCTGATATGTGAGGGACTTTCAGATATTTATAAGTATATAGTAAGAAGAAACGTATTAATCATTGGTGAAAACTGCAAATTTAAAGAGTTCAACACATTTATCTGTGTTGTTTTTTTTTATATTGATACAGGCAATTCAATTCAATGTTATTCAAGTAAATTGCCACCAGTGCTGCAACAGGCTAATCCATGACGGCACTTTCCGCTATTATGGTATGTTCTGTTTCAAGGAATTCTCTTCTAAACATAAATGCAATGTAGGCGGAAAGTGCCATCCTAGATTAGCCTGTGTGGACTGCACAGGCTGATCCGGGACGACACTTTACGCACATGCATTAAGCTCGGTTTTCCCATGACACGCCTCATATATACTTTAGGGACAAGCAACAAACATCATTCGTCAGAAATGGACCATCCAGCCTAATTAACGACCCCCCATATTTTAAATAATAAATGCTCTCCTGTTGCTTTAAATACTCAATGCAAATGCATGCCAAACACCTGTTTTTGCTGATCTTTGATAGAAATGTTTGCAGAATGAGCTGCAGAGTCAAATCAAAAAGTTTCCTATGTACATTATATGCCAAAAAGTTTCCTATGTACATTATATGCCAAAAAGTTTCCTATGTACATTATATGCCAAAAAGTTTCCTATGTACATTATATGCCAAAAAGTTTCCTATGTACATTATATGCCAAAATGTTTCCTATGTACATTATATGCCATAAAATTTCCTATGTACATTGTATGCCAAAAAGTTTCCTATGTACATTATACGCCAAAAAGTTTCCTATGTACATTATATGCCAAAAGGTTTCCCATGTACATTATATGCCAAACGGTTTCCCATGTACATTATATGCCAAAAAGTTTCCTATGTACATTATATGCCAAAAAGTTTCCTATGTACATTATACGCCAAAAATTTGACTAATATTCAATGCCCCCCTTTGAAAAATGTAAAGCCCCCGATGACATTTATGAGGGAATATAAGTTATATTTCTTGTTCCATTACCAGGTGGTCTCCTTTGGAACGCTCGATAAAGCCATGGTGCGTCTGCTGAAACAGATCCTGACGGAGCTTCTTCTAGATCACCCAGAAGCTGTCGTGAAGGACGCTTTTACCCGCATCGCTCAGTTGGATAAGCTGAAGCCCCTACACGAGGGACTCAGACTGTTCCTGCGACATTTTCTCGCTCGCGGGAAAAAAGGAGAACCGAAAAATCCGGTTTTATTGGAGAGGATTGAACTTGTGGACACTGTTTTGGCACGGGGAAAAGGGCATGTTCTGTTATAGCCTAGCAAATGTTTTTAATGTATTCTGATACGGGCTGAAATGATTTTTGTTCTTGATAAATTTGTGTTCATGAAAATTGTTTCAATAAAATACTTTTCTAAGAGCTCCAGTTGTTTGATATTCATATTATATTTCAGGATATTTTGATTACCTTGATGATATTTTTCTCAACGGCAATAGAATGGCACAGAAAAAGCAATGACAAATATTTGCGCAATATTTTAATGTGTCTCTTTCTAACAACTTTGGAAGAAGTTCCGTTATCATTAGAAGACGCTTGATTATAACATTATAACATACAGTCTTATTCTAAGTTATATAGTTGTATAACAGCATAGTATGAAGGCTTAAAGCATGTAGTCTAATATATAATCGAATATCAGTGTATAAAATAATAAATTATATTCTGATACTGATCAAGCTACTAAATGTACAGGGGCTGTATTCACGAAGCATCTTAAGTTACATTTTATCATCTTAAGTTACATTTTATTCTTATCCTTAAATTAGGAAATTTCCTCAACTGTATAATTCCATAAAGAAACAGTTTAGCATTAAGTAACACTTTAAAATAGCATCCTTATGAAAGTGTTATTTGAGCAATATCAACAACATATGCATCTGTTTATTAAGTAAAGAAATATAATACATTCAAATATTGCACTTAAGTGAAAATATTTAAGAAATTACTTAAGATGCTTTGTGAATGCCAGCCCTGGTGTGCAGAAACAACCAACAAATATACTCAATTCTGATTCAAATCTATTTAGTCCTGGTATCATCCGAACATCAAAGGGTTTTCATTGGCGCTACATTCAGTCTGCTAGCCATCTCGTTCTGAAAAAGAGGCAGAAGTTTGTAAATATTCCAATAGTTACGTTTTCTGTTAACACCGTATGTTGAGAGAAACCAGGGCCCACAACTTCAAAAGTTCCAAATATAAAAAATAATCTCAACGGAACAAATATTGACCAATGAGAGTGCCTGTTACATCAGTCGCTATGATTTCGAACCTTTTCACTCTGAAATACTGACCAATGAAAACGCATGTTTCATATGGGCTTTGATTTTCAATGGCCTAAATACTGACCAATGAAAACGCGTGTTACATAAGGGCTTTGATTTTCAATGACCTAAATACTGACCAATGAAAACGCGTGTTACATATGGGCTTTCATTTTCAATGGCCTAAATACTGACCAATGAAAACGCGTGTTACATATGGGCTTTGATTTTCAATGGCCTAAATACTGACCAATGAAAACGCGTGTTACATATGGGCTTTGATTTTCAATGGCCTAAATACTGACCAATGAAAATGCGTGTTACATATGGGCTTTGATTTTCAATGGCCTAAATACTGACCAATGAAAACGCGTGTTACATATGGGCTTTGATTTTCAATGGCCTACATACTGACCAATGAAAACGCGTGTTACATATGGGCTTTGATTTTCAATGGCCTAAATACTGACCAATGAAAACGCGTGTTACATATGGCTTTGATTTTCAATGGCCTAAATACTGACCAATGAAAATGCCTGTTACATGTGGGCTTTGATTTTCAATGGCCTAAATACTGACCAATGAAAACGCGTGTTACATATGGGCTTTGATTTTCAATGGCCTAAATACTGACCAATGAAAATGCGTGTTACATATGGGCTTTGATTTTCAATGGCCTAAATACTGACCAATGAAAACACGTGTTACATATGGGCTTTGATTTTCAATGGCCTAAATACTGACCAATGAAAACGCGTGTTACATATGGGCTTTGATTTTCAATGGCCTAAATACTGACCAATGAAAATGCGTGTTACATATGGGCTTTGATTTTCAATGGCCTAAATACTGACAAAGGAAAACGCGTGTTACATATGGGCTTTGATTTTCAATGGCCTACATTTAAGATTAAGACTACAATCAGGGTAAGCTTAAGAATGTTAATAGTCGTGCAGCCAGGGTTGGTATTCACAAAGCTCCTAAGGGAAATCTTAAGTTGTACTGGAGTGAAAACTTCAGATAACATTTTCTATGTGAAATCTTTGATTTCTGTACAAAGAAGGCTGCAATACTAAACATGTAAATAATATTTACAAGTTTATAACATTTTAATGTTAAAAGTCCTATTCATGAAACAGCCAGAGACTTAAGGAATTTGATGAATTTAAGGAATTACTTAAGATTTTCCTAAGAAGCTTTGTGAATACGGGCTCTGGGTCCATATTCCAGAAACATCTTAAGTTTATCTTAAACTGTTTTCACTTAAGTTCCATGTTTTTTAATACAGTATTTTTAAAATTGCACATAAATGTTTGAATCCCTTTATTGATAAATAAACAATAGTTAATAATAAGTTCATAACTCATACACACTCAGCACAATGCCATTTAAATATGAGATAAAATGTTTATGAAACCTTATGATTTTAAGGTTAAAGAAAAGATTTTACTTAAGATTTTTCTGGAATATGGCCCCTGAGCTTAGATTCCCATTGGCTTCTACTTAAGATTTCGACAAGACTAGGTTTAAGTATGTTCATAGTCATTGGTCCAGTACCGATTGAAATCAAGAAAAATATCTGTAATTATCACTGCCACCAGAGTAAATTAATAAACTTCCAATAAATAAGATACAGGTTATTGATGAATGAGCACTAGTATTAATAGCCAAATATTATGGTAAACAGACAAGAAATGTGGAAATTCCATGAAAACCAAATGCATAAAAGTAGGCACAATAATGAAAGAACGTTCTGGGTGCAAGGTGAAGGTCATACACCTATGGCTAGGAATTGCACTAAAGTACAAACTTAATTAAGTTAAGAAATAGCTTTTTTAATTTTAAATAGGTCATTTGAGAATATGGACCCTGAACAGAGCTATGTTTATGTAAGTGAAAATTTTTACCGGTATAACAATAGCTGAGTCCACTATTGAGTTATTGAGCAGAAAGCATTTGATGTATTTAAAGTAATGGTGACCTTGACCTCATCCTTCCCCTAAGTAATACCAAGCGGCATTTCTTGATCTTGACCCCACACAAGCAATATGCAATCCCATGCAAGGTCTTGCTGTTATGTATCTATATATGAAGTTTTGTTACAATAGCTCAATTTGTTCTATTTTTAGTAACAGTAACATTGACCCTCACCTATACCATATGCAATCCCAAGTGAGGTTTCAATATAAGGTATCGACATTTGAAGTAACCTTACAATACCTCAATTCATTTTTGAGCTGTTGATTGTAAACCATTTGTTTCATTTTTTGTAATGATGACCGTGACCCCACCCACCCCATATGCAATCCAAAGCAAGGACTGCATATAACGCATCTACAAATGAAGTTTCATAAAAATATCTAAATTCGTTTTCAAGTAATTGTGTGGAAACCGTTTTTATTTTTTTAGTAATGGTGAACTTGACCCCACCCATCCAATATGCAATCGCAAGCGAGGTCTAGATATAAGGTTTCTACATATAAAATTTCATTAAAATATCTCATTTCGTTCTGTAGGCCTATATTGAGCGGAAACCGTTTTTTTTATTATTTTAGTAACGGCGACCTTGACCGTAACCCTTCCCACACCATATGCAATCCCAAGCGAGGTCTCAATATGAGGTATCTACATACGAAGTTTCATTTAAATATCCCAATGTGTTCTCAAGTTATTGAGCGGAAACCGTTTTTCTATGTTAAGTTACGGTGACCTTGACATTGACCTACCCACTCCATACGTAATCCCAAGCGAGGTCTCAATGAGGTATCTACATATGAAGTTTCATTAAAATATCCCAATGTGTTCTCAAATAATTGAGGCGAAACCGTTTTCTATTTTTAGTGACGGTAACCTTGACCCCACCCACCACATATGCATTCCCAAGCGAGGTCTCGATATAAGGTTTCGATATATGTATAAAGTTTCATTAAAATATCTCAATGTGTTCTCACGTTATTGAGCGGAAACCGTTTTTCTATTTTTAGTAACGGTAACCTTGATATTGACCCATCCACCCCATAAACAATCCGAAGCGAGGTCTCGATAAGAGGTATCTATTTATGAAGTTTTATTAAAATATCTCAATTTGTGCTCAAATTATTGAGCGGAGACCGTTTTTTCTATTTTTATTAACAGTGACCTTGACCCCACCACCCTATATGCAATCGCGAGCGGTATCTACGAATGAAGTTTCATTACAATAGCTCAATCTGTTCTCGAGTTAGAGAGAAAACGAAAAGTTGGAAACGAAACGAAAAGTTGACGCCGCCACTACGAAAACGACATACCCCAATCTAATTACCGAAATGTTTATTTGAAGCATTTGGTTAATAATTGAAAAGCCTGGATTTATACACGTATAATGTACTAGCTGCGAACTTGATCAGGCTGGGTGGATGAACACATTTACTTACGGCGAACTTGATCAGGCTGGGTGGATGAACACATTTACTTACGGCGAACTTGATCAGGCTGGGTGGATGAACACATTTACTTACGGCGAACTTGATCAGGCTGGGTGGATGAACACATTTACTTACGGCGAACTTGATCAGGCTGGGTGGATGAACACATTTACTTACGGCGAACTTGATCAGGCTGGGTGGATGAACACATTTACTTACGGCGAACTTGATCAGGCTGGGTGGATGAACACATTTACTTACGGCGAACTTGATCAGGCTGGGTGGATGAACACATTTACTTACTGCGAACTTGATCTGGCTGGGTGGATGAACACATTTACTTACGGCGAACTTGATCAGGCTGGGTGGATGAACACATTTACTTACGGCGAACTTGATCTGGCTGGGTGGATGAACACATTTACTTACGGCGAACTTGATCTGGCTGGGTGGATGAACACATTTACTTACGGCGAACTTGATCAGGCTGGGTGGATGAACACATTTACTTACGGCGAACTTGATCTGGCTGGGTGGATGAACACATTTACTTACGGCGAACTTGATCTGGCTGGGTGGATGAACACATTTACTTACGGCGAACTTGATCAGGCTGGGTGGATGAACACATTTACTTACGGCGAACTTGATCAGGCTGGGTGGATGAACACATTTACTTACGGCGAACTTGATCAGGCTGGGTGGATGAACACATTTACTTACGGCGAACTTGATCTGGTTCGGATGGTACCGGATGCCACCCTGTTGGTCGCACTTGGCCATGTGGATGCGCTCCGGGTCGCCCGCCACCAGCACCGGATCCTCCCCGCTCTAGGTGGTAACAGGAAGAAAAGTCATTTACTGTGTTAGCAAATGCCAATGAAGGTATCATAGGAAATAAAAGCCCCGATCTGGGGTGGAAACAAGAGACGAAGTAATTCACTTCGTTAGCTAATGGCTATGGAGATATCAAAAGAAATAAAAGCGCATAATCGTTTCCGCTCTGGGGTGGGAAGGAGAATAGTCATTCATTTTGTTAGCAATTGACTATGAAGACATTATAGGAAATACAAGCCCGACTCTTGGGACTGAAACGGGAGGCCAAGTCATTCACTATGCCAGCGGTCGGCAGACGGGAGGCCAAGTCATTCACTATGCCAGCGGAGGCCAAGTCATTCACTATGCCAGCGGTCGGCAGACGGGAGGCCAAGTCATTCACTATGCCAGCGGTCGGCAGACGGGAGGCCAAGTCATTCACTATGCCAGCAGTCGGCAGACGGGAGGCCAAGTCATTCACTATGCCAGCAGTCGGCAGACAGGAGGCCAAGTCATTCACTATGCCAGCGGTCGGCAGAAGCCTAAAGAACGAATGGCTTTGCCGAAGATGTCATAGGAAGTAACAGCACATGTTTAACATCTGGCCCCGTGCTCACAAAGGATCAATTACAGGATCAGTCTTAGCTGATCTTGATTTTGTAGCTCAACTGAGCGGAATATCAAACATATTTTATTTTCTGAATAACTTTTCCTCTAGATAAAATCACATCAATTTTTTTTTAATCTTTATGTCAGATAGCAAATGTACGTTGCTAAGAGTTTAAAAAAATCATTTTATGATATATATTTGACCAAAAAGTAAAATTGATCCTGATTTTATTGAACATCTTTTTTGAGCCTGATCCTGAAATATCTGGCTCAAGTTCATCTTGAACCTGATAATAAAGCTTACCTTGTTTTGTGAACATGGGGCCAGGTGGTCATTCACTGTGCTAGCTACTCCAGCTACATTACTCTTTGACATGCAAAACCGAGACATTCAGATCATTATTCGGCCGCTATATTTTGGCCTCCAAAGTCTATGAATGATTTGGTGACTACGGAACCCGTTCGTCAAATGATTCATATACATGTACTGTGAAGTCACTTTATTCCTCGGGGTCTAATTAGCCAGTCCCGTTTTGCGCGCACGCCATTGGGTGAATAAAAATTATACATGTACTACAAATTATATATGTTCAACGTTTTTGTTTTATTTTACTTGATAATAATTGTAACTACATGATTCTAAATTACTAAAACAACACTTACGTAGTACCCATACAAGATCTTGGCTAACAAATGAAAAATTGTAAATGACGCATAAGAACGGACAACAACCTTATAATTATAAGCTCATGTCAAAGAATTATTTCGACTACGCCCTCTGCATCGTTTGAGCAGCATCCTATACCTTAGAACTGGGACCAGTTGCTCAAAACTTTAACGGACAATTAAGCTAACAGCCGTTAACTTTTGGATGAAGTTTTTGATGTAAATAAAATGTTAAAATTTTAAAATCTGCATTTATTCTAAATAAATTGATATGTTCGAATAATTGTCATATGCTTCATAAGCGAGTTGCTTGTAATATTAGTTTTATTTACATCTAAAGTCAACAGGCCGTTAGCTCAACCGGCCGTTAAAGTTTTGAGCGACTGGGCCCTGATCTTTATTTCCTGAAACGGGGCTTTCCGACAATCTATCGACGATCCAATTAAATGTTGAGCGCCGATCCAGTTAGTCACCCTCTGTGCCCCGTCCACCACAGATTAGCACAATCTCGCATCGCTCACGTTTCACATCTGATGTTTAAGTGACATCGCGGACGTTTAATGCGGACTCAACTGTGAATCCATTCTCCTGATAATTACGCAATCTCTTCACTGATGACGATCTGCGCTTAGCACTGTCGGCGGTACGGAGTATTTTCCGCCGGCTGAACGAAATACGACGCGTGTTTGGAGACGCAGTTGCCAGTACATGCGTGCGTGGTTTTCTTGCGCTGTCAACTTTTTATACGAGAGATGTCCGTTGTCCGTGCAATTCGCGGAATTCCAAACAAAATAACGCTTTGTTTTGCCGTTATCTCTTCCAATTGTGTGTGCGTATATAATATAATCTATATTGTTCCTAGGTCAGCATTATACATGTATGTTATTCTGTTATGTATGTTTATATAATTCATAAGTTGTGTCCTTGTTCAGTTTATATACTACATAGTAAGAAGGTGGTTTCTGAAAAATGCCGTACTTGTTGCAAATATATATTTTTTTTACAATCCATATGACTGTTTAAACAAGGAAACAAAAGTAATTAATTTCCCTGAAATGAACAAACTCTGATTGACCAGGGCAGTGACGGCAATTTAGTGACCGAAAAGCTCCAATAAACATTTCCGGAACACTTCTAAAGACTTGTAAACGGCGACACGTTTAATGCGGCAATCTGTCACCGCAAAAGAGGCACATGCCGATACGGAAGCAATAATTCGTTAATGGCAGTAAATTGCGTGTCAAACACACTTCCGGTTTCCGGATATAACCGGTGTTACATCGATTCAGTGCTATGATAATTAACTCAAAGCTTCTATCTAATTTCATGCGCACGCATGTGTGTGCTTTTAGTTCAGCAAAAGATTTAAAACAAGAGTGCAATGCTGGCCGTGTTCGCTCACCGGAGTACGAACAATAAAATACTGAGATATGTATGGCGAAGGCCTAACTAACAATATCTTCCACTAATTAGGGGGCAATGATACAGTGTTCAGTTATACTTATAGCCACCACGATGGCACGATGACACGATTGGACGATGACGATGACACGATTGTACTGTGATGATGAAACGATGATACGAGGGTACGATGACGATATCACGATAGTACGATGCATGATGTTGGTGCGATGGTACGGTGGTGATTGCACGATGAACTGATGACACGATGGTGATAGTGTGATTCAATATCGTGCCGTCGTCATCGTATCATCGCATCCTCGCCATCGTCATCGAATCATCGTGAAATAATCATCGTATCAAGAAATCGACACATCATCACCGTACCATCGTGCCCACGTCACGTGCCATAGGACCATCGTCATCGTGTCATCGTCATCATGCCATCGTACCTTCGTCATCGTACCATCGTCATCGTGTCATCGTGTTTTGAATAGAAATCAAAACCACAAGGGCACGATGGTACGATGACGATGGCACATGGTACGATGATGTTACATCGCACTATCCCCATCATGCTATCGTACCATCGTGTTATCACCATCTTACCATGACACCAAATGGTGGTCATCGTACCTTCGTGTCATCGACATCGTACCATCGTGTCATCGACATCGTACCATCGTGTTATCACCATCTTACCATCACACCAAATGGTGGTCATCGTACCTTCGTGTCATCGACATCGTACCATCGTGTCATCGACATCGTACCATCGTGTTATCACCATCTTACCATCACACCAAACGGTGGTCATCGTACCTTCGTGTCATCGACATCGTACCTTCGTGTCATCGACATCGTACCATCGTGTTATCACCATCTTACCATCACACCAAACGGTGGTCATCGTACCTTCGTGTCATCGACATCGTACCATCGAGCAATCTTGGTTTAGATATCTATTCAAAATCGCGATAGCATGAACGGAACACCGTACAGTAACTTTGGGGAACAATGACTGACTCAGGTCGTGATAACCCAGTTCGCACACAATATCACAAACAGTAACTGAGTAATTACTAAAACATATAAGAAAACCTTTAAAAATCTAGTGGCGATCTGACTAATCTGCCCATGGTTGCCCAATTAGATCACAGTAGTAGGAACTGACTGAGGGACGAATTTACTAGATGAGATAATCGTAAACAATCTAAGGGCAAAATCGGTAGCGCTGACTGACTTATCTGACCAATTCTTTAAGCGCACATGTTCTCGATCTTGCAAACGCAAAAGGTTATTCCGTTCTTACTTAAGAAGCAGGGCGTTTTCACCTCTTTGGGTTGGGGCCCTTTGCCCTTGGGGAAAAATAGCGTTATTTCTGGTATTTTGGGGATACATTTTCATAACAGGGGAATGAAACATCCTCGGATAAGATCAGTTTTAGGGAAAAACTGCATGATTTGACAGAATTTTTCTGAGGGGATGAATTCTTATAACAGCCCCTACTATAGAAGGAAGAAAAAGCCCTGTCTGAATTCACATAGAACACAAAACACAATACAAGTGCCACACGTGGAAACAGGAAACGCAAGCCTACCGTCGGTAGATTCCGACAGTGGTTGAGCAATTCACTGAGTCTGTCTTCAAAGCCGTCCGCGAACGCACCTGGATTGATAGCGACGAAACACTGACCCTGTTCAATAGAAGTGTATGCGGTTAGATGAAATCAAACACCAACAGGGGCTATATTTCAGAAACATCTTAAGTTTATCTTAAAATATTTTACTTAAGTTCAAATTTGTGTACGGCAATATTTTTAGAAAACATATAAATTCATGATTCCAATTTACAGTTAAGTAAATAGTAGTTAATAATAAGTTGATAATTAGTGAACATTTAGCAGACGTTCATGTATACATGGAATAAAATGCGTAAGAAAAATGACGATTTTAAGGCTCAGGATAAGATTTCACTTAAGATGTTTCTGGAACACAACCCCAGACTTGTTTAAAGCCTCTGACGAATTACTAAAGAAGCACTGTCTAAATATGAGGCGTGTCGTGGGAAAACCGGACTTAATGCAAGTCAGCACAGGCTTATCCGGGAAGGCACTTTCTGCCTAAAGTGGATTTATGTTTAGAAGAGACTTCATTGAAACAGAAAATACCATAAAAGCGGAAAGTGGCATCCCGGATTAGCCTGTGCGGACTGCACAGGCTAATCCGGGACGACACTTTACGCACATGCATTAAGCCCGGTTTTCCCACGACACGCCTCATATGTTTTTGTGCGAACTGTAAGTAGTCGAAAAAGTCACCCATATCAATAAACGGTTCTGTTCCTTTTCCTGGGCCCATATCCACAAAGCTCCTTAGGGAAAACTTAAGTAAATTTCTTTAGTCATAACATGTCTTAAGTCTGTGGCTGGTTTATATCAAGTTTATTTTGTCTTCAATGGTTTTAAACTGGTAAAGAATCAAGAAATGTTTTTATCTGACCATATTTCAGATATAAGATATTGATTTTGACAAAGAACAAGTGCTGTCTCAGGACAGCGCGCTCGACTATTCAACCGCTTTGTGAGAGTTATGTGAGAGTTATGGGCCTTTATCACTTCAAAAAGGGGCATAATTCTGCTAAAATGCTGGTTCGTTTGCCAGTGATCCTACATAATGACCCCGAAGACATGTGTGATGTTTCAATTGAATATCTGAAGTAGTTACAGAATTATGTACCGGCTGCACGCAACCCTTAACCTGAATTTTCAAAAAGGGGCATAATTCTGCTGAACTGCAGGACAGAGTAATGGGCCTTCGTCACTGACCTTATTCAATGACCCTGAAGACATATGTGAGGTTTCAATTGAGTATCTGTAGTAGTTATAGAGATATGGAGTTGTTGCACGCAAACTTTATCTCGAATTTCTTAGTACAAAAAGGGGCATAATTCTGCTAAATTGCAGTTCAGAGTTATGGGCCTTGGTCAGTGACCTCACATAATGACCCCGAATACATGTGTGAAGTTTCAATTGAATATCCGTAGTAGTTACAGAGATATGGACTTGTTGCACGCAAACCTTAACCAGAACATTACGGCGACGCCGACGAACGGGTGAGTAGTATAGCTCGAAATATTGGATGAATAGTCGAGCTAAAATGTATTTGAAATGTTCCCTTAAATATGACTTAAGTTAAAATTTCCCTTAGAAGTATTGTGGACATGGCCCCTGATATCAACCAAGTCATTCGATGGCTTACCATATACCGGTACCACCCTAGCGGTTGTATTTCTTACCGCCTATGAACCAGGCAATCGATTGTACTCTTATTATATATATACAAGCAATTCGGTCTCTTACCAGGTTGGCTTCCGTCGGCTGCTCCTGCTTCCACTTCCGGACGTGGTGCGCGTACAGCGAGCCGCTCATGATGCCGCAAAATATCTCCACCATCATCCCAAGTCCGTACCCCTTGTAGCCGGCTAAATGTGTAGAGTTAAATTTCTTATACTGAATTTATTTAGTTACGATCGATTCCGTTTTTCTACACGTGCCTAGTCAAAGACTCAAGTTACAATCCATAATTGAAATGCAACAAGTATTTTGCATATTCCAATGAAAGTTGTAATGGCCATTAATTTTGATAAACATAATGCCAAATGTGAGATCCATCTCAATATTTTGATGTTAGCTTTTACAGAAATAAATTAAACTAACGTAAAATCAATCGTGTCCAGAAGTGATTTAGACTATTGTACTTTTTTCCAAAATAGCATCCCATGTAAATACAAGTACACACGTTGACTAAATAGTAAAGCCCCATACACGTCTCTTCCGTTCCACCAAGGGGACACAACCCGTTTGCCTCCTTAGGGTCAGTGGTTGGCCTTCCCTCAGCGTCGAAGGCCCAGCCTTCCGGTATCGGCTTTTCGGTCCGATCCGCTATCTCCACCTGTGACGTAAACCTACCACGTGACACAAACCGACCAATCAAATCAATGTTTAACACTGTTGGAAGAACTCGTTATTTTCCGTTATTCTTCGGGATTTATGTCATCCATTTACGAGTACATGTTGCACTTATGTAGTAGAAAATAAATGAAGCAATTTTAAACACTGGATATCTGCTGCTATTCATGCAAACCTGAAGTTATTTTTTCACGGAATATAAAATAATTGCCTCCTCTAAACAGTCAAAGATATATGTGCTTCTGACTCCTGTCGAATAGCTAACAGTAACCCTCGCTTGCTTGTAGCGCAGGGGGTGTTTTTTTTTATACATGTTTTTAAATAAGAAACGTATTCAGGTGATATCCTTTTTAGAAAGTTCCCACAAAGGATAAAAGTAGAAAATCGACATAAGATGCTTTAGAAATAGGACCCCAGTACTTACCTTTCCGAACGCAACTGACGTGGTTGCCATATCAAGCACAAAGCTGTCGCCATCTTTGGCCGGCGCCGCCACACATATAGGGTTCGTACCCAGAACCGCCTGTCAATGGTAGAAATATGACACACGTAATTGACGTTGCCACAGTGTCAATCATATGCAAATGAGTCCACTGTTTTTATCCAATCGACGTACTCACGTGTTTAACTGCTAACATATTTTAGTCAAAATACCACGTGGTAAAGCTTGCGATGAAATTGGGTTTGCCGATGGATGGACACTAATCCTGTAACAATAACTAGGGCGGAGTTTAAAGAGCAACAACCTGGAAAGAACTATTATAGCGGCAACGACGTTGTCTTCACAATTATATTTCTTGTTTCCACTACGTATTCAAATGCAAAAATATTGTAGACAGTGAATTCTAAGAACAAAAAAAACACAATGATACAATATGACACACGTTATTATAGTGGGAACGGCGAGGTCTCCACAATTATATTTCGCTACCTTAGGATAACAAGGGCCTATCTAACATGTGTTAAAGAAGTAGATAGGCCATTTAATGCTACAGTGGCGATTTCTTGTTTCCATTACAGGGGCGTAGCTTCGGTTAAAAAAATGTATAGGCACAATAGGCGGAATCTACAAAATGACGCTGTAAGAGATAATTTGAGCCAGGAGTGTTTATAGTCGTATGTGGCTACAAACAACTAACTTCAGCTAAACCCCGATTCTACAAAATAATTGTAAAACAAGCGTGTGTTTCATGAAATTTATTTCATATTGACGTAATCGACTCGTTAAACAATGAAGTATCAACACAGCCAAGAAAGATCCCCTCACCCCCATCTCCCCTCTTGCTTTTTTTTTGCATTTTTGGCATATTTAATTTTTTCATCTCTGGAAAAAAATGTATAGGCACGTGCCTATAGTGCCTAAAGGAAGCTACGCCCCTGCATTAGGTAAAACTATACATATGAACAGTGGGTAGATAGATAGAAACACTATTTTGGACAGGGAATTCTTACGAAAAAAAACAACTATACAAACATCCGCACTTTCAAGCATATAATAGTGTATCGGTCGTCATCAGATGATACATTCTTGTTCCTTACTATAGCCAGACGGAATTATCACCGTACCTGTTTGCCGCGTGTCGGGTACATTAGTGGAGACGTATTTGTGAACGCCATTCCCTGCAAGGTATAACAAACGCGGCGAATATATGTATGCACTGTTTTGCTCATGACATAAATGGACAGGTACTTGTTTGCAAGATGGTTATAACATTTTAATCTGTCAATGAAAATTTATCGAATAGTTTATTAAAATCGACAACAAAATGGCTTAAGTGAAAGTAATCAACACGAAAGGTTCGCCAATGTCACAGTGCGAAGTTTTAATGACGGCGGAATTAGCTGTATCAGTTGTTACCAACAAATGTCAAAATAAACATCACTTATACCAATGTATAACTTCAAAAGGCAACGAATGCCCACAATCTCATTAAAATCATCTCCAGTCTGACGCTACTATATTATCCGCTGAGTGAATCTGATGACTTTGCATTAGGGGTCACGTTCAGATGACCTTTTCATGAGCCAATCAAACTGTTGCCTTTAAAATGTTGTGGTATAACTTCATATAAAAAAACCACAAATACTGTGCACGAAATTAACGTGAACTTTGGATGTTTACTCGCCTAAGGTACCACATTATCCATTGTTATCAACGTGAACATTAACTGTAACTGCGCAGCATGGCTAATATTTTATTGTTCGGAAGGTCATTTGAACGTGACCTGTTATACGATGTCTTCAGACCCTAACAAAGTTATGATTTGATTTTAATGAGATTGCGAATGTACAGCTAGTCAGTCATTCTCAATAATCAGTATTTCATCCATTACCACCAGTCCTTGTTCCAGCGCACGCAGTCCGTACCACCCTGCTATCCCGAAGTGGTTGGAACCTGAAATCAGTCAGCAGCACTTCCCAGCATTATTATTTATCATATCACAATGCTGAAATCGGCTTGATACAAAGGTGCCTGGTATATTTGTTTATATCAGGGTCGGTATTAACTAACCCCATTCTTAGACTTAAAACAAAGAATACAGAATATTCTTGAAACTGTTATGTTATAAATATAGGAATAATGAAACTCCAGAGACATCTCCAGGAGAGAAACACTTATTACCATCCGTTAGTCCTTTATTTGAGCCAAGTGACCAATTGCTTATACAATAAAGGACAATACAAACAACACAACACAAAACATAAAAATGATTCAAACTGGGGTCCCTGCATTTGAACAGTCAATGCAAAGCATTGGGGGTTTAAACCGGTTTAAAGGCATGCCGAACTTCACACTTAGCCCAGAATTATTCACAAAACACGCACCTGTAAATTAATCTCATAGCATTGCAATTCCAATTAAACAGTTAAATAAAATCAAATTAAATTAATAAAAGCGCTGTTAATTTAAATCTTACTTCATATTCATCCAATCTAATTACATAGTTCTTTATTTAGAACAATTTGTTAATGACATAAGCAACAGTGTTACCAATAATATTTGCTCACGCAACAGAATATTGTCTTGAGTTTAAGTCTGTTCTTTATTCTTAAGTCTAAGAATGGTTTGTAGAATACGGGCCCAGGTAACTTATATCAGTCAATGTTTTGAGGTACGTCATATTACTCAGAATCAACTATAAAGTCAACATTTTCCATATGAATGAATCAGAGTCAACAAACCAAACAATTTGATGTGTTCTCTGATCAAATAAATCGTTGCAATCCATTTCAGCGTGTATTTTTAATAATATTTGAATGAACGGGTGTGTAATTTATGTATTCGTAGTGAAAATAGCTCATTTATCATTACGAAATGTAAATAATGAGGTACTATCCAGTCAACGTTAAGACATCCATAACTATAATTATGTACGTGAACGTGTAAAAGCCGGCTCAGAAAAATCAGCGCTGCTCTTAGATTTAAATCTTTTCTTTTTTAGCTCGTTTGGTGTAATTGTTTGAAAACCGTGGTATGATTAAAAGAAAAACAGGTTACTGCCTGGTCTTGTGTAATATATATCGTTGTTCACGAATAAAATAACGGCCGTCGGCAAGCCTCGCCGTTATATAGAGAGTAACAGGTTACTGCCTGGTCTTGTGTAATATATATCGTTGTTCACGAATAAAATAACGGCCGTCGGCAAGCCTCGCCGTTATATAGAGAGTAACAGGTTACTGCCTACTGGTATTGTGTAATATATATCGTTTTTCACGAATAAAATAACGGCCGTCGGCAAGCCTTGCCGTTATATAGAGAGTAACAGGTTACTGCCTACTGGTCTTGTGTAATATATCAGGTGAGGCTAGACGAACTGTAGTTGATACTTGTTTTTTGTTTCATTTTATCGTGCCCCAGAAAGTTGCAATTCTGCTACTCTGGTTGGCATCTAGCTAGAGTAATTAAATGGTAATTAAATTGAATAGTATTCTCTTTTATTGCTGTTTAATTTGAATTGCGATGCTATGAGGTTATTATTTATTTACACTTACATGTTTTGTGAATAATTCTAGACCAAGTGTGAGGTTGTGCGCACGTAAACCGGTTTAAACCCCCAATGCTTTGCATTGACCGTTCCAAGGCGGTGACCCCAGTTTTATTCATGGGTGTTTTGTGTTTGTTATGTGTTTTTGTGATGTGCTGTGTAATATTTTGGCAATTGGTCACTTGCCATAAATAAAGGATCTCGGGCTGCTAATAAGAGTTCTCTCCTGCTGTCGCAACTGGAGTTTCGCTTTGTTTATATTATAATAATATAACGGTTTCAAATGGTATGATAAATTATTCTAAGCCTCACCTGATATATTACACAAGACCCGGCAGTAACCTGTTATTCTCTAAATATTAGCTTCTCTTTTCACGATCATCCTTGTCATCGTCATAAAAATCATGAAAATGATATCAAGCTCATCATAACGATACTCACAACCATCATTACCACCATAATATCATTATTATCACCATAATCATAATTGTCATCATAGCCATCATCATCATCATCATCATCAGCAGCAGCAGCAGCTTTTGTCAACAACAGCACCATTGTTATCATCATCAGCAGCATCATCATCAAACAAAATCACCATCATCATCAGCAGCAGCGGCAGTGGTGTCGTCATCGTCATCGTCACCCTCTTCATCATCATCATCATCACCATCATCATCATAATCATCATCATAATCATCATCATCATGAACAACAACACCAGTCGGTTCAGGTCCTACCTCTAACGGAGACCCACCCGATACCCGCCGCCTTTGCCTTCTGTATGGCCAGGTCTGTACAGAATCGCCCCACCACTGGACCTAGGAGTACAGGAAATATATCATAGCACATCTTAATAGACAAATAATATGGAACTACATGGAACTGTAGGGAACGAATGCCGTCGAACGGACGTATGTGACGACTGCCTTCACCCTACAAATTCGGAATTATCGTAAAATATTGCCCTTTTACCACTCGATAAATCACGCGTAAAAGATTTTGCTACGTATACACACCGACGTTTGACGCGTTGCTATGATAATAATTCATAACAAGAGCTGTCGGAGGACAGCTCATAACAGTAAGTAACAGTGACCTTGACCTTGACCGCACCCAACCCACCACAAATGCAATCCCGAGTAAAGTGTTGCTTTAGGGTATTTATATATGAAGATTGATTCTCAAGTTAGAGATGGAAATTAAAAGTTGACACCGCCATTCCACCCACTTAAAATTTTTTAAGTGTAAAAAGCCAATAATTTTGACAAAATTCAAACTAAAGTTATTAAAATTGGCTATGAGTTCATTTTAATATAGGGAATAGGTGTTTTATATTTGAATGAAATCCCTCAAGCCATTCCTGAGAAAACAGCTTACCGAAAAACTTTAATCTGTCCATATAGCTTATTTGTAAAATTTGTAAGTGTAAAAAGGCCCATAATTATGACAAATTTTAAACTAAAGTTATCAAAATTGGCCTATGAGTTCATTTTAATATAGGGAATAATGTTCTAAGTTTGAATGAAATCCCTCAAGCCATTCCTGAGAAACCAGCTTACCGAAAAACTTTAACCGGTCCATATAGCTTATATGTAAAATCTCTTAGTGTAAAAAGGCCCATAATTTTGACAAATTTCAAACTAGAGTTAAAAACTTGGCCTCTAGGTTCATTTTAATGTGAGGACTAAATGTTTTAAGTTAGAATGAAATCCATAAAGCCATTCCTGAGAAACTAGCTTACCGAAAAACGTTAACTTAGCTCGGACGCCGACGCCGGGGCGAGTAGAATAGCTTTGCCTTTTCTTCGAAAAGTCGAGCTAAAAACCTCGAACGTCTTTTCTGTAGTTGGTTTGGTAATTCATAACATGAACAGTTTTGCATAGAGTGTGTGGCAAACTGAGTCTAATTTAACGCACAGATATTACAAAACCACGGGTAGTGCTGTACAGAAAATTAATCTGTGCGTTAAATAAGACTGAGTTTACTACATACTCTATGCAAAACTGTTTGTTATTAATTACCAAACTACAGTCGATAAAAATGCAAGTGAGAACCGTTAAAAACATGGACTTATCGATAACGGTAAATTAAACGATATAAACTGCAGACGATAACAGCGTGTTTGTAAACAGAAAACCACGATTCCCCCTATTTACAATAAATGGTTGATCCCCTCATTATCAACAAAATTTAAACCGACTATAATGCACCCTATTATTCGGAAGTCTAGAGTTGAATACCGTGCTATATATACGATAGTGAAAACAATCAGAACAAAAAATCTTAAAACATGTCAATTTCTTGATCATTTGTCATTAAAAATGATTTATTATGAATTATCATAGGCTTAGCATCGCATGTTTTTTTACACAGTAACTTTAATACCTAACACGTTGTTGCCATCCACCAAAGCCGTAGCAACCGTTTCCTTGACAACAGTGGGGGAGCCACTGGTTCTGGTAGATCCGGTTGTCACGTCTTGAATATACGTATCTGTAAGAGTCCATAATTTACATATGGCACGGTAGTTTTGATACACACACATAATAATTATTATTATAATAATAATACTAATAATAATAATGATGATGATGATTTTGTTGTTGTTGTTAAGGACCTGATTCATACGGAAATACGCTGTCATGTTGAGGCAAATATTTGTAATAAGTGATTTAAAATCCCTTCAACAAGTTATTAGTCCGGACAAGCAAAACGCTAATTTTGACTTTTGACTTTTAAGTATGACCTTGACGTTTGACATACAGTTTCTGGTTCATGCGCGTGATATGCATTCGCATTTAGGCAAACATTTGTGCCAAGTAATTTCAAAATCCCTCAAACAATGACCAAGTTATAGTCCGGACAAACAAAACGCTGATTTCGACCTTTGACCTCTTAGTGTAACCTTGACCTTTGACCTACAGAGCTGGCTCATGTGCACTTCATGCCGTCTCATTGACGTTAACATTTGTGCAAGGAAACTCCGCGGCAAGTTAAAGTACAAACATGCAGGTCCGATTTTGATCATTGACCTCTAGGTGTGACCTTGACCTTTGGACCTGATTCAGGAGCGGTACACACCAGGTCTAGGCAGCAAACATTTGTACCAAGTAATTATAAAATTCATCCATCCATGGCCTAGATAAAGTGGGGACAAGTAAAAAGTCATTTTATAATCCAAGGGCAATTTGTCCCTGAAATACCATCAGACTGGAAAGATCTGACAATATGCGCATGTGCTCTAAATAAGGATGCTGCAAATAAAGTTTCATTGAATTCGAGCTATTAGTTAACGGAAACGGAAATACCGTAGTAAAGTGTTGCATTTGTAATAAAAAGGGCAATAACTAATTGAAAAATCAATAGACCGGAATGACCTGACAATATGCGCATGTCCTCTTGGTAGCGATGCTACATATAAAGTTTCATTGAATCAAAGTTGTCTGTTCCTGGTAGCTCGCGCGGAAACAAAAACATTCTATTAAAATGTATTATTTTCTAATATAAAAATGGCAATTACTCCATAAAAAAATCATCAGACTGACCTGACTGAGCATGATCTCTTGGTTGGGATGTTGCATTTCACTAAAATCGGGTAGTTCTGAGATCTCGCGCGGAAACGAAAATTTCCTATTAAAATATCCTATTTGAAAATCATCAGACCGGAACGACCAGACAATATGCGTATGTAAACCCTTTAGGGATGCTGCATATAAAGTTTCTTTGAATTTGGGTTATTAGTTGCCGAGATCTCGCGCGGAAACGAACATTTACTATTAAAACGACCTACTTATAATCAAAGGGCAATAACTCTTTGAAAAATCAACAGACCGGAACGAAATGACAATATGCGCATGTCCACCCTACGGCTAGGGATGCTGCATATAAAGTTTCATTAAATTCGAGTCATAAGTTCCTAAGATTTATACCGCAAGATTTTGAAGGCAACAGTTTGATAGGCCCCTAAAAAGCTCACCTGAACGTGACCCGTAATGCGAAGTCATCAGATCCAGTCAGCGGATAATATAGTGCGTCAGACTGGAGATGATTTTAATGAGATTGCATATTGAGTACCGGTAGGTCGTCTTTGGTTTCAGACTTGTCAGCCAATTATCCACAAAATACGAGTACATGTAAAGCAAAACATCAATAAAACGTCGAAGAGAAGAGTCTACATTATGACCTCTATTTTAGAGATTACAGGACCAAAAATGAAACTCGCCACGTTTGAATGCAGATATTTTTTTAACGTTTGCATAGATTTGACTGAAATCTTCTGTTTGTTAAGTTTCACGTATGCATCTACTGGGATTAACTGGTCGATTTTACAAAGTATAACGATTTTACAAAGTATAACGATTTTACAGCATTAACCACATGTATTTATTTGTGTCGATCTCTGATGTAATCGTGACAAGTTGGCATGTACTTTACGAACGTTTCTTTTATTGTTCAGTTTATATTTATTTTCGTTTTCCTATAGTTCATTCATTAAGTAAGTTTAAATATTCTTTTAAAGATAAGTCACATATTGAAAAAGAAAACGGTATTACAACTGAAATCACCTAGGCGATTGAGACCATGGCTGAAATGTCCACGGTAGTCTGCCGACACCAGGAGGTCCGCCAGGGCGCCGGCGTCGTCGTCGGTCTCTATGCCGGCGGCTCTCATGCAGCGCACCACGAACGCGTGGAATTCCGGAAGTGGAACGATGGAACCAGCGTCTGCCATCCTGACTTAACGATGGGGCGGCGTCGGAAGTGAACAAGGTGCGCGTGATCTGAAAACAGTATTATACAAGCCAGTGTTCAATCTTGTAATAGTTTGAGTACGTTACATTTAAAGGTTTAAGATTGAAATGGAAACATTTATGTCAAAAACATTTATCATCTTCACAAAGTCTACAAGTGATTTAGCAAGCTAACCTTGAGGAGGTTACATCAAAGTCTACACATGATTTAGCACGCTAATTGTGTGTGTGTGTGTGTGGGGGGGTTTACATCAAAGTCTACACATGATTTAGCACGCTAATTGTGTGTGCGTGTGTGTGTGTGTGTGTGTGTGGGGGGGGTTACAATAAAGTCTACACATGATTTAGCACGCTAATTGTGTGTGTGTGTGGGGGGGGGATTACAATAAAGTCTACACATGATTTAGCACGCTAACTGTGGGGGGGGGGGAAGGAGTTTACATCAAAGTCTACACATGATTTAGCACGCCAATTGTGTGTGTGTGTGTGTGTGGGGGGGGTTACATCAAAGTCTACACATGATTTAGCACGCTAATTGTGTGTGTGTGTGTGTGTGTGGGGGGGGGGTTACAATAAAGTCTACACATGATTTAGCACGCTAATTGTGTGTGTGTGTGTGTGTGTGTGGGGGGGGTTACAATAAAGTCTACACATGATTTAGCACGCTAATTGTGTGTGTGTGTGTGGGGGGGGGGGGGGTACAATAAAATCTACACATGATTTAGCACGCTAATTGTGTGTGTGTGTGTGTGTGGGGGGGGGGGGGGTTACAATAAAGTCTACACATGATTTAGCACGCTAATTGTGTGTGGGGGGGAGGAGATTACATCAAAGTCTACACGTGATTTAGCACGCTAATTGTGTGTGTGTGGGGGGGGGGGGATATTACATCAAAGTATACACATGATTTAGCACGCTAATTGTGTGTGTGGGGGGGGGAGGATAGTACATCAAAGTCTACACATGATTTAGCACGCTAATTGTGTGTGTGGGGGGGGGAGGAGATTACATCAAAGTCCACACATGATTTAGCACGCTAATTGTGTGTGTGGGGGGGGGGGGGAGGAGATTACATCAAAGTCCACACATGATTTAGCACGCTAATTGTGTGTGTTGGGGGGGAGGAGATTACATCAAAGTCCACACATGACTTAGCACGCTAATTGTGTGTGTGGGGGGGGAGGAGATTACATCAAAGTCCACACATGATTTAGCACGCTAATTGTGTGTGTGTGGGGGGGGGGGGGGGGTAGGAGATTACATCAAAGTTAACACGTGATTTATGTGTGTGGGGGGGGGGGGGGAGGAGATTACATCAAAGTCTACACATGATTTAGCACGCTAATTGTGTGTGTGTGTGTGTGGGGGGGGGGGAAATTACATCAAAGTCTACACATGATTTAGCACGCTAATTGTGTGTGTGTGTGGGGGGGAGATTACATCAAAGTCTACACATGATTTAGCACGCTAATTGTGTGTGTGTGGGGGGGGGGGGGGGTTACATCAAAGTCTACACATGATTTAGCACGCTAATTGTGTGTGTGGGGGGGGGGGGGGGGGTTTACATCAAAGTCTACACATGATTTAGCACGCTAATTGTGTGTGTGTGTGTGGGGGGGGGGATTACATCAAAGTCTACACGCGATTTAGCACGCTAATTGTGTGTGTGTGTGAGCGGGATTACATCAACGTCTACACGTGATTTAGCACGCTAATTGTGTGTGTGTGGGGGGGATTACATCAAAGTCTACACGTGATTTAGCACGCTAATTGTGTGTGTGTGTGGGGGGGGGTTACATCAAAGTCTACACGTGATTTAGCACGCTAAGTGTGTGTGGGGGGGGGGTTGGGGGGTTACATCAAAGTCTACACATGATTTAGCACGCTAATTGTGTGTGTGTGTGGGGGGGGGGAGTTACATCAAAGTCTACACATGATTTAGCACGCTAATTGTGTGTGTGTGTTTGGGGGGGGATTACATCAAAGTCTACACGTGATTTAGGACACCAATATAGGGGGAGATTACATCAAAGTCTACGCGTGATTTAGCACGCTAATTGTGTGTGTGTGTGGGGGGGGGGGAGATTACATCAAAGTCTACACGTGATTTAGCACGCTAATTGTGTGTGTGTGTGGGGGGAGATTACATCGAAATCTACACGTGATTTAGGACACCAATATAGGGGGAGATTACATCAAAGTCTACACATGATTTAGGGCACCAATATAAGGGGAGATTACATCGAAATGCACACGTGATTTAGCACGCCAATATAGGGGGAGATTACATCAAAGTCTACACGTGATTTAGGACACCAATATAGGGGGAGATTAAATCAAAGTCTACACGTGATTTAGGACACCAATATAGTGGGAGATTAGATCAAAGTCTACACGTGATTTATGCCACCAATATAGGGGGAGATTACATCAAAATCTACACGTGATTTAGGACACCAATATAAGGGAGATTACATCAAAGTCTACACGTGATGTAGCACGCCAATATAGGGGGGAATTATATCAAAGTCTACATGTGATATAGCACACGAATTTGGGGAGATTACATCAAAGTCTACACGTGATGTATCACATTTATTAGAGGGAGAATACATTAAAGTCTACAAGTTATTTTGCACCACAGGTACTTGTAACAATGATTTTTAATGTTCCATACGTATAAACGCTATTATTATGGAACATTAAAAAATCATTTATTTACAAGTACCTGTGTTTTACACACTAATATGGAGGAAATTAGTTTAGTAAGTCTAAACGTGATTTAGCACACAACTGAGGAGAACACATCAATGTATAAAAGTCTAAAACATGTTACACGTACTAGTTTTTCGCACGCGTGCAGTTTAGTAGAGGTCAATACATAAACGTGACTTCGCACAACATACTGGGATATTATATACGAGTCAATGACATGTGTGGTTAAATATTAATCTAGGACAACATCGGGGGCCAACAATTAACACGCCGGACAATATTCTCAAGTGCACAGATACATTTTCGATAGAGAGTGTATTAGCATACACACAATGTACACACTTCCAGGTTTATATATGAATTTAACTCCATGTAACTTCGTATAATAAATAGACTCGGTGATATACAGGGGCGAATCTAGAATGTTGGGTTGGGGGTGGGGGGGGCGTAAACTTTTGATCGTGCTATTATGACCCTTTATATTGTCTGCGGATCTGCAGTGATCAGCTACAGATCCGTATCAAAGATATATAATACTTTTTTGCACATCATAATCATCATTATCATCATCATCATCATCATCATCGTCGTCGTTGTGTCGTCAAATGCACTTTGTATCACAGACTATAATGACACATCACCGTATTGTGTTTGACAGCCGTGTTAATTCGTCTGTTTGTCATGCACCTGTTTTGGCAATAAATTGCCATGGTTTGATGTGCCTGTCCACTACATACGTATTTGACATTCAATGTTATCAGGAACATCTTTAAACATGTAAAATCCGTAGCTGACTACATTCAAACACACACGCATCAAGTTTTTTTTTGTATTATTCAATTACCGAAGTTTAATGGTGTCTTTTCGAAATGAGTGTCATTAAATAACTCACACGTTCACAACCATGTTAATAAATTTTATTTTTTGTCTTTTTTTTTATCGAAACGAACTAACGAACAGACAGACGAACATGTTTTACACGAAATATTGTGAAAGATACTCGTATGATTGCGTTGTGAACTATTAAGGCAAGTGATGCCGACTTTGTGTCAATTTCGCTGACATATGGTGCCTGGGAAAAATATGAAATCGCCAGAAATTGGAGCCAACGTTGTGGACAACCCTCTACTTTATAAAAAATTATTTCTTATGAATGCAAAAACAGAATTTGGTGTGATTGCTGAGGGAACATTGAACAAAACGTTTGTCGTTAGCATTACATTTTGGGGAATTAAACTACTTATTGAGACAAAATTGTTTAACCTCAAAAGCAGTCATTGATTTCACTTAAATTATCATATTTATTCGAAAAGTATATATTTCTTTATGTGGTATCCTGTGCCTTTGGTGTATTGCATCTGACATCTTTATATTATATATGAATTTATCAAATAAAA
Organism: Congeria kusceri; assembly: GCA_027627225.1. Taxonomy (NCBI): domain Eukaryota; kingdom Metazoa; phylum Mollusca; class Bivalvia; order Myida; family Dreissenidae; genus Congeria; species Congeria kusceri. The sequence continues at coordinate 49,456,311 of CM051038.1, read as the reverse complement.
CCATATCATCCACATATAAAGGTATATATACCCATTGTCCATAGTTTATAGTATTCGCTGAACTTTGGAGTCGGTACTACGATGTACGTTATAAATCGTAGGACGCAGACTAGGTCGGGTATGTTTTACTGAAGTTAATATGTTTATTTTTAGCAAAAGTGAACGAGCGAAGCGAGCGCAACAATTTTTTGCATACTTTATCCAGTTTTGACCGTTTTATATATGCCCATATATGTATGGTCCGGGAGTTTTAGGGGGGGGGGGGGGGGGCGCATGCCGGGTGCTGCCCCCCCCCCTGAATCCGCTAGTAATATACCAGTGAAAACCACGCATTAAATAATGGAATACATACTATTAATATTCGTGTGATATAATCTTTAATATGTCAACATGTTTCAAACATTTTAATACAGTTCACAATACAAAAATACATCAAAATATGAGGCGTGTCGTTGGAAAACCGGGCTTAATGCATGTGCGGTAAGTGTCGTTCCGGACGGTATACAGGCTGCACATGCATTAAGCCCGGTTTTCCCACGCCTCATATGATCTATACATATACATAATACGTACATGTACAACGTCGAAGGTATTCCAGATAGCAGACGGCAATATTGGTATGCCCTCTATTATAATCCAGAAACCGTCGAGTTTAATGTGCCTTCACGTACGTGTTCAACAAAAGCAGACGACACAGGTAAATCCAGTTGCATCAGTCTTTGATGTTTGTTTTTTCTGGTTAAATACGAGCGGACGACAATGGCAAGTCCATTCCACTACATAAACAGCTGGGATTCAATACGTGTAGCCGGTTGGCAGGTCCATTCCACTACATAAACAGCTGGGATTCAAGACGTGTAGCCGGTTGTGCATACACAGCTCCGCACTGAGCCTTATCAAAAGTATTTAAAGGCACAACACCACGATATGTTTTGATATGTATTGTTTGTTTGGATTTTTTCGCCGTTTTAACAGTATTTTAGTCAAATCACAGAGGTCAGTTAACCTATTCTCGCTTTTCCTGGGCAAGCTTAGCCAATCTAAGCTGTTTACCAGTTCAAAGTGCAAAGTGCGCATACCTATGCCAGCAGCTGACAACTGCCCTACTTGAATCCGACGCAGGGGGGGGGGGGGGGGGATGGGTGGCGGATCCGTGTTCTAGTGGTAACGCACTGGTTTCACAACTCAGGGGTCGCAGGTTCGAGCCCCCGCTACACACTAACCTACTAACTCGTCTTTCGCATGAGACGTTAAACCGAGGTGCAGTGTACTAGGTGCTTCACACCGGGCACTAAAAGACCCAGGGTCGTCTCTGGAACGGGGGCGTCTCCTGTATCTTGCACTATCCCTCGTAACCCAACTAATAAGTCTTCTGGGGGCGATGGCCATATGGGAGAGAATCCCGGTGCACTAGATAAAAATGTACCACACACACACACACACACACAAGGGCTGGGACTCGAACTCAAGATCCCCGGATTGACAGTCAAACGCTCTACCAACTGAGCTAGCCGGGTCCTTGATATATGTACATTTCATGCATTGTCGATATTTGAAATAAAAACGAAAAAGAAGAAACATATAAAAATAATATAAAATAATTAAATACGAGAAATATCATATGTGATAATAAAACACTATGCTATAGTGTCCTAAGTTAGGGTTAGGGTTAGGGTTAGGTTTAGGGTTAGGGTTAGGGTTAGGGTTAGGTTTAGAGCCCCAATTGTTGCTAGTTTAGGAGTTGGCCCTACGATTACTGGGTTCGTCCCTTAAATCGACCAATGGGAGTTTATAATGGGCAAGACCCAATATGTCGGCAAGTTTAAACAAATAAAAATAAAAATAAAATAAAAATAAAATAAAATAATATATATATGCTTTTTTAACAGGAGGTTGATATCGAAATTTCCTTCTGTATAATACGTAAATGTAATTTCCAACAAGTGAATTATACAAAAACATCATTATATAATAAGAACACTCAGTTTCAGTGTTAACGGCTAACTTCGTGTCAATGTTATATATACAATATGTAAATCCACAAAAAATCACGAACCGGTTGTTATGTAACTACAAGGTCCATACATAAAATGAAATGGCAAAGAATATACAGCGTTTGTTACGCGTTTTGTCACCGTTTTTAAAACACGTGTACTACTCACATCACCTTTGGCCTAGTGGATACCATAACTGACTATTGATCCTGAGGTATTGGGTTCAAGCCCCGATAAATTTGAGGCGCGTCGTGGGAAAACCGGTCTTAATGCATGTGCGTAAAGTGTCGTCGCGGATTAGCCTGTGCAGTCCGCACAGGCTAATCCAGGACGGCACTTTCCGCCTACAGTGGATATATGTTTAGAAGAGACTTCATTGAAACAGAAAATACCACAAAAGCGGAAAGTGCCGTCCCGGATTAGCCTGTGCGGACTGCGCACATGCATTAAGACCGGTTTTCTCACGACGCGCCACATTTGCATTTTATCTCTTTCTTCAGCATTTACGACAATAAAAAAACGTGAATAAGTCCCGTCAACAAGCGTGCTGATAAATGTATTACTAGTTGGATTATATTGCTTGTGATAAATATGTACCCGATATCGATACTTTTGAGTACGAGGTCGATAATCTGCTGCCACGTCATTTATTAGATAAGGAACATAATTCACATGGCAACAGACTAATTTAACTTTGTAAAGTTACCTCGCTTAGGGTTGCGAACGGCCGTTTAGGAAATCACTTTGGTATTGGGAAACTAACTTGTTATAATAGAATGGGGGCGAGTATAATTGATTATTTGTTGTTAAAAGAAAAATATTTTTCTATGATGAATAATTTTCAAGTATTCGATTTTAAGGAATATAGTGACCACGCACCGTTGTCATTTGAATTAGTCTGCAACACTTTCTTTGTGGATAAAAAATGAAGAGTACCATCATGAATTTGTAAAATGGAAGGATAGCGAAAAGGAAATTTATAGAAACGTCATTATTGCCAGATTGCCAGATCTAAATATGTTAATAGCAAATCAGTCAGATAATAACAATGATATCAATGACCTTGTAAATACATTTACAAACATTTTAAGTGAGGTCACCGATCTACTGTTCTCTAAGCGCGTTACGTCTAGAAATAAGTTTGTTTCTACAGGTTGAATGACTCTAAGCTATGGTTTGATTTTAGTTGCAAAGAAGCAAAAATGTTATATAAAAATGCGCTAAGGCAATACAATAGGACAGGTACAGATATTGATCGCCTGGAGCTATGTACTCAACGAAAACATTACAAACACGCAGTAAAGAAAAACATCGGGCGTACAAGCTAAAAAGGACACAAGAATTCGAAAAGATCAAAGAGACCCAAAGACTTTTGGAATTATTTTAGAACTACCAAAAGTATGCCTACGCCAAAAATACGCCTCGACGATTTTGAAAACCATTTCAAATCAATCTTTACGACAAATGGCCAACATATGGATGAAAATTCGGAAGATTTTTATATTAATCACAATTTCAATTATTTTAATCCAGTCTTTGCCGAATTAGACACACCAATTACGTTAGACGAAGTCACCAAGACAATATTATTGCTGAAAGGTAATAAATCACCCGGGGGTGGTAAACTCTTAAACGAATACTTCCTCGAAGCCAGCAATATATTAGCAGGCTACATTACACTAATTTGTAATATTATATTTAATACTGATATTTTTCCAGATGCGTGGACAAGGGGAATAATTATCCCGATATTTAAAAAGGGAGATAAAAATGAGGCGAAAAACTATAGGGGTATTACTTTTCTCAGCAATTTTGGAAAATTATTTACTTTCGTATTAAACCAACAGATCAATAAATAGTGCAATGTAATTTCCGACGCCCAGTTCGGTTTTAGAAAGGGGCGGTCAACCACTGACGCAGTTTTTATACTTCAATATGTGATACAAAAATTAGTACAGCAGGAAAATAAGCGCTTATATTGCACATTCGTGGACCTTAAATCTTGTTTTGACTCAATATATCGCAATGCTCTCTGGCTAAAGCTCCACGGAGTAGGATTAAATGGTAAATTACTTCGCATTATACGCAACATGTACCAATCGGTTAAATCATGCGTGAAACATTGTAACTCAGTCTCCGATTAGTTTGAATTATCAATAAGTTTACGCCGAAGGGGAGATAACCTCACCGATCCTATTGTCTCTATTCGTCGAAGACTAAGAAATGCATCTACAGCGTACTATTCATAGTGGCCTAAGCTTACAAGATATGTGTTTGACACTGTTATTATTTGCGGATGACATGTCAGTTTTCGGCTCATCGCCACAGGAGTTGCATTTGTCTCTTGATAAATTATATGAATATTGCAACAAATGGGGATTAGAGGTAAACGTTGCCAAAACAAAAACTGTCGTTTTCAGAAAAAGGGGCGGACTAAAAAGGGGTGAGACACGGTTTTACGGGAACGAATTAATCGATAACGTGAATGAATTTAACTACCTTGGTGTTACATTAAACTATACTGGCAGCTTTGAATACACAGACTCTTCAGGGACAAGCGTTAAAAGCAATGAATAATCTCATAGTAAACCTGAAAATATATGATACAAAGCCTAAAACAGCTTTACAATTATTTGATTCTTTTGTTTCTCCTATTATGTCGTATGGTTGCGAGGTGTGGGGTTTTTCAAAATCACATACACTGGAAAGAATACATATTACATTCTGCAAAACACTCCTAGGTGTAAGACAATCCACAAGTAATATAGCCATCTACTCTGAACTTGGCAGATATCCCCTGTACATAAATAGATATGTTAGGATACTTAGATATTTATTCAAACTATGTAGCTCTGAAAATAATATTATTAAAACTATCGTAAATATGTCTCTGATAGATGTGAAAAACGGAAAACAAAACTGGTTTGCAAACGTAAAACAAATTCTGGAAAAACATGGCTTTTTAGATGTTTGCTTGAACTTGCATGATCTTAATGTTAATGCTTTTATTTCGATGTTTAAACAACGTTTGACTGATCAATATTTACAGGAATGGAGAGCATCGTTAGAAAAAATTGTGTTTTGACGCTATATAGAAATGTCAAAGATAATATTGGTCTTGAGCCATATTTAAATGAAATAAATTGTAGAAAATTAAGAACGTCTATTACTAAAATTCGTATTTCTGCGCATGATTTAAGGATTCATACAGGCAGATATGGAGGCCAACAGGTTGAGCGTAACCAACGACTATGTCAAATATGTAATAGCTCGGATATCGAGAATGAATTTCATTTTATTTTTGTCTGTGCTCCTTATCAAAATTTACGATTCAAATACATTAAGCGGAAACCGTCCTAGTATGTTTAAGTTTATACAACTTCTTTCAACCAACAATAAAAAAGAGATATTGTTATTAAGCAAACTATCTGCTAGGCATTCAAACAAAGAGTTTCTATTATAAATGGCAACTAGTTACATTTTTGCCATTACTACTTTTATTGCACTTAAAATGTTAGCAACGTTAATCTATATAAATACAAACATGCTAGCACTGATTTTTATAAAATGTGTGTTGTTATATATTCTGAGACATTGAGACATTGATGTGCGGTTAAAAAATTATGATTGTTTCAGGTTACATGCCCAAAAAATTAGGGTAGGTAGGTAGGGAATTATTTATTTTTGTATTTGGCAAATGGTCAACTTGAAGATTCTAAAACTGAAAGAATATTCAAAACATGTCTCTTATATCAATAAACATTGTTTTGAAGTGGATGCTATCAAAACAAAACGCTTATTAAAAAACAACAACATTTAATTATTGGAAAAAAGTAACATAAACAACAAAATATCTGACCCACTCAATAAAATGTTCTAGGGTCGGGACATTTTTTCAGGGAAGGTCGGGTAACCTGAAACAAACAATTTTTTTGTACGCCTGATTACGAGGTAGGTTGATACACACTATACGTTATTTACACATGGGTCGATCTCATATCAACAATTTTGGAAGATATTTAAAGTGTGTGTGAACAATCCTACAACAGAAATAGTCGCATAAATACAAATAACCAAATAAAGTTAATTAACATATATTTCTTTTTAAAATGGAATACAAGTTAAGAACAAACACTGCTTTAAGCTAGTTTTTAATCACCAAATAGTGTTCGTCTGTACAGACGGAAACTCAAATACACGTACATGTATATACGTGGACTTGACAGATGGTTTAGGTTACACACCACTAATAAACGATAAGTGATTCGCGTGTTTTCCGAAATACCTACGAAAAGCGTTTGTACGAAAAACTGTACAAACGCTGTATAATTTAACCATTTTAATTGATGTTTATCCGTCAGCTATACGTTATTTCTAGTATATTTCTGTAACGGGAGTGTTATTTCGCTTCCTTCTATTTAATGTATACCGCAATTACATTTTTGAAACATGTGACAAAAAGTTTGGAAAGTGTCAGTTAGCCGCTTTGTAAACTAGTCCTTTTAAAGGACTGAAAAAAAAGCGTACTGAACGTGACCTGCAATAATTTACAATCATAACTTCATGTATAACAACTTCCTTTAGCGGTTATTGAAGGATAATTTTCGATTTATCGTTTTTTATCGGCCCCAAAACAATCATTTGGAGTTCTGATGCGTAGTAATTTAATAGCCACATATCAGAACGACACAGAGTTGTTTATTGGCCAATAAACAACGATTTGTTTGTGTGTTTGGATTTGTCGCCGTTTTTAACAGTATTTCAGTCATATCACGGCGGTCAGTTAACCTACTCACACTTTTCAACTGACAACTGGCCTACTTGAATCAGAGGTAAGGGGAGAATGGCTGTAGAAATAATTTCATTACCAATTCCCACACAAGTTATGTGGCCGGGCTGTGGTTCGAACTCACGATCACCGGATTGACAGTCCAGCGCTCTACCAAATGAGTTAGCCGGGCCCGGCTTAAAAAAACAACGATAATGCGAAAATTATTTCGATTCTATAACATGATCTGACAAATAGTTGTGCAATTGTAATAAGAAGTACATTTTACCATGCTCCGCTTAGAATCGGGACTACTTTTTGCGTTGTTTATTAGGTAGTTCCGCGCTACAAAAGTTTTATAATTTTATCCATTTCATCTGGTGATTGCTCGTCAACGAGGCGTTATTTCCAATATATTTCTATGTCGGTAATGCCATTTCCTCCTTTATATACAGTTTTATTTTATTTTGTAGAATATGTGACAACAATTTTGGAAATTGCCGATTTGCCAATCTGTGAATAGGTCCCTTCAACGTCCAGTTGTAACTAGGAAAAATACTGCACCTGTCTGGTATGCGTTTGACGACACGTTGGTCACATAAGACGTTCATAAAAACGTTAATACTGCGGTCAGTGAGGACGGAACAGTGTAAAACCCGATTTCTCAACGTATAATTGATGTTTTTATTACGTTACGTCGCGAACGTTACGTCAAGTCATTTCATTACCCTTAGTAACTTATTAACGTGCAGTTCTTTACAATACAATATATTACTACCCACAATTAAGTAGGATTATTTTGTTACGGATAAAGGCCCAGTGAAGGTAAATATACTTTTTTTTCAAATTTCAAATCACTTCGTATTTCCATGTTTAAGATTTTCTGTAATCAGATAATTGCAGGAATGATATATTTTTTTAAATGCTAAACCTCCATTTTTTCTTTTTAAAATGATTGCAGTTCATAAAATAAAATATTAAATAGATAGTTGAAACATTTTACTGTAGACAATGCTACTACGTATATTCGAATTTTAAAAATAAAGTTTTGTAGTTCCTTATTTTTATAGCAAAGCGTTAGAAGCGTACACATGTTATTAGTTTTAATGTGTTTAAACTTTTAAAAGATAGGCTCCCCCATGAAAATATTAATGATTATTTACTTTGTGAATAAACTTTGATATTGATTGGATATCCCTACATTGACTGTTTATTTGCTAAGTGTCTGGTTAAACATTGACTTAAAAAAAATGAAATGACAGCTGTTTAAAGGGACCTGTTCACAGATTGACAAATTGACAATTTTCAAAATTGTTGTCATAGATCCGAGAAAGAATTTATACATTATATACAAACAAGCGAAATAACACTCATGACTAAGAAATATATTTTTGGAAATATCGTTTCTTTTTGGATAATCATCAATCGAAATGGATACTATTTTTTTTGCGTTTGTAACGCTTGTCATCGTGTATCACTTACACAGCGTTAAAAATACACTTTCAAATATGTAAGTCCGAATGGCCGAGTGGTTAGCGGAAGTGATTTTTGATCTCAAAGGTCCCGGATTCAAATTCCGGCGAAGGCAACATTTTTAATTTAACTTTTTTTCTGTATATAATATTTGTTTTAAATTATTCCAGATGCTGTAGTTTTTGCAGTAAAGATATTTAATGACATTTTACAAAAATACGACAAATTGTGAACAAGTCCTTCAAAAACAAAAATAATTACTGTAGGCCATGTTTTACATTATATTTATAGAAAAAACGCTATTAGTATGTGCATTCACTTTTATAGACATCACAGCTTTAAAAGGCATTATTCGCAGATGTTCGTACGGTTTAAAAATGTCAAGAACTGTTCTTAGGCCAAAAAGAAATCAATTGTGCATTCACAATCCCAAATCACAAACATAAGTTAGGTAGGTTTGGGATTGAATTTTTGTTTTAACTTTTTAAAGACACATTTCGGTCAAAAACATTGAACATTATCTAACATCGGACGAATACGGATTTCACAGAAAATAATCGTCTCCGAAAACTTCAGGGTCGGTGGTGGTGGCGGTGGTGGGGGTGGGGTGGGGGTGGGGAGGGATGCATAGGTAGGGTCGGGTTGCCCGAAACACAGAATATTGTGTAGACCTTACTACAAAAAACAAACCACCTTGACGTACCAATCCAACTACTATTAGATCAAGAGAAGTGTAAAATAACAGTTTCCGTCATATCTCGCTCGAACATAACGACCTCATGATCAGCAGTGTGATCCTCTAACCGAATTCAGATTAAATAACATGTATATTTACGCTATGATACACACGTTTTCAAAATTTCTACGTAAAGTGTTACATTTCAATTAATGTGTATTAAAAAAAACTTCATTTTGAATATATTTCTGTGACAGGAGTGTTATTTCGCTTTTTCTGTACAATTTACGCGTGTTTCTCGAAACTGTGACGACGAAAGGAAACTGTCAATTTTCCAAAAATGTATTTTTTTCGTTTTGAAATATGTGACCAAAAATTGAAAACCGTCAATTTGGCAATATGTGAATAAGTCTCTTTAACAGACAAACGAACTGTCCAGCGCGTGTCCTATCCATCATGCAGAAGGATGCGACATGACATGAACGTTGTGCAGTTACTCATCTAAAAATAATTGTACAACAGACGCGGAGATTATGTTTCGTTAAAAAGGAATTACTTATGAATGAGTGAGCCATATCATTCCCATTCTTATTTACCTCGAGTCTTCAGTAATAAATATGCACTCGTTGCAATATTTCTTAGAAGTCCCTGAACAAAAACGTGTAACCTTTGATAAAAAGTTAAGGATAAGGAGATGTTAAAGCGTATTTTTAATAGAACAAATTGTAACTATAATTGTAAAGGTTTGTCTCAGATATTGTCTCAGATATTGTCTTATACGAACATAATATGGAGTTTAATGTAAACGTAATGGAGGTAACCACGTGTCTTATATAGAAAGCCGGGCACAGGTAAGCACATGTCTATTGTGATTAAGGGGCGAAGGTAGCCACGTGTCTATTGCGAACGCGAAGCGTAGGTACGCACGTGTCTATTGTGATAAAAGGGCACAGGTATCAATTTTTCTATTTTGAACACGTGGCACATGTCCATTGTGAACACGGGGCGTAGGTAGGATATGTCTATTCTGAACACATGGAATAGGTCACCAAATGTCTATTGTGAACACGTGGCACATGTCTGTTGTGAACACGTGACACATGTCTGTTGTGAACACGTGACACATGTCAATTGTAAACACGCGGCGTAGGTAATCGTACGTGTATTGTACACACAGGGCGTAGGTAATCAAATGTGTATTGTACACACAGGGCATAGGTTATCATATGTATATTGTACACACAGGGTATAGGTAATCATATGTGTATTGTACACACAGGGCATAGGTAATCATATGTGTATTGTACACACAGGGCATAGGTACTCATATGTGTATTGTACACACAGGGCATAGGTAATCATATGTGTATTGTGCACACAGCGCATAGGTAATCATATGTTTACTGTGAATACCGAGTGTAGTTAACGAAATGTCTATTGTGAGCACGTGGCATAGGTAACCAAATGTATATTGTGAGCACGTGGCATAGGTAACCAAATGTCTATTGTGAGCACGTGGCATAGGTAACCAAATGTCTATTGTGAGCACGTGGCATATGTAACCAAATGTATATTGTGATCACGTGGCATACGTAACCAAATGTATATTGTGAGCACGTGGCATAGGTAACCAAATGTATATGTTGAACACGTGGTATAGGTAACCAAATGTATATGGTGAACACGTATCGTATATAACCAACATGGTTTTCGTGAACCCGTGGCATAGGTTACCACATGTCTATTGTGAACACGTGGCATAGGTTACCATATGTCTATTGTGAACACGTGGCATAGCTAACTATATGTTTCGTTCGAACATATGGCGGCGGTTTCAAATACGTCTATGCGAACACGAGGTGTAAGTTGCCCACATGTCTGATATGTAACACGTGGTGTAAGCATCTATTTGTAGATAACCACAAATCTGATGCGAAAAACGTGCCGTAAGTGACAACACGACTCATTTGAGCACATAACGTATACGTATATAAACACACGTGCGCACGATGCGACCAGGTAGAGTTTGTTAACGTTTAATTGGATTTTTCGCCGTGAAATCACGGCGGTCAGTTAACCTGCTCACACTTTTCCTGGGCAAGCTTAGCCGATCTAAGCGGTTTACCAGTACTAAGTGCACATACTTATGTCAGTAAATGACAACTGCCCCACTTGAATCAGAGGTAGGGGGAGAACAAACAAACAAACCAACTGAGCTTGACGGGCCCGGCGACCAGATAGAGTATAGCACCACATAATGTATGCCACCACACGGCCATTGGTTCCCCAACCACGTGAAGTGTAATGCTATATTTGGTAAGTCAAACCGATGTGTTTGCGCATTTAAAGGGACTATGTAATCGAAAAGGGCCTCAAGGAAGCAATTTCTTACAAAATTCTGAAATTCAGATATTAATACTGACATATAATAATTGTTAAAACAGGGTATATATAATGAAAAACGAGTGCAAGCATTCTGAGATAAAAAAAAATCAATTTAGAATATGGGTCTTGTTTGTTTGGCCCTTTTCATATTTACATTTTGACGTCATAATTGTGAGTATTTTCTATAACCCTAGTTTACACTCTACTTCTTACAAAGCATGATAGCGCAGTTGGTTAAAGCGCTGTCTACTGTTATTTCTTCGTATGACTCCTAATTCGTGAGTTCGATCCGTGCTTGGGGTTTTAATTTTTCAGACTTCGTATTTGTTTTTTATCAAATATCTTATTGTGTATTATATTATGTTTTATTTATTTCATGCACATGTCTTTATATTGCCCATTTCCATCATATAATATCATTTATAGTGTAATAGGAATCCAATTTTTCGACGACATAGTCCCATTAAGGGAGCATATTAACAGATCGGCTAATTGACGATTTTCATATTTTTGTCACAGATTTCACAATAAAAAGTACTTTATACATACAGAAGAGAAATGACACTTCTGCCACAGAGATAGTTTTGAGAACAAAATGTGTTGTTTATGAAAACATGTCAATTATATACGTCCGCCTGCCCATGCGGCTAGCAGGACACACGTTTAATCGGGATGTTGAAGCGGACGCACTACTGTTTTCATTATTTGCATCTCATGACAATTTTCAAAAATACCAAACTCTGCGAACCAGTCCCTGTAAGTTGAAATGTTTTGCGACAGCCTCTTAAACATGATATGGCTGGCATAATGTTTTAGATCCGTGGTGAACTAGGGGATTCAAAGAACAGGCTCGTTCCCCCATGTGCTGTGCAACTAATGACTTATACAACATAATGTGGCAATTTGCCCAAACACGCAGTGCAAATCATCCTTCATGAATTCCGGGATCCAGATCTTATCATTTGTTCAATGGCCCATTTCCAACATTCCCAGAAAATTTCACGCAAATCCTGCACATATCAATATTTTCCACTAGGGGGAGGGGAGGGCACGGGCATATACGGGACTTTAGACTGAAAGCGATTCCCTAAAGGTCGGAATTTAACACTCCGAATGATTCCGGGTCCCGGGGAAATACACTTTTGTCGGATTTTAGATCTCGGTAATATTGCTCCCACCCAGGGCCATTTGATACACCAAGGTTAGCATCTCCCACTGATTTAAACAATAATGCTAGGCTGTAGGGTGGGGAATTAGAAAAAAAGGCAAATTCCCCTGGGTCAGCCCGCCGCTCCCCTGGGGAAAATATTGACTGGTGCATCCATTCAGCACTTTGTACGTAAATTTAGTAACTTACAAGACATACAAACCAACGCCGACGAATAGCCTCCTCGACGGCGGTAAGAAACTAATATTTTATAACATGACACGCGCAAAACTTCCGTTGTTAAATTGCCAATGAACAACTCGAAAAAGTAGTTCCGAAACTGTAAAATATAGTTCGCATTGTAATTGCAGAAAATGTTGTCTGGTCATGTTAGAATCGAAATAATTTTCGCTTTATCGTTGTTTATCTGTAAATAAACAACGTTTTTTCGTTCTGATGCGCAAATCTACAGATTTATAGATATACAACTCAAAATCGAAATTAATTTCTTAAATGCATCGGATTGATGTAGATGTGTTTACGCGGAACACAATCATTAGAGAAACACATGCCCGTCAATAAAGGTAAAGGTAAAGGTTCGGTTTATAGTCTGCTACGATATACATCTTCAGCCGACTTTCACATTTACCTCCCCGATCACAAGGTCATAAGTCGTCCGTTAATACTCGGCGCAGTATGCAGCCACGGCACATTGGCTTATTCCTCACAGGTACCCATTTATATAGTGCGATTTTATTGACCTGGCACTGATGAATATTGCGTTTAATTTCGTAAATCTGTTTTAAGCTACTAACTCAGATAGGAGATGCAGACGCGAATATGTATCGATTAGATCTTTATTCCGTTACAGTTAATACTGTAGACTGTAGTGCAGTGGTAAGCACCCAAAGTATGTAAGCGTGATGTTTTAGGTTCAAATCCCAGAACAGGCACTTTTAGTTTATTTAATGTATTTATTTTATTTTATTTATTTAATAGATCATTTTGCTGACGTCATGACACGGAATCACATCATCAACCTCGAATCTGACACAGAAGAGATATGAACCGATACTGTGAGCGAAACCGAGTCGTTGTGAATGCATTTTTATGTAGATAAAGTGAATTAACTAATTACAATAAAACAAATGAAAAAGGGTAAAAATGCTATAATAAAGAAAAATGTCATGAGAATAAGTGATGTTAAAGCAAAAGAAAATACGACAAAAGAAAGATTTTGGCTGGATTCGAACCACAGACATTGCGATTCAAAGTCTACAATACTATCCATCGCGCCATTCTACCTGACACTTGTTGATGGTTTTTTAAAACTTTTTTGTTATATGACTATGAAATGCGTGCTTTACATGCTAGATAAAAGTTAAACCGATATAAATCAAAGCGCTGAAGGTACTGCAGTTGTTCGCTGTTGCGTAACATAGGGCACTAGGCATCATGGACAGTCTGTGCAATTGGATAGGGATGATATACGTTACCTTAAATACAGTGGTTGTAAATGTTTAAACGAAAATATTCATTTACGTAATTACTATAACATTTGTTCAGTATTATAACTATGACTTGAACATTGCTGAGCGATTTATATTATTCAAATGGTAAGTTTAAATACCATATTGCCTCGTAAACACGTAACTCAAATTTGAAATAAATATAGCGTCATTGTGTAATTATGTCATTTTTTCTCTCAATCAATTTGAATTGTTTCAATTCAATGTACAATGTATTTATTGCGTTAAATGTGTAGTTGATGAATTTAGGTCCATTGTAAATAGTACGCCACTAATTAAAACGTAATCAGCTGCAAAAACTAGATAAAGTCACATTCAGCAGCTTAAAACTCTGTACGATTACAAGATATTTAAAGTCTCTAAAAAAAAAAATTCAATTCAAAATCAAAAAAAAATGTCTGGCAAGAAACCTAATGAGACTAATTCTTTGTCCAATTTTCAATTTCATGCTCTTTCTTTGAGCTACAAACATATATTAATTTAATGGCATTCCTACTTGACATTCCGACATGATTAAATATTCATTCCTAACACACATTATCTGGATAAAGAGGTATATAGTGAAAAACGACCATTATGAGTTTCATAACCGAACACTCTGTCGAAGACAGATCATTACGCTGTCGAAGATCAAAAGCTGTGGAGTTGAACAAAACTCAATATTAACCTTAAAAACAAACAAGATGCTGAATATTAAAAATATAATTAAAGTGTATATGAATGCAAATACTGTGCTACAAGATTAGCAAGTGTTTTAAGTTCCTCAAAGGGAGTTACTATTAAAATATTGTTGGTCTGTTTTGGGAATGTCTTAAAATGTATTCCTTTCAATTAATTGAGCATCTGGAGTAGCAAATCTGTCAAAAAATGTATATGAAAACATTCTCAACTACTGCCGGGAATCGAATCCGGGTCCTTCTCAATGTGACTCCGACATGCTAAACACTAGGCTATTGCCGCTACACCATTTTGTTTGCAAAATTCTGCCTATTGATCTTTCTGATATGATTAGTGTATCCGACCTCAATCGTGATGCATTGACTAAATCCGGAATGCTCCGTAAAAATCGACCGCTACTGCGTCATAACCGCTAAACTGTTCTTTATCGTTAAAATGATGGCCACGTAAATAACAAAATAAGTAATAAACATTCCCTACTTAACAAATTCACTACTCAACAAATAATCTTTACATGAGTGGGCGATAACGAGATGAATAGGCAAGGGTTAACATTTTTCTATTCGGCTCGCCTTGTGACCCAAGATTTTCATCCATTAATGAATAAGGACGTCAAATAACATACTAGTTAATTTTCTTCCGCGAGTACGGTCATATTCGATCCTACATTGAAAGTTGTTGACTTAAATTTTCCCAACATGTCATGTTCTAATCGAATTCATTATCGTAATGATTACCATTTGACAAATGAAACGATGCTCAAAACGGCACTTCTTACTTTCGCGTAGTCGACTGGCCTAAAGCGGTTAGGATCATAGTTCTTAGACTGTTTAATTTTGGAACTGCGGTATCTTTAGTTGTTCTGCGAACAACTAATAAAACAGCCGAAGAGTACCTGGTCAATAAAATCGCACTATACAACTGGGTGGAGAGGATCAATCATGGGATAAATTTTTTGCTCATAAAAAATCTGGGCGGGATGCGAACCAGAGACCTCACGATCCCAAAGCCAGCGTCCTACCACTAGACCAATGCTCCCACTTGTGTCTCAATGTGTCTCACATGTGAGTAGGCGGTCAATTAGAAATGCCCCGTGTCCATGACCTGATGCAAATGGGCTACAGACGAGGTCAGCTGTGATCTATACACCTTTCCAGTTTTGCAACTAACATTTTAGATTACTCGTACACAAATTAACACTAATTCTTCTTTTACAAGCACACGCAGTAGAACCTGTTAGTATTTAATGCCATACCCTTTGTACATGTGTATTTTTCTTTAAATCAAACGCAATGAGCAATGTACAATAACTATTTAAAGGGACTATGTCAACGAAAAGTACCTCAAAGGTGGTAATTTCTTTTTAAAAAATCTGAATTTAATATATTAATGATGCCATATATATGGGTCGTGTTTGTTTGGCCCTTTTAATGTTTACATTTTGACGTCATAATTGTGAGCATTTTGTAAAACCACAGAACACATTTCCTTACAAAGCAGAATAGCGCAGTTGGTAAATGCATTGTTTACTGCTTCTTCATTCGTATTGCTCGTAGTGAGTTTGATACCCGCTTGGGATTTTATTTTTTTCAATACATTTTTGCTGATTTGTTTTTATCAAATATCTCATTATGTATTATATTATTTATTCTTAATTGAATGTACATGTCAAAGTATAGCGTATTTCTATAATCTAATATCATTTATAGTGCAATAGGAAACCAATATTTCGTTGACATAGCCCCTTTAATACTTGTCTCATACGTTACTCAGTTTTAAATACAAAAACTAATATGGGGTTGACATGTTATATTATCCAGTTAGTTTTAAGAAATCTCATGTAAACAGTTTAATATTCTATTTAAAAATATAGTGTGATCCACATTCAGGACACCGGTATATGTACGAACATATTAAATGTTAGTGTGAAATGTAGTGTGATCCACATTCAGGACACCGGTATATGTACGAACATATTAAATGTTAGTGTGAAATGTAGTGTGATCCACATTCAGGACACCGGTATATGTACGAACATATTAAATGTTAGTGTGAAATGTAGTGTGATCCACATTCAGGACACCGGTATATGTACGAACATATTAAATGTTAGTGTGAAATGTAGTGTGATCCACATTCAGGACACCGGTATATGTACGAACATATTAAATGTTAGTGTGAAATGTAGTGTGATCCACATTCAGGACACCGGTATATGTACGAACATATTAAATGTTAGTGTGAAATGTAGTGTGATCCACATTCAGGACACCGGTATATGTACGAACATATTAAATGTTAGTGTGAAATGTACATGTACATTTTATATTTGCCGTTAAAAGTAATCTTTGGGTTAAATATTTAAAATGTAAGTCAAGTACATTATTTATTTATTGATTTATTTATGTATTACGCCTTTAGTGTAAAATAAATACTACGGTATGTCTGCCATGTAGCAATTTTTTCTCCAAAAAAAACACAAATATTCGTCAAACGTTTAACTTTGCACAAGCAATGCCCTTTCCAAACCTTGACATATTTAAGGGACTTATTCACAGATTTTTTTGCATTTTTTTAGTGTGCCATTAAATGTCTTAACGTGACAGATTTAAGCATCAGCTCAAGTATAATAACAAGAAAAGTAATTAGAAAAAAAAGAACAGACAAAAATTGGTACCACCGGGGTTAGAACTCGGGAACTCCGGAGTAATAGTCTATCGCCGTAGCCACTCGGCCATTCCAAATTTTATATAGCATTTTGCATTGTTTACTTTATGTAAGTGTTCCACGTGATGTCACAATTTCAACGAAAACAACAGAAACACTCCAAATTATTCCATTGTTTAGCGTTACAAACGCTTTATAATTTTATCAATTTCAACTGGTGATTACACATCAACAAAACGTTTTTTTTCAGCATATTTCTAGGTCCGTAGTGTTATTTTGCTCCCTTGTATACACTGTTCGTCAATCTGTGAACAGGTCCCTTTAACACTAAATGTATGTACAGGAAAAGTCAGTTGTAGGAAATTTCTCACAGCCATAACTGAAACTGTTCCTTTAACATGCATGGTCACAGAACCGAATGCGATTCACGGGTTATGGGATATAGAAAAATAAATTAGAAATTTCACATCAATGCCCTGTCAAGCAGGGGCGTACCTAGGCATATTCTTCCGAATCCTGTTTTCGCCAATTAAAGTTTGCACCGTACTTGACTGCGAAGATGCGACATTTCAAATTTTATTTTCAGCAGATATTGCACTGCTAATTTTCGTAGACACGCGAAATTATTCCTTTATCTTATCGTACAGAATACTCGCTTGTCACGTGCTGACCGTATATTTGTCCATACTGTGTCAGTAGCAGTTAATATCCTGTCTACTAGTAACATCATTATTTCGAAATAAACATAAAATGATGAATACAATGTTAGTATGTTGGTTAAAGAATGGGAAAGATAATTTCGTTACATGGCTTCTTACTGACCCCGTACGGTGTGATACAGGGTCAGTAAATTTATATTGGGCTCCAGTTACGGTCAGCTATGTAACCATAGGCGGTTTTAGAGGGGGAAGGGGGCGGAGGCGGCGTATGCCCCCCCCTCTAAAATTTTCAAAAATTCGATTCTTAAACATCACAATATCTTTAGACATGTACATTTCGTTGCCATGTGTGTGTTTTTCAATCAATATATTGTAATATCAAACCCATTATGCGATATTTTCGTTAAATACATGTACATGTAGTTCTTTTTGTAATATAGATATCACTTCTTTCCAATATCTATCTCAACATGTCAAAGAAACCAAAAACAGTTTGTTGGCAGTATTTTTCAGTTTATATAGAATATTTCCGCTCCCTCTAAATAAAAATCCTCTACTCGCGCCTGGTAACTAATAATACTTGTAACAAGTCTATGGCGTTAACTAGGCATACTCCTAGGTTACGCATGCGCAATTAAATTCCTTCATTGTTACATATAAAATATTCACTGTTTGATCTCAATTTTCACCTTGACCAAGCTACTTTCCAATATATCACCATACATTGTTGGAAAGATAAGGCCATAACCTTTTGAAAAAAATTATATACGTTGTAACTCAAAATATTTACCTTAGAATAAACACACCGATATGGAGGCTGCCATTTTGTGCATGGGCCAAAAGTTATGAAGCTGGGAACCACTAATACAAAGTAGTGCAAAAAACAGGTTTTTTTTCTTATTTCTTACATATATACCTTTAAATTGATACCAAAAAATATCATTTAAACTGTATTTTAAAAATCATATGCATTATACACTAAACCCTATGTGTTTATGATCTAACTGTAACCCTGAGGATGTGACTTCCGTTTTGGGGTTATTAGACCTCCTATACGCACGTGCTTATGAAACCTTCCTGTCCGATTATGGTGACCACCGACTCATAAAGCCCGACCTGAATCAAACCCGGATCGCCTACCTGGAGGCTAGAAACTGGGGGTGCGACCACACCGTTAGCCGGACAATTACGCCCTCTCTGTACTTTGACCCTGAAAGCTTTTTATGAACTTTTTTACGGTTGTAGATTGTGACTGGGCTTTTGGTTTGTGGTCAATAAAAGATGTTGTGCGACACGCTTACGTGTGTTATTTTCAATAACAGAGCAATAACTGTCTTGTTACGGTCAACTGTTAATCTACGATCACTCCTATGATCAACAATCATTTGTTTTTTCGTGCATCATCATGTAAGTACTCATCTAAGTAATGACACGAAGGAATGAAATACTAACTGATCGCCATTCTATAAATTTCGGCCAGGGCCCGTATTGACAAAGATCCTTAGGAAAAACGGAAGTAAATTGATTAAATTCATAAAATTTCTTCAGGCTGTGATTGTTTGATGTAGAGGTCTTTTTGCTGTACAATGTTTCAAACTAGTAAATATTGCTTCGATGTTTCATATTGTACCCTTTTGTAAACAGAAATCATTGGATTTCAAATCAAATCTGAAATTTTCACTTAAGTGCAAATGAAGTTAAGATTTCCTTAGGAGCTTTGTGAATACCGGCCCAGGTCACAGACACAGATCTCTATACTAAGCATGTTCGCTAGCAAATTTTGCTTTTGTCTACATATACGACGGTAAATCGCGGAGAAATATAGTTCCAAAAAACAGCAGTACATGTACAGCAAACGACGCATGAACATTATAACGCTAGATATTATTGCTTCATAACGCATCATTGTCCCATTGTTGTTTATCATTTATACATTGTTAGACTGTTGGCGGAAGCAGACTGTCTTTTGAGAGGGTAATTTTCAAAACAGGTATCGCGGAAAACTACTTCTTTTCTTTGCCGGCTACGAGTCAGTAAATCGAAACCTTCTTCAAGACAGCAAAAAATCACGCCTGTTTTTTTTTTAAATATATTAATTAGTTACGATAATCATTTTATGTGTATTATAATGGGTATATCATGTGATTTATTACAATTACAGTTTCTAAAAAAGTCAATTTATAAAAAATGTTAAGTCAAACTATTGACACCCGTATTTTCGCTATTTACCTGTGTGTAACCGAAATATTAACACGGTTGTCCTGGAATAAGACCACTAAATTAATGCGCTACATCGGTAATTCTGCATGTCTCGTTGCAGATTGGTTGTTTAACTGGCGTGTATTTACTTCCGTTTGCTAATTATTTTAGATAATACGCTTGAAAAATATTTGTCCGTTACTTACAAATTAGTTTTTATTATGATTTTTATTTACTTTTGAATGAGAAGCCGCATCATAAGTTTAAAGGTGGTAAATTGAACTTCATTCAAACAAATGTTTTCTTTTTAGCACAAATGCACTCATAATTCGAATGCTAAATTAGTTTCGTTTTCCGCAAACAGACTTTTCTACCCTGTCAGCGTTTTGATTTGTACTTAGCTGTTAGTTGCCAGTGTTCAGAAACACATACCTCTTTGGCTGTTGTCAGCAAAGCAGCGTGTTGCTTTAAATATTTTCCAGCAGTAGTTTTTATTTAACCAATATAAATTTTATGATTGCCCAACAATCTTTTTCCTGAACCTTTAAGTAAAACAAAATTCAGTATCTGTCCCGGAAAAATAATTAATTTTATTTCAATGTACTTAAAGCATACATTTTACTTTTCCAACATCGCGTGCCAGTTAACCTCAGTATTTATAAAAATACATTTATTTATCGTTTCTTGCAAGACAATACTAATCACTATTATTATTTCTATCAAACCATTTAGTAAAACACAAAAAATAAAAAGTTTTTTTTTTGCCAGCAAAACAACTAGAATTATTGCATGTGTTTCCAGGTAATCAGCAGAGCAAACCATTGAGCTTTTATCTTTTCCAGCAAATGTCTTTTTACAGGAAAGATATCAAAGCAGTTGTCTTGGTCAATGGCAGCGAACCATTTATTTCTATCTTTTCCAGCGGCATGGCAGCAAAATTATTGTGCGCTTGCGTGGTTTTCGTCTGCTGCCTACAGGCCACGTGGTGCCAATCAGCGTTGTTCCAGTACGAGCAGACGGTCCCGTCAGACGGCTCCGTTGTCATGGCACCCGAACCCATACAAAGTAAGGTCATGGGCTGGTTTACAAAAAGCTCCTAAGGAAAACCTTAACTTAAGTCACACTTAAGAAGAAAATTTTTAGAACACTTAAGTTTTAAATGTGAAGTTCAATCATGTGTAAGCAAAATAAGGTAAAGTAATCATCTAGTATTAACTGTTAACTAAAATAAAGTTGTTACTGCATGTTGAATTACACATCCATACTTTAAATGGCCATACACTTAATGGTTATATTAATTTAAGAACTTAATTTAGGTTCTGCTTAGGAGTTTTATGAATACCAATTGTTTGCTTAAAGAGACTTGTTCACAGATTTTTCGTAGTTATGGAAAATGCCCTTAAATATCTTAACTGCAAAATCTAAAGCATCTGAAATAACACTAACAAATATTGTATGAGGCGCGTCGTGGGAAAACCGGACTTAATGCATGGGCGTAAAGTGTCGTCCCAGATTAGCCTGTGCAGTCCGCACAGGCTAATCCGGGACGGCACTTTCCGCTTTTATGGTATTTTCTGTTTCAAGGAAGTGTCTTCTAACCATAAATCCACTTTAGGTGGAAAGTGCCGTCCGGGACGACACTTTACGCACATGCATTAAGTCCGGTTTTCCCACGACGCGCCACATATAAAGAATGTAAATTAAAAAAATTTGCCTATACCCGGATTTGAAACTACGACCGTAGGTATAAAAAATTTAGACCACTCGGCCCCCATCCGAACTTACAAAAGTTATTGAATTTTCAACGCTTTATGATAGTGATACACGTGTTTTCCATAAATATTGAGGAAAAGCGTTACAAATGCTTTGTAAATTATCCATTTCAATTGATGGTTTTCCATAAACGAAACTACATTTCCAATATAGTTCTTCGTCAGAAATGTTAGTTTGCTTATTTATATATTATTATATATTATATATTATGCATTTTTCTTTTGGCGATCTCTGACAAAAATGTTGAATATCTACAATTTGCCAATCTGTGAACAGGTCCCTTTAACGCAAACACAAGGCACTCTTTGATTAATGTCAACCATATGCAAATTAATTTAGGGTTTTATAATTTATTATAATTGCACAGTGTTACACGTGTAACTGTTGCACAAACTGTAAATAGGGAAAGATCCAGAGCAAAATAGCAGGGAGCTGCACCCTGCTCCTTTTTGGTCCCCCCTGCTGCCCCTCTGGGATGGTCAACACAGAAATGTTGAATGTCTTTTTTAATTTCATTTATTTTTGTAGCTGTTCAATGACAAATTAACAAACTATGTTTAAAAACCTTAATAAGAAGCATTAGACTCCTTAAAAACCCGGATTAAGAAAATTATTAGAAAATGTCAATTAACTGGACCAGCTTTCCACCCTGCTCCTTTTTAGCAGCACCCTGTACCTTTCTTGATCCTAGATCTTTCCCTATGTAAAGATCTATTACACAATTACTTAACATCTGTGTAGATCCGGACTGCCCGCTGGAGACCCACCCGGACACGCAGACGATGTTCGTGATGCGGGGGCCGTTGGGCAACCCCGAGCCCCGCCACTGTCCCCCGGGAACCTACTTCCTGCGCTCCGTCTGCTCTTGCGTCCACGTGCCACTTGACAGTAAGTTGTGACGCTTTTTTTTGTTTTCTTATAAAAATGTGGGTATTTGATAGACATTATAACATATTTCCACTTCAGCATTTTATTTCACCTCGAAGTACTTCCATTTACAACTATACTCCGATAAATGTAACTGTATTTTATATGATATCCCATACAGTAATATAATTGTACGTTATTAAGTAAACCTCTTACCATTTATCTGTACAGCGTCTGATATTTCATAGACTTTATAGAGTGTAACCTGCGCCCGTCGCCCCTGGGTCCCGGCTGGTACGAGGAAGACGTGTTCGGGGTCTGGATCAGACGCCCCTGTGGACCCGGCTCCGCCTTCAGCGCCGCCACGTGCGAATGCTCTCTCTCCATAAATGCTTTGTAGACGTTGTTAAGCGTTTGACGCATCTGTATTATTTTTGTTAAAACCTGATCTATATATAGACATCTCCATAATAGCTTTTTAGACTTTTGATATCGTTATAAACATATGTTATTTATAGTCCCCTCAATGCTGGCTATCGAGAACCCTTTTATAGACTTTTGGTTTCGATTGACACATCTATTTATAGGCATGTGACTGCTCACTCCACATAAACGCTGTATAGACTTTTGGTTTCGATTGACACATCTATTTATAGATACGGTAATGGTCCCTTTCCATAAACGCTTTATATACTTTTGGCATCGAATGACACATCAATTTATAGACATGTGAACTCTCCCATTTCACAATTGCTTTGCAGACTTTTGGTTTCGACTGACACATCTATTTATAGACATGGTAATGCTCCCTCTCCTTAAACGCTTTAAAGACTTTTGGTATAGAATGACACATCTATTTATAGACATGGTAATGCTTTCTTTCCATGAACGTTTTATAGACTTTTGGTATTGATTGACATATCTATTTATAGACACGTGAATGCCTCCTCTCCATAAACGCTTTGAAGACTTTTGGTATTGAGTGACACATCTATTTATAGACATAGGGTAATGCTCCCTCTCCATACACGCTTTATAAACTGTTGGTATGGATTGACACATCTATTTATAGACATGGTAATGCTACCTCTCCAAAAACGTTTTATAGACTTTTGGTATTGCTTGACACATCTTTTTATAGACACGGTAATGCTCCTTCTCCATAAACGTGTATCAGTCTTTTGGTTTCGACTGACACATCTATTTATAGACATGGAAATTCTACCTCTCCATAAACGTTTGATAGACTTTTGGTATTGACTGACACATCTATTTGTAGACATGGTAATGCTCCATCTCTATAAACGTTGTAAAGACTGTTGGTATTGATTGACACATCTATTTATAGACATGGTAATGCTTCCTTTCCATTAACGCTTTTAAATTGCTTATTAATAATTTTTTAGCGTTATAAAAATGCCCGTATGTTTAAAACACAATAAATACATATTTATTGGCATAAAGGTACTTTAAATTAAAGGCGCCCAATGTGTGACATGTACATGTATTACTAGACTGTTTTTATT
Source organism: Congeria kusceri (assembly GCA_027627225.1). Classification (NCBI taxonomy): domain Eukaryota; kingdom Metazoa; phylum Mollusca; class Bivalvia; order Myida; family Dreissenidae; genus Congeria; species Congeria kusceri. Next base: position 49,431,970 of record CM051038.1, on the reverse strand, counting down.
ATAGGACGTTGATAGATTCTTGTTGGTTTTTGAACAATTAAAACAATATAAGCATACATAAATAGTTAAGGACCTGGACACTAAATTTTTGAAATGTAATTATATTTATTACAAAATATTTTTGTGTAAATATATTGAATGAATACGTGGGAAAGTTGGTTTCAGTATGATTTTGTATATTGTATACGTCTTACCATGTTTTGTTGATATCTTTATCAGCGTATTTATATTAAATGAAATAAAACTTTTTTCGTTACGCGTTACCTTCAGTGTTCTTTAAAATGTATTTGCGTCTGATTTTAAAAGTTTTATTTTTACCTGTTTTAAAGACAACGTATCGACGCACAGAAAAACAACAACGTATGTACTTTAATTGCACATAGGACAAACTGTGCAAACTAGTGTGGCAGTTTTCACATACACTGTATAAACATTTTATACAGACACGTCAGACACGTTTATACATGTATCTGCATACTTACGATCTTAGAATACCCCCAGTTGATTATAATGCACTCCGACGCATCTGGTTTCAGACATATATGTGCACTCATAATGACGTTGTCACCGCGCTAACGTGTGTTGACAGACGTAAGCTCCGTTAGGCAAGATAATTGTTAGAAAAACTGCCCAGTTGGGAGCCGAAATAAAATAAAATAAAAATAACCTTCTATCACAAAGACTTTCATTCGCAATAAACTTGACAATACATAATAATTATAATCATATAATGCAAAGTTTGTTATATATAAACATCCATATAAAGTCAATATGGATCAATATAATTAATTGAGGCGTGTCGTGAGAAAACCGGGCTTTATGCATGTGCGTAAAGTGTAGTCCCGGATCAGCCTGTGCAGTCTGCACAGGCTAATCCATGACGGCACGTTCCGCATACAGTGGATTTATATTTAGAAGAGACTACAGCGAAACAGAAAATACCATAAAAGCGGAAAGAGTCGTTCTGGATTAGCCTGTGCGGACTGCACAGGCTGATCCGGGACGACGCTTTACGCACATGCCTTTAGAAGAGACTACATCGAAACAGAAAATACCATAAAAGCGGAAAGTGTCGTTCTGGATTAGCCTGTGCGGACTGCACAGGCTGATCCGGAACGACGCTTTACGCACATGCATTAAGTCCGGTTTTCCCACGACACGCCTCTTATGTTCTATTGTGTTTAAAACATTGCATTACACTTTGAGTTAAAACTCTCTTTTAATATCCATAAGCATTACGGCATCACTAGAACCAAATGAAATTTTTTATTTTTTTTTGGTTTATTATATTTACAATACTGGCTGTGTTGCAATTTGTATATTTAGCATTTAAAAACAAATCGGGCCGGCGAATCCAAGAAACTAAAAGTAAAACAATTCCGGCCTTGACGTTGTCAAAATACTGTAAAACGTCGGATCTATGCACTATTAATGAACATCTGTCATCGTTATGTATCCTTGCTAGACAAACCTGTGAAGTGAATACATATTTTGTCCTGACATGTAATATAGACAATATGTCAGTCATGCTGGAAATGTTCAAGGCGACAGAAACTTTGATGTTAGTTATTTAATAAATAATTTTCGATTAATCGTTGTTTATAGGCCAATACATAACGATTTGGGGTTCTGATGAGTTCTGATGCGAAGGAATTAAACCACGAGGGCGTTAAATAGCCACGCATCAGAACGACATATAGTTGTTTGTTGGCCTATAAACAACGATAATGCGAAAATAATTTCGATTCTAACATGATCTGACAAATACTTGTGCAACTGTAATGAGAACTTCATCCGCTCAGAATCGGGACTACTTGTTGCGTTGTTAATTGGGTAGTTAAACAACGATAATTTTTTTTTTGTCAATAGAAAAATTAGAATGTTAGAATTTTTCATAAATATTGATTGGTGTTCAGTCGTTTTCCGTTTTCCTTTAAGACCTTTTCGGTAGATTTCATTCAGACGAGGTAGGTCATTTTTCGAAAATTCAGTTTTGTTATTTAATGAATTTTTATCGTTGTATCATAATACTTATAAACGATTCAAAACGATACACTTATTTGAAATGTGCTTCGACACTTTGTCAAAGCATATACGAGTATAAATTAGCCCCATTCTCACGGTCACGGTGTTGGTTCCGGTACCACCCGGTAAAGAAATTCCGCCCAGGATGATCACGGTGCCGCCAGGGTTATTATCCCGGTTCGATAGAGTCTCATTACCCCAAAACGGAAGTCACATCATCAGGGTTATCTGTCGGTTAGATAATAAGCACAAATGGTTGAGTGCAGGATGCATATAATTTGTAAAATACAGTTTAAATGATATGTTGTGGTATCATTTTAAAGGTATATATGTAAGCAATAAGAAAAAAGGCTGTTATTGTGCACTACTTTTTGTCTAGTGGTTCCCAGTTTCATAACTTTTGGCCCATGTATTCATGCGCAAAATGGCAGCCTCCATGCCCGTCAAAACCGGTGTGTTTTTTCAAAGGTAAATATTTTGAGTTACAACGCATAGAATTTTTTGACATGCTGTTTTTTCAAAAGGTTATGTCCTCATCTTTCTAACAATATATGGTGATATATTGGAAAGTAGCTTGGTCATGGTGAAAAGTGAGATCAAATTTGGAATATTTTATATGTAACAAAGAAGGAATTTATTTGCGCATGCGTAACCTAGGGTTTTCCCCCGGATCAATTAGGCGTAAAAGAATATGTTTGTTTCAGGTTACATGCCCAAAAAAATTAGGATAGGTAGGTAGGGAATTAATTTATTTATTTTGTTTATTTGGTAAATTGTCAACTTGAAGATTCTAAAACTGAATGCATATTCAAAACATATCTCTAATATCACAAAACATTGTTTTGAAGTGGATGCTATCAAAACAAAACACTTATTTACCAAAAGAAAAACAGTTTCTTATTGGAAGAAAGTAAAATAAACAAAAAATATCTGACCCACTCAATAAAATGTTCTAGGGTCGAGGCTTTTTTTAGGGTAGGTCTGGTATCCTGATACAAACATATTTTTTACCCCATACCGGGACTTACCGGGGTTGTCAGCAAGAATGCGGCTTAAATGAAAACAAAAACCAACAACAACACCGCACTAGCTTCGATTTGAATATCTCTTATTAATTCTGTATATTAGTATTTTTATTTAATTTTATTTCAGTCTATAGTTTGATGATTTTTTGATTAGGCACAATTTTTATGTGTTTTTTTCTCATAGAAAATGTGTGATGTTCAATGACAAATCAGAATATTATATATTTTTCAGACACAAAACTGCTCATAAAAGAATGCGTTCATCATACAAATACACACTCAACAAAAGTTATACCGCACCAAAAGGAAATTGATGTATTTTCTTTATTCATAAGAATTTCTGCTGCGCCATGGTATACACGGACGTACATTTTTCCAATATTTTGATATGAACACAAGCATGTATAATTCAGATAATCATAGCTGACATTTCAAGCTGAAATTCTTTAAAAAAAGAAAATACAATAATTTCCATTTAATTCCATGTGGTGCGTTATGGATTGTAGATTCGTTTCAAATTTGGAAAACAACCCAAATTACGAGTTTAAATGTATAAAGAGACAGTTTGCAAAACAACCCAAATTACACTTTTAAATGTATAAAGAGAAAGTTTGGAAAACAACCCAAATTACGAGTTTAAATGTATAAAGAGAAAGGTTGGAAAACAACCCAAATGACATTTTAAAATGTGTAAAAAGAAAGTTAGGAAAACAACCCAAATGACACATTTAAATGTATAATAAAGAGAAAGTTTGGAAAACAGCCCAAATTACACATTTAAATGTATAAAGAGGATGTTCAATTTACATTCCTTGAATATTGGTAATCACAGATGCTGGATATCTTTTTAGAGATATCCAATCCTGCCATCGGATTAGGAATACCGAGTCGCTGCAAACTAAGGGAGGTAATAGCTGAAGGTGTTGTTGGAATAGCAAAACTATGGACTCATCTGCGAGTTACCAACGTAAGTCGATAATGACACAGTATATATACATGTGTTTTCTAATAATTTTATTTCCACAGGCAGTTTATTAATATGATCGAACGAGACTTTACTTCTATTGTGCTCGAACACATCGGTAAGCATTGTATTTATGGACCATTTTTTCGCAGTGTCTTTGTCTAAATATTAATATGCGCGTTCAAAGGGACCTAAACACAGAAATGACGATTTTCAAAATTAGTGTCACAGATTGTAAACATAAAACGAAACAAAGGAGCAAAAAACACTACTGATATACACATAAATTATATTGAAAATACTGTTTCGTTAATGAGTAATCATCAGTTGAAATGGATAACATTATAAACGCGTTTGTAACGCGAAACGATTGAATATTTTGCTTAATTCTGTTGTTTTCTTTGAAATTGTCGAAAACACGTGAATCACATACACAAATCTGACTGGAAGAGTGGTTTGGTCGTCATGCTTTGAATCCGGAGGTCGGAGGTTCAATTCCAGGTGGCGGCACTTCTTTCTATTTTTTTTAAGTTCCGATGCTTTAGTGTTTTTGCAGTTTAGACAATTAATGGAACATTTAAAAAAAACTAAAATCTCTGAACACGTCCCTATAATATATCAAGTGTGCAGTAGCACTAACAAGTACGAAATCAATCAAATAATCCATTTAAATAAGCGTGCCATGAAGGTAACATTAGTATACATAGCGTGAATATCGTATATCATGATTGGCCGACGGTCTGCTATAACTGCCAAAGGTTCATAAAAGACTCGCAGATCATTTTTAATTTAGTAATGTTTTAATAGAACAGGCAGAGAAAATCAAAAATACATGCATAATAAGACGTTTATATGAACACCGTTTTAGTATCCATGTCTTTTAGTCTAAATCTTAAAGCAGCAGTCCATTAATATGTAATACAAATAAAGCTTTGCAGAAATCGTTGCTAATGGACATCTTACTGATAAAAACCCAAAAAACCGCATTGAAATCGGTACAATAATAACTTTTTCGTAACATTTTTATCGTATTGTTTCTGTATATGCGATAGCTGGTGATGCCTGTGGAGTAAATCAGCGTGTACATTAGTGTGTATTCCGTTCGTGCCAAGCGTTTTCGAACATAGACATTATAAATTGATTTCGTAAATAGAAACAGTTTTCAGTCGAATAAACGGCATTTACGTTTATTAGAACTAATGCCCATTTTGGATGTATTGGATTATATTCTATGGACTGCAGCTTTAAGCATCCTGACAAGTGTTAGTGTATTCTAGTATGTGTGTACGCCAAGACTATAAAAACCAATACCATTGTCTTAAAGGAACATATACACAGATGTTCGTATTTTTAAAAAATGTCATTTATTGTCTACTGCAAAAACTCAAGCAGTCGGATTAACCAAAAACAATTTATATAAACAGAAAAAATCAATTAATTTGCCTTAGCCGGGACTCAAACCTACGACAGCCGTGATCAAAAATCTCCGCAATTCTGACTAACGATGAAGGCAGTGAATTCTGAACGCATAATGTAAATGATTCACGCATTTTCTAAATTACCGATGACAAATTTTTACAAACGCTCAATATAATTGTATCGGTTTTAATTGGTGATTTTTCATAATCAAAGCTGTACATCTAGTAAATTTCTTTGTCAGTAGCGTTATTTCGCCTTTTAATATATCTGATCCTAGGGTAAGGGGTAGGGTTAGTATTGGGGTTGGGTTTCCTTAGTTACGGCTCTGGTAAGCTTTAGGGTTAGGTTTAGAGTCCCAATTGTTGCTAGTTTAGGGATTGGCCCTGCGATTACAGGGTCCGTCCCTGTAATCGACCAATGGGAGTTTATAATGGGCAAGACCCAATATTTCGGCAAGTATATATTTATATATATGTATATGTATTTTTCTTTTTGGAACCCATGACAGAAATTTAGAAAATTGTCAATCTGTGAACAGGTTCCTTTTAAAAGTCAAAGTCCATCGCAAGAAACTGCAAACACAAAGAACGATGAACGTCTGGGGTTGTATTGCAGACACATCTTAAGTCAAATCTTATCCTTAGCCTTTAAATCGTCATTTTTCATAAAATTTTTATTTCATGTATACATGAAATTCTGCTAAAAGTTAACTTATTATTAACTTATTAGTAACTACTATTTACTTAACTGTATTTGGATTCATTAATTTATATGTAGTTTTAAAAATATTATCATACAAAAATTGGAACTTAAGTGGAAATATATAAAGATAATCGTAATATGTTTCTGGAATATGGCCCCTGTTCCTTATATTGTCTTTTACTAACTACTTTGTGACCGCCATTCTCCGAATCAAATAAAATGTATGAATTTTTCATGAAATACGCTGGTCGGCCACAAAAAAGTGTTGAAAAATAATTTAAAATAACCACGCCATGCTAATGTACATAATTATCCATAAATGACCCAGTGTAAGAACACAAACGTAAAGTAGTTCCCAGGTCTCTCCTCTGACTGGTCAGTGGCGGCTACACTCTGAGCATGCGCACTCGGTGGGTTCCACAATCTGACGGGTTAGAGAGTATCCGAAGACCTCGTTCGAGGCTATATCACACAGCGTCAGAGCTACGGCCCTTGAGCGGCGCTGGGCATCTTTGCAGCAGTTACACGACTGAAGGAGAAATACACACAACATATTATTTGAGTCATTCAAAGTTAGGAATTTGTTATAGGGACTATGTCAAGAGAAAACTGGCTTCCTATTGCACTATAAAGAATATTATTTGATAGAAATGTACTATACTAAGACACGTGCATTAAATAAATAAGACATAATATAATACACAATAAGATATTCGATAAAAACAAATTAGCAAAAAAGTCTGAAACAATTAAAACCTCAAGCTGGTATCGAACTCAAGACTGCGGAGCCATACGAAGAAATGACAGTAGACAGTGCTTTAACCAACTGCGCTATCAGGCTCGGTAAGGAGTCGTGTGCAAACTATGTTTATACAAAATGCTCACAATTCTGACTTCAACATGTAAACAGGAAAAGGGCAAAACTAACACAGCCTATATTATAAAGTGATTTTTATCTCAGAATGCGTACACTCTTTTCCCATTATATGTACCCTGTTTTAACCGTTATTACATGCCAGACTAGTATTAATATCTAAATTTCTGATTTTTTTTATATACAGAAATTGCCCCTTGAGGCCCTTTTCGATGACATAGTCCCTTTAAGCTACTGAATAATATAATATAATTAATTTATTAGTATTATTATTTTAAACTGGTTAAATACTACTTTGTTGATACTACCACATGTATAATAATATTATAACTATATGTACCGGCATATATGAATTGTTCTCAGTAGAATCTCGTCGCTTGGAATAACAAATACAATGTTTGGATATAAATATTTGAAGTTATAACGATCGCAATGAGAAAAGTATGTATGAGTATCAACTGCTTATTATAGTTTGGTCTTAGACATCATTGAAATAACAAAAAGTACTGAAAGCTTTCTACAACTCACAACCCAAGGCATTTTTAAAGCCGCAGTCTATATAATATAATCCAATACACGTTAAATTGTCATTAGTTCTAATGAACGTAAATGCCGTTTATTCGACTGAAAACTGTTTCTTATTTACGAAAGGCAATTTATAATGTTCGAAAACGCTTGGTAACCACCGAATACACACTTATTTACACGAAACATAATACAAGAGGGACAAGCTGATCGGTTACGTGACTACTCGGTCCCCAGATTTTTTTGTCTCCACTAAGGAGACTTCTCGTACTGTAGATTTTTCGGACACCATAAGAAAACTTATCGGACTCAAAATTAATTTGAGATAAACTCAAACATTATTAATATGTGTACCGTGAATTAACCGATCATACCTTCCATGTTTTCACCGGTGATAAATTAATAACCTAAATGCCAGTAATTTACGTTACTGTAATTGTTACATGAATTTGGCAGGTATTTAACAACTTAGCATTGTCAGAAAATAATTGCGGGAATGAATGAAATTTATAATATATCAAACCAGTGTACATAGTTATGTTAAATAATATACTATACGTATTATTAGTTTTGCAAATAGCGTATTCATGCTACGCAAATGAAGTAAAAGTAACTTGCACAACATTTCGACGTACTAGTGTTACGAGACTTCTTTCACCACATTTTATTTGTAGAAAGATGTTAAATATTTTAGAGATTTAATAACATCTACTCGAGAAGTTGATAGAAAGATGCAATTATAAATAATTCTTAAAAAACGCAACCGCAATTAAAATATAAATAAACATGCACAGTAAGTTTATAAATATAAATTTCCCGTTTATTGAAATTCTCTGGTTTATGATTCTCCGGACGCTAATTGATGAATGTATATTAGCACAGCTATAACGCGCGCTATTTTTACAATGATGCAACCCTTTCTCTGGAGTGTGTTGAATGCGCTAGAATAGACCATTTCATACCGATCCTCAATGAATATCTACGTATGGCTCCGAAACGTTTCAGGGCACAATAATTCTCAGATATCGGTCAAACCAATGGGGTCATTGTAATTGCTATTTATAGAGTGTGCCGCTGATGTAGGCTAAACTAAATAATTATTTCATTATGCGAATGAATATAACATTCTGTTCATGACATACAATAAGTAAATGTGTTCCTAATTATGTTCTGTTCTAGAGTGTATGTCGAAGATATGTCTATAACTTAATTTTAACCGCTTATGTAAACAATTATGTATATTTTAATCCTCCAAAATATGCAATAGTTATTGGTAGATATCAAACCATTGTTGTAAGTTTGAATTCCATAGAATTAGGAAATTTGCCCCATTCTATTGGCATTCAGTTTTCCCGTTGCATAATATTATCGCAACAAATCTAGGTCAAAAGTGATCTTACACAGCTACGCCGAAACAAACGTCAGTGGCAACGAAAGGCATAGGTTTAAGTTATTTTGAGGTTTAACATTTCGAATGTTGGACAATTTTTGAGGGGGCGCAAGCCGTTTTCGCCCCCCCCCCCCCTTAAGACCGCCTATGCCGATCGCCATCAAGTCTCATCATTTATTCACGGGCTCATGTCCAATCATCTCTGCAAAGTTCATGCAAATTTAAGTAAAGTTGCTAATTTACATACAGACAAACGAGCGCCGGCGTATACTAAACTTCTCAGCGGAGGTAGTTAAAGGGGTGTGTTCACAGATTTTCGTATTTTTGAAGAATGTCATTTCATGTCTTAACTGCAAAAACTTAAGAATCTGGAATAATCTAAAAATATATCTATATTAAGAAAAAACGTCAATTTAAAAATTAGCCTTCGCCTGGACTCAAACCTGGGACCTTTGGAATCAAAAATCGGATGCGATAACCACTCGGCCATTCGAACATGGTTGGTAGTGTATTTTTAACGTTAAATGTCAATTATACACGTGTTTTCCGAAATACGGATGAAAAGCGTTACAAATGAAACGGTATTTCCAATATATATTTATATTTCTTAGTCACGAGTGTTTTTTCGCTTGTTTGTATATAATGTATAATTTCTTTCTCGTATCTATGACAACAATTTTGTCAATCTGTGAACAGGTCCCTTTAAACAGAGGTCATTTCAGTTTATAACGAAATGTTACCTACCCGTCCAAAGCCGTCATACGCGGTGACATCCGGTTTCACTAAGGAGTTGCACAAACCCTCACACTTGTTAACTGTCACGTGACCGGAACACGTGAGGAGCAGCTGTCCCTCATTGGTGGAAATGTACTCCCGGAACTTCATTAACATCTCCACCGTATCAATCATGCAATATTCTACATCGCCTGCTGGCCGCTTCCGGACTTCCGGTCGCGTGGATTCCATTTCCGGTGCCGTAAAAAATTCGCCATTTGCTGCTTTTTCGTTAGTGGTTGAGTTGTTAATGTTGTCCAAACCGATAAAACCGCTTACAGGGGTGACCTTGATACCGTCGGTTAAAATGTCATCTCTTTTCGCGAACAAGAAAGGGTTGGAACGGGCGTTTGAAGATGAAAACGCAAACTTCCCCGATGGATAACTCAGAGGTCGCAAGAACGCTCGAGATAATAAGTGGTTGTAAAGAAACATGTTATTCCATTGCGGATACGAGACAACTTTCGAGGAAACCTCTTTCCCGCCAATTTCTTCCTCTGACGTCACGTCCCCATGTCGCTGCGGTAAGGAACGCTCAACGATAGTGACCGGATTGTATCTGTTCACAGAATTTTGCACCGCACGTTGGGGCCGCAATTCCGTTTCCCGTTTCGTCGAGTTTAAAACTTGCAGCGTCCCCTCCACGTGATCAAAACCGGAAGTTGACAAAATGGCGAATGTGTTTGCATAAGATGTTAATATGAAGATCAAAACCGGACAGATTGGTGGCATGGTGCTCTTCAGCTTCCTGAAAAAATCAAATCAAAATTAATATACATGATAATGTGTCCATTATATTTTTTTTAAAGAAATACCCATCGTCATGTACATATACATTTTCTGTGTTCCGTTGTGCTTGTAGCATATACCAAAACTACAACTGGACTTTGACATTTAAAAACAGAATATTTTAGATTCATACATATTGTACATTACACTGTAGATGATTATAAACACAAATTTTATTTATAAAAACAGCGGCTCATTTAAAGCAGCAGTCCAGAAATATGTTGATCAGGATAAAGCTTTGCAGAACTCGTTTCTAACAGACATCTCACCGGTCCACCCCCTGTACGTCGGTAAACCAATTTGCAGACAAATTACTTATTACCGTAATTTATTTACAAAAACTCGTATCTGTAAGGTAAGTTTCAACATTTATAATATCGCACAAGATACAATGATATTGTGCACGTATAATGCGCTGTATCAAACGAGTCCTTATGGCAATTATTTGGCCAAATTAGTATGAATTTGTTAAAAATGTAGAAAAATCAGAAAAGTTGGCAATATTTTAGGTAAAAAAAGTACTGATCAATTAATGTTTTTGCAATTATTAATGTACGACCTTACGTATCAGCCATTCTTCTTCGTATATCTGCTTCATGCGTTGTTTAAATGCACCAAACACGTGTTATATTGTTATTTTCATGGGACAATATATTGTAAAATTGATAAAGCCCTAACTTTTACGTGATAAAGTCCAAACTCTTTTTTTTAAACTGAATGAATAATAACCAAACTTGTACAAGAGTGCTTGATGTAAATGCTATAAATGTATGCATTTAAACCATTTTGAGCGAGATTTTAACATTGTTGACCAGAAAAGTTCACTAAAGCATTGTGCAAAAAGTTTATGAAAGTAAACATTGTTAAGGTTCTTATTACAGTAATACTTTACTGCTGGAGAATTATTCAAAGGGACTGCCAATATAAAAACTGGAAAAAAATGCGGGAACAGATCTGATCTTAAATGCATTAATGATAAATTGCTGAGATGAACTTCCTCCGTATTTGAATAAATTGTTTAACAAGATATTATGTCTTGGATATTTTCCAGATAAATGGACCGAATGTTTTATTGTACCTATACATAGAAAGGAGATTTAAATGACCAAAATAATTTTAAGGTGATAACTATGTTAAGTGTCATATGAAAATTGTACACACATTTGATTAAAAGTAGGCAATCAAACTGGGATGAAATTTACCATGTATTGCTGGAAGCACAAGCTGAATGTCGAGCGAAAATGGGAACAACAGATAACGTACTTGCTCTTCACCGTCCGCATACATGAGTAAGACGCATTTTAACATGCCTATATCAATACCACTAGCACCTTTTGAATACAATATATCCTCCATGTCATTGATATACAAAGAAAAAAGAATCGGAAACAAAACACTCGCCTTGTCTGTAACCTAAATGACTCTCAAATGCAGTTCCGATATCATTATGATGTCTTACTTTGTGTACACATGAGTATACATTGCTTTTATAACTGTAAAACGTCGTCCTCGAATACCGAGTCTGTATATTCTGTACCAAGGATATCCCTTACAATGTAATCAAATGCCTTTGCAATGTCAATAAAACAACAAGACAATTGCTTATTTTAATTCAAAATATGTTATTAAATGGTGAAGGACATAAATGTGTCAAAATCAGCACGCACACATAATGACTTTATATTATCGGAGACAGGGATACTTGACTTTTTAACTATGAGTAAAATTAATATAATAAAGTACTGGTTTAAGGTGATCTGTGCACCAGAACATAAATTCATTAAAATGATAAATAAAAGTATGCTAGACGATATTGAAAGTAAGCCCCTAAAAACCAACTGGGTAAGTCAAGTGAAATGTTTTCTTAGTTCATTGGGATTCTATCATGTCGGCTTGGCACAAGGTGTTGGTGATCTCAATGGTTTCTTTTCTGTGTTTAAGCAAAGAAGTACTGACACTTTTGTCCAAGGTGTAGAAGGACGCATAAATGGCTATTCAAGGGCATTATTTTGTATAAATATCTTCTGTTTTGAAGTTCAATTTTCGATTTTTATGGATCTGTGCTGCGGAACATAAATTCATTAAAATGATATATAAAATTATGCTAGACGATATTGAAAGTAATCCCCTAAAAACCAACTGGGTAAGTCAAGTGAAATGTATTCTTAGTTCTTTGGGATTCTATCATGTCGGCTTGGAACAAGGTGTTGGTGATCTCAATGATTTCTTTTCTGTGTTTAAGCAAAGAATTACTGACACTTTTGTCCAAGGTGTAGAAGGACGCATAAATGGCTATTCAAGAGCATTATTTTGTAGAAATATCTTCTGTTTTGAACTTATTTTACCTTAAATGGGTTAACATTGAGAAGGGAAGGTGGAATAATACCGATATTAGTAATATAGTGTTTGCCCAGTTTGCCCTGTTCTCGAAGATGAATATCATTTTATTTTTGAATGTTACATCTGCTCACAAACAAGACAAAAATACAATACATACATCAGTATATTATAGACGTCATCCAAGCTTGTTAAAAGCCACATAGTTATTTTCCTCACAGAATCCAAATACTATCAAGTTACTAGCTGTTTATGCATGTAAAGCTTTTGAAATGACAAATACTGTCAGTACTTAGACAATAATATACGGCAGAGCTGGGCCGGGCATCTATAATCGGCCCGCTGCCGATATAACGGCCCGAGGGACTTTTGCCCGAGGGCCGTTATACGGCTAGGGCCGATTATAGACGCCCGGCCCAGCTCCGCCGTATATTATCGTTTATAATACATATTATCCTGTCACAAGAAAAGAATCATGTTACTTTCTTTATTACACAAAATGTTAACAAACACACCAAACAAACTTTCCGTACTTTTATTTAACATTCAACTAATTACGCAATACGTGACGCAATTCTAACGAATGACGTAATTTATAAACAGAAAAACAGTGACGAAACAAACCAGTTTTCGCTGGACTCGCAGTTTTGTTGTGACAACGTTATGTCGTGTTTGCTTTTATTTTTAGTAAAATACATTACTATTAGTTTAATAAATCATGCATGGACGAATTCTGAATGATGAATGTGTCAGTTGGATAAATAATATATATTGAGACATTGATCGAATAAAATCAAACGTTCTGACCAGTCATTGCGATTTCGTAAATCGTGTTTCTGGTCAGAATGGTTCACATAAAATTAATATCATGATTGTTAAAAATTAAGGCTTATGGATACAAGACAATGGAATTGAAGTGCTTACAGATTTGTTGGATTTTTATTGTTGGAAGCAATGGATTGAAATTGAGGTACAGTAAAAGTTTCCGATCTGTTCAATTTTGTTCAGTGATTCTTTTTCTCAAACTAAAAGATGCATAGGCTATAGATCGTATATATATTTAATCAATTTAACTACAAACTTTCGTTAATATTCAGTATTTGCATTTTCGGATATAACCGTTTAATTTTGACTAAATATGCCATTCGTGGTCGTGGACGTCGCCCGATCGGATTCTCTTCGATCATCGAAAAATCGGCCGCGGCCAATTATAATTATATCGGCTCAGCGGAGCCGCGTAACGGCCCGTAATCGACGTCAAAATGTTACTATTTTTAGTAACACTGTGTATTATATGATGATTAATGCTATTGTATTAAGTTACATGCAGTACAGATCACTTTTATGAATACAGTGCGTATTACTTTCATGTTTAACTTAAATATAAATTATTTTTGCAAAGCATGAGAATACAGTACCGATAACTTTCACGTATAAGTTAAATATAAATTATTTTTGTAAAGCATGAGAATACAGTACAGATCACTATTGTGTATTACTAAGATAAAAATTATTTGTGTAAAGCATGATAATACATTACAGATCACTTGTATGTATTACTAAGATATAAATTATGTTTGTAAAGCATGATAATACGATACAGATTACTTTTGTGTTTTGCTTAGATACAAATAATTTTTGTAAAAGACGAGAATACAATAAAGAAAACTTTTATATAGTACGCGCAGATATATATAATGTATTTCTCTTTCTTAAAGCATGATAATATTATTTGTTAGAACTTGTATAATTGTTATTCATGACGATCATGGGCCATGTTGGCCTTATTCGTTTTGTATATGCCACATTGTACAATTTTTGAATAAACTATATTTTTCTTCTATTACATATAATAAAAATATGTATATGCAATGAAAATATGTATGAAAAATAGCACAAAACAAACCTTCCTTTGCAAAAATAATTATTTTATTGCGCAGTTTGAGCTTTATCCAGTTTAAGTTTGGACTTCATTTACATATTTCTTCAAACAGTTCAGCTTTATCCATATATGAGCATACCGTTTCAAGATATACTTGATTTTAACCCAGAAACCACCATCGTATTAGCTAATAAACGTTTGAATGCCCTTCTAGATAGATTATGTCACTACTCTGTAACGGTTTAGTTCACTAATTTGTCGATTTATTTTGTATTGCCCCCAGACAATGTATAGATTTCTTCTTAGAAAAACGTAGATTTCTGACAATACACTTAAAGACGTTCGCAACAATTTCTTACAATTTTTTTCCAATGACAGATTTTTTTAAAACTTGGCACAAACATGCGAAAATTTATCCTAAAACTAAAACAGTCTTAAAATGTAGGGGTCACTGGCCTTGTTCCGGAAATATTGGGTTTTGAATAAGGTACCTGTCGAAGCCTTTTTTCAGTTTGTGTGACTAGCAATGTGGAATATATAAAGCGTTCATATTCAAACAAGGATTGAGATTTTTAAATGATTCTTTTTTTAAATGTTTCGTTTGGAAAATACAATTGCAGTTTAATGATAAAACGCGCTTTGTCTACAGTTACCATTTAAAAAATGACTTTTAATGGACGCTTAACAAGGTAATTTATGCATTTAATATGCCCGTTAAAATATCAATAAATAATGAAATATACGAATATCTTTTGTTCCAAACGAAACATTTTGTTAAAAAATCCCATATAGATGCGTCATTATATACTTAAACTAAAACAGTCTTAAAAAATAGGGTTCACCGGCCTTTTTCCCGAAATGTTGGGTTTTGAGTACGGTACCTGTTGATGCCCTTTTTCCAGTTTAGATTTGTATCAATGTTTTAAATATATAGGAGAGTGTTTTTCATAACGGTTCTTTCAATTGATATGTTTTAACATGTTTTGTTCGGCAATATACAAGTGTAATTTGATAATAAAAAACGCTCTACCTACATTTACTGTTAAAATGATGAATTTGACTGGACATTTAAGTAGGTCAAATCGATACTAAATTATATAATGTTTTCTGAACAACATTTTTTTTTATCAAATGCATCAATATATTTTGTTCCAAAAGACAGAATTTCTTAAAATTGCGCACATACATACATCAATGTATATTTACACAAAAACATCAATAAAAAGTATGGGTAACCGAACAAGTCGGGGAAATATTGCACTTTAAATAAGGTACCTGTGTAGCTTTTATTATGTTTCGTTTTAACATTGTGTAAGCAAACAGTGTATCGATTGCCAAAATAGAATTGAGATATTTAACAGGATCTTTTCAGAAATGATTTTTTTGGAAATACATTTGGTTTTTGATTATTATAAATGTTCTATGAACGTTTACTATTAAAACAATTTTTTTGAATGGACAATAGAGATGGCCAAATAGGAGAATGTACCGAATATACCCGATGAAACATCAAAATACACATATAACCAAATGTATGAATATATTAAAGTTCCAAATCTCAGATTTTCTGCAAACCTGGCTTAGACACGTGTCAATGTATACCAAAACTAAAACAGTGATAACAAGTATGGGCCACCGTGCTTGTTATGGACATAGTGGACTCTGAACGTGTTAGCTGGTGAAGTTTTTTATCATTCACGCTACGTCTTCAAAGTGTAACTTTTCAAAAGATCGGTTGATTTTATCGGTAGATTTTAAATTGGTTTCAGACGTTTTGATAGTATGTAAGGATATTGTCATTAATGACACACTACATAAAACTCTTACCATTGACTGGAACTTAAAGACTTACAAAAATATACATTTATCGATTGAAATTAGTATATTGTAACCTATGTCAATAAAGCAAAAATGAAACAAAAGGAGAAATTAACCCAATTATTTTCTTTTTATTGCGAACGTCTTTAATACATAATGGCGTTGGACATTACTTTATACATGTATACAATAATTTGGTATAAATACTGACTAAAATCGCCGAAATATTCAAAATATGTACCTACCTGTCAATTCCGGACGATATGTTTTCTCTGAAATTTGATTTATCATCTGCACATTGGTTTACCGACGCACATGGGGTGCGATCAAAATACAACAAAAAAAACGCATTGAAACAGGTGCAATAATAACGTTTTGGTAATTTTGTATCGTCTTTTTTCTATGTGCGAAAACTGACGATGCCTCTGGAGTAAATCAGCATGTACATTATTGTATATTCCGTTCGTACCAAGCGTTTTCGAACGTTTTCAAACGTAGAAAGTATAAAATTTATTTTGCAATTAAGATGGCGGGGTTGTATTCCAGAAACATCTTAAGTGAAATCTTATCCTTAGCCTTAAAATCGTCATTTTTCTTAAGCATTTTATTCAATGTATGAATCAAATTCTGCCAAATGTTCACTAATTATCAACTTAACTACTATTCACTTAACTGTATTTGGATTAATTAATTTATTTGTAGTTTAGAAATATTACTTAAGAAAAATTGGAACTAAAGTGAAAATATTTTAAGATAAACTTAAGATGTTTCAGGCATATGACCCCAGATTTCAGACGAACAAACACCATTAAAGTTCATAACAACTATTGCCAAATTATGATTTTTAACCGCACATAATATACAGTAATACATACTCGACTTTGATTCTAAAAGTTTGCAAAAAGCAACAATATACAATATACAATGTTTAAAGCATAAAAATATTTCTAATTCCCAAATCACCTGAACTTTGAAGTTCTTTATGTTTAGATTATCTTTGGATTTGCCAGTGCACGTAATGTCCTAAATCCGTAAGTGTTGTTAGCAAACACCAAAACGACACAATTCTATCAAATCAGAGATATCTAGGAGATATTTCTTTCATGCCCTAAAATCACGTTCTGTCTTTGCTGAAGAATATATGTGGTTATTTAGACGAACTATATTTGTTGCGTAGGCATACACGACATATTACAGTAATTCGACCGGAAATCCTGTTTCTGCTACCGGAAATGGCCGCTTATGCGTTTCAAATTGCGATTTCCATGAAATGAAAATTTGTCGTTCATTCACCGACTGCTGAATTCAAATAAAGCAACATTTGAGGACATTAAGTATAAAGATAGAAGCTGTTAACTAACATCACGTAACTATCAGTGCGCAACATGTCTTGAATGGTCATAAAAATACCATCTATTACAACGATTACATGGCGATTACTACTAAAATAGGTCGTTAAGTGGGCAAAGATTTATTGTTCGGATTTGAAGATGTTGTCTGCTTTATGCAAGATTATCGATAGAGACGTTTATAGAACTAACGATTTGTAAATGCATTTTACATAAGTAAGGCCTTACCAATTTGATTCTATGTTTAGAGGCCTCGGGCTGGTAGATTTTCGAATGCCTAAACGAAAAGAAAACGTATATAAACTTTGGAAAAATATAATAAAAAGACTGGTAGGTGTTTTTACCAATATTTGTAGAATACGTTTGCGTGCAACTAGTCAATTTACACAGTAAAAATATTGTGTTGAAGTTTGGTTTCCAATATGAAGATGATATATAACAGTTTTGCAAGGTTAGATTTGCTTTAGCTTGTACCACTGCCATGAATAAGTTGTGAAAGAAATGTGTTTTTTATCGACTCGTTGTTTGTTTGTTCCTGCCTGGTTGATAGGTTTCGAAAAATCATGGGGACGCTAAACATAGAATCAAATTAGTATGGCCTAATGAATTAATTACGTCCGCCAAGGAGGCTGTGTTTTTGCCGGCCGCGGTTTTTCTGTGTATACGTTAGGCGTAAATAAATATGTTTGTTTCATGTTACATGCCCCAAAAAATTAGGGTAGGTAGGTAGAGAATTATTATGTTTTAATTATTTTTTCTTATTTGGTAAATGGTCAACTTGAAGATTCTAAAACTGAACGAATATTCAAAACATGTCTCTAATATCATAAAACATGATTGAAGTGGACGCTATCAAAACATAACACTAATTTATCCAAAACCCTTTAATTACTAGTATTTTTGTTACACCTTAGTTGGCAATTTTTCGCCAAACTTTGGAACGGATTTGCATGAATTTTTTTTAATGTTTAGAATATGCAAATGAACAAATCGTTAGATTTTGGTGGTGATCCGGATCAACGGCTGAATTCGTGAATTTGTAAGAATTCATTATTATTGGAAGATAAGGCAAGGGAGGTAACCTGTCGCTAATAAACAGTAGGGTTATCTATCTTGGCAGAGGTTTGCGCTCTCCGAGTGCTTTCTATTTATTGTTGAACTGACATTCTAACATAACACTCGCTAATTTTGCCGTAGACAAAGAACAAAATTATCGTGGTTAAATTACCCAATAAACAAAGCAAAAAGTAGTCCCGGTTCTGAGCGGAGCACATTAAAAGTTAGTTCTCATTACAAGGGCAAAATTATTTTTCAAATCATGTTAGAATCGAAATAATGTTCGCATTATAAACAACTCTTTGTCGTTCGGATGCGTGGCTATTAAACCACTTGGGCTAACCCCCTTGTGGTTAAATTCCTACGCATCAGAACTCCAAATCGTCGTTTATTGGCCGATACACACCGATAAATAGAACATTATTTCCAAATTAACTTGAGACATACATGAATGCCATCTGAAATAATTATCTGAAATAATACTATGCGTGTACATTAGGCTTTAAGGTTTTCCATGTATATTATACTTAAACATAGAGCTTGTATATGGAAGAAAGGTAATACCAATGCATGAAAAGGATCGATTCATGCTAATATACCGGAAGATATGACCAGAATCAATATCGCTGTATAGTTATTATAGGGATCTAGAAAACTCTTCATATGATCGGGATCTAGACAGATCTATATGTGATCAAATCAAGCAGATCTATATACTGTATATATACGGTCGTGACAAAGATTTAATTGTTTTCGACCGTGATCAACAAGGATATTGATAGAACGGGATAAAAGACAGATCTAGATAAATTATGTTCGGGATCAATGCGAATCTGATTTTCTTGCTCTACAGAAACCGGTATCGAAAATAATTTAATGACCTAGACCCGTATCCACAAAGCTCCTTAAGGAAAACTTAAGTAAATTTATAAAATTCATGAAATTCCATAAGCCTTTGACTGTTTCATGTATAGGTTATTTCACATTAAAATGTATTGAACTAGTAAATATGGCTTAGATGTTTCATATTTTACCCTTTTGTAAACAGAAATCATTGGATTCCACGTACACATTTTGATCTCAAAGTTTCACTTAAATACGGCTCGTGTAAAGATTTCCCTTTGGAGCATTGTGAACACGAACCAAGGTAAATATAATAATAAATATAATTAAGGCGCGTCGTGGGAAAACCGGACCTAATGCATGTGCGTAAAGTGTCGTCCCGGATCAGTCTGTGCAGTCCGCATAGGCTAATTCGTTTAGTACAACAGCTGTCGTATTTTTATTATACAAAGATAACTTCATCATAAAAAAAGGAATGTGACAAATTAGCACTTATTGAAAAAGCTCTCAGGGCATGCTTCTTTTATCTTTGAAATTCATATTTATAATAAATATAGATATATTGTACATGAAGCATGTCTGTCAACAAATAATGTTTAAGTCAAATACACCTACGAGGCAGTGTTTGAACTTTACTGTATTGTTAGTCTTTTAAGCAATCATTTTGTTTATCATATAAACAACAGTCGCGTGTAACGTTTTAATCTGTTTGCATTTAAGAGGGTGGGTCAACCTTGTGACATTTTCATCTACAAAATGTACACATAAACTCTGCTGATACATATGTTTCTAAGGCGTGAGATCACAGCAATGTACTTGTCGTAGTATGGTGGCACATTAGGGTCATACACTTGTCAAAATTATTTTACACTGATCATTGTCCTTTTACAAACTACATTTTTATGGCTCTGAACGTTGCATATGCACAGAAATATCAATGTTTTTCAACGTCAAAATGACGATAAAAACATTAATATAACTGTGCATATTTAAAGTTCAGAGAAAGGCGCAATGCCGAAACGTAAATAAAAAGGAGAAAGATCCGAGTGATAGTTTTATCTCTTAGCATATTTACACTGAGTGTAAATTATTTCAGTATGGTGGGTCATTTGTGACGCATGATATGTACGAATATCCTAATAGTGCATTTCGAAACAACAACAACAACAACAACAACAGCTACAACAACAACATGAATATAACCAAACACTTTTCATCGAACAGCATCTTTGAAATATTGCATAGCTTAATGGACGAAGGGCACATATCTCTTCATCGGAATTCAACACGTTTCTGATGGCAAAATCCAGTCAAGCGACAGAGATATCAAGTCGAGTGACGATAATATTGAATTCATATAAAATTGATATTTAGTTAAACGAAAAATATAGCCGACCGCTTTTAAGGTTATCATATGAAATAATATAGATTAACAGATATAATGTGTGACAATTTATTTAGTTTATTACTATTTGTAAACCAAAACATTCATTTTATCAAAACATAGCCTTAGCAAAGCAATTTTTCAATGAATATTCAATTATTGATGTAGAATTATTTAATGGATATAGGGCTGATATCGCATTATCGGATTAACAAATGCAATGTAGAAATATTCAGCCGAGCATCAGACATAAATTATGCAGCCAATAAATGATAATATCAAATTGATCTTAATAAAAAGTCAGGCGATGGAAACATTAAGTCTATGGAATTAGCTTGTGTATCGAGTCAACTGTTAAGAATTCAAATTGAAAATTGTGAATATATCAAGTCAATCGTTTTAGATATCAGATCAAATAATGCAGATAAGTTAAACTATGGATATATTATGTTGAATGCTTGAGGTACACGTATTAAAAAAATGGTTTATACGGTTAATACACGACTACGATGACGACGATGATGGTGACGATGTTGATG
This sequence comes from Congeria kusceri, assembly GCA_027627225.1. Taxonomy (NCBI): domain Eukaryota; kingdom Metazoa; phylum Mollusca; class Bivalvia; order Myida; family Dreissenidae; genus Congeria; species Congeria kusceri. The sequence continues at coordinate 49,410,275 of CM051038.1, read as the reverse complement.
ACGACGACGATGATGACGACAATAATGACGACAATGATGACGACGATGATTACGACGATGTTGATGATTATGGTGGTGATGATGACGACGACAATAATGATGATGATGATGATGACGATGACGACGAAGATGATGGTATTAGTGTCGGTGATGATAATGATGGTGCTGCTGCTGCTGCTGATGATGATGATGATAATGATGGTGATGACGACGAAAACGACGGTGATGATGCCGATGATGATGACGATAATGATGATGACGGTGACGACGATGACGACGACGACGATAGTGATGATGACAGCGACGACGAGAATGATGATGATAATGATAATGATAATGATGATGATAATGATGATGATGATGATGATGGCGATGATGATGATGATGATTACGACATGGACGAAAATAAGTTGACGGTGAAAGCGACCTGAGTATTGTTGGCAACGAGCAATCTCGTTAATCCATCAAATAACTGAAATCTTTTATTTCCGCAACCATATTAGAATAAGGAAGACATTTTGTGTAACCAGAGCCGCGCAATTAAAAATACATACGAGCCGACATGGAACCCATTTATCTCGTTTAAACAAATACATCAAAATGGATTTAATCCAAATTGAACGCCTAGCGCTCTATATTAAATTTGATCAATTGATCGAGCACCATATCGATCACGTGGGTTTAATACTTTTAATAGGCTCGGGGATATAAACTCGTATTTTGATATCAGCCGCCCCAGTTCGCTGTACCTGTATTACAGCACGGTGTTAACTCAAACGTTAATTCGTGCTTAAGACATTTGATTTAGTTCCAATGTATGTTATTTAAGATTTTACAGCGTGCAGACATATTACTTTTAAAATGTCGAAGAAAGATTTGAAGGATATTTCCGATCTTATTAGGAAGAAATTGTAAGTAAATTTTTATATATTTTTTTTTTACAAAAATGCAGTTGAAAAAAAAGTAAATTCCGGTTGTTGAAAATATTTCTTGAATACTTTTTCATGCTTTCACAAATGGTTTATAAACTACGAAGCGACTTGTTTGAGTCTCTTGTATCAAGGTAGACCAGTTTAAGATATTCAGAGTATAAGCATTTGTACATACATGTAGTTCATTAATTAATTAATACACTTAAGTTATACTGACGCGATTTAAATACCATAGTGTTGTATTTAAAACTGCAATTATGCGATTAAATGTTTTTTAAATACACCGGTAAGCGTTTATTATTCAGAAATATAATGCAATTAAATATCTGGAAGAAACAACAACAAACAAAAACATTCAGCGGGCATATAACGAAGAAAAACTATAATAGTGAGCATTAAATAAAAACTATAATAGTCAGAATTAAATATATTTAACATTAATTAGGATTTAAAAAAGTTATTGGTTTCCGCTTACCCCCCCCCCCCTATTTTATTAGGCGACCCTAAAAGTTTTTTTGGCCTATCAATCATTAACTTTTCGGGATTTTCGGGAAAATGAGCAGTTTTCGCTTATATTATGAGTTTTTGTTGCCAGAAATCTCTTTTTCTATGACCTTATTTATTTTGTTTAAACATTTTACATGCAGTCCAATATACTTAAACTGTGTGGTGAATATGCGCCGAAGAAAAAGAAGTTAAAAAGAAATAAAGTTATATTTTGCCTTCCCTCCTAGATTTTTTTTTTGAGATGTAAGCGGAAACCAACCACTCATTATTTTGGCCTTATATTAATTACTTTAAATGTAGACATTTTGTATGTAAGTTATTTATCTAGTAGTAATCCAGTATATATATGGCCCATACAAAAACCCGAAAACCTATTTCCTATCGGGTCCTTAACTCTTGCGAGTCCATTTCCTGGGTAGAACCAGTACTTGGCGTTTCTTATGGATATCACACGAACGCTCTCTGGGTAAGGATCGACTTTAAAATTTCCCGATCGCAAGGCGGACACCATATACGTTATACCACTTCGAACTCAAGTAATATTAAACTGGCGTTTCAAAAGTAGGTCGACACTAAGATCGAGAAAAATGGGTGTATGTCTTGTTTTAATATGTGTCTATATTTATGGGAAAAACAGTCGATATGCTCCTTTAAACTTGTATTTTGATCATCATAGGTGATATATAATCCATAACAATATCCAACCTGAGTGTTTGTTATTTACGGTTTTCCGTCATAGTGATGATGTACTGAACATTGTTCAATCAAAGCCATTGAACACAAGTTTGATAACTCTAAGACTACAGTTACATGTTTATACAAGTAGCTAACAAGCAAGCACTCAAGAGAGACAGAGAGCAGACCCCTTGGCTAGGACATGGGCATATTTCTCAATAATCTCAGTTCAGAGTTTATTGGCTAATCGACACATTTGCCTTTGGCCATTTACAATAGTAATAAAGAAGTCTTAAAAAGATCCCGGACTCGGACTGTCACACAGATACCCATCAAAAAGATATTCAAGATATTTTTTCGTGTTTCATTTGTTCATTTCCAAACTTTCCAGAAATGATCATGAAAATCCATTCATAACTTTTCCTTCAAGTTGCAATTACCTAGTAGACAAACAGACAAACAGACAAACAAACCAACGCCGGCAAAACATAATGCACATATCAATATTTTCCCCGTGGGGAGCGGCGGGCATATACGGGATTTAAGACTGTAAGCGATTCCCGACAGGCGGGAATTTGACATGCCGAATGATTCCGGGATTTTAGATCCGGGTAATATTGCGGCTCCCCCGGGCCATTTGATACACTAAGCATCTCCCACTGTGGGGATTTAGACACAAATGCTTGGCTTTAGAGAAGAGAAGTGCCCCCCACCCCGAAAAAAAGTAATCAAATTCCCCTGGGTCCGCCCACCGCTCCCCTCCTGGGGAAAAATATTGGTAGGTGTATAACTTCCTTGGTGGTGGTTAATATTGACTTTGACACCGGCAGCCACTAAAATAACTTCTCACAATAAAAGAGATACGCACGTATTATTATTGTTAGAAAATGCGGTGTGCTATTGACAATAATAATGACAAAGGTCCAAGTACAAAGCTTTCAGACATCTTTACATAGAGATCTCTGTGAATGGACGACAGTTTGTCAGTAAAATTAATATTTACGGGTAAATCAATCACCTCTTACAACAGCCATATATAGTTATCAGTTAGAAGTTCTACGTTGAATAAATACCGTTTAAGTATCAAATATAGTCATTATTATTATTATTATTATTATTATTATTATCATTATTAATATTATTAACATTAATATTATTATTATTGTTATTGTTATTATTATTATTATTATTATTAAAACCACCACCACCACCATCACCTCTACCACCACCATCATCAGCATCATTAACAGTAGCATCAATGACGTCAGATTTCATCATCATTTTTGTGTATATCAGCAAGGCAGTTATAATCAACATCATCAACATAAGCAACAACAATAGCATCTCATTAAAGCATCACCAGTTAAACCATTGGCTACGAAATACACGGCAGTAGATATACATGGCATACAGATTATTGTTTATATGAGCGCGTGCATCGAATATAATTTCACGTTTCAACTTTCCCTCTTAAAAATTTAATTTAACATATAGGGCGTGTCGTGGGAAAACCGGACTTAATGCATGTGCGTACAGTGTCGTCCCGGATTAGCCTGTGCAGACCGCACAGGCTGCTCCAGGACGGCACTTTCCGCCCATAGTGGATTTATGTTTAGAAGAGACTTCCTTGAAACAGGAAATACCATAAAAGCGGAAAGAGCCGTCGTGGATAAGCCTGTGCGGACTGGAATAGTATGGCCTTGACGTTGCTCCAATTTCTGGAATAATAGTACAGTGGTACTTTGAAATGACACAGAGGGAGAATTGATTTGATGTGTATTTAAATGTATTTTAATACAAAAAACTTATTAACAGAAGCGTTATGTAGTGAATTGTGCATTTGATGTTAAATCATAGAAATTACTTTCTTAAAATGTGTTGTAGATGACATTTTTATAATACGGATCGTTTCACTAATAACTTTCCATGAACATAAAAAACCACCAAGAAATATTGAATTTGCGACAACGGACTTTTACCCTGAGACGCAATTCTCCTGAAATTATTACTAATTATTGGCCTTTCTTCTCTATTAGCAATGAAAATGTCAACACAGAAGTTTCCTAGAAATAAAATACTTATGATTAGAAACCCCAAAGCGTAGTCGCTTGATTGGCCTCTGTTTCTGTACAAATCTCGGGTGCTTATCATGCTCTTAGTTTGTTCTTATTATGTTTCCAATTTATGATTATGTTTTGTGAACAAAGAGATCATTATGTGCAGAAGATTATTTGAGGCGCGTCGTGGTATTATCTGCTATTATTGCGCTTTTATGGTATTTTCTGTTTCAATGAAGTCTCTTCTGAACATAAATCCACTGTAGGCAGGAAGTGCCGTCCCGTATTAGCCTGTGCGAACTGTACGGGCTTATCCGGAACGACACTACGCACATGCATTAAGCCCAATTTTCCAACGACGCGCCTCATTTGAAATGTCCTTACTGTGTTCCAGTTTAAAATTTGGTAAACACAACTTGTGAAATTTCACATTTAAGACTGTTGTTAGGTAAATAGAATCCAAATTGCACTATGAACCATTATAATAAGTTGCAAAATAAATGTTTGAAATATTTATCCCTCTATTAGTGCCTGATTCTTGCATAATAAAAAACATGTTTTAATGTTTTCATATTCAGATAATCAAATTTAAAATTTCACATACAACGAATTGCCTGCGTGTTTACTTTTTATTCTGGATGGATGAATGAATGAATGAACGCATTGTTGGATCATATTTTTTACAAATCATATTTTCACAAACCAGTGAAGAATAGGACAAATGTGATTGACCCAAAACGGGGTATTCGTGAGGATCCCAGATGAATATGATTTCAATTATTATCAAAACCTGGATGCGATCACACACTTAACAGAAAATGTGAAGAATACGACTGTGATGTGTGAAGAATAAGATCCCAATTATCACACCACAGATGTGAAAAATATTATTTTTGAAAAATATGGTCCTACAACGCATGCATGAATAAATAGATGACTAAATTAATTCTTTTGATGCTGAACTTTCAGTGTTTTGATCATGCACACTTTTATGCCGTTTCGCAAATGTATGTTTGAATGACTGTTACTTTTTAAAAATATTTCTATTGAATAGAATACTTTTTATATAAAGTATATTCAATGTTACCAGTTTCTGTCCCACACAATCAATGTGTATATGAGGCGCGTCGTGGGAAAACCGGGCTTAACGCATGTGCGTAAAGTGCACTTGCCGCTTTCATGGTATATTCTGTTTCAAGGAAGTCTCTTCTAAACATAAATCTACTGTAGGCGGAAACTGTCGTCCCGGATTAGCCTGTGCGGACTGCACAGCTTAATCCGGGACGACACTGTACGCACATGCATTTCGCCCGGTTTGCCCACGTCGCGCCTCATATATGGATTGGATGCTATTCAAAATGACAGCTATTGCATTTTGTTCAACAGGGGATGCTTCATTTAATGGACACAGTCGTTTCAAAGACAATAAACTATATTATAGAAATTTACAATAGTGAAGTATTAATATATCTATTTATCATTTTACGCGGAATTTCGCGGATATAAAATATAAAGGTCATCGACTGATTTTATATCCGTTTTCATACATAATGAATTTTACGATTTAAATGGTGTTCAATTTTGTTATAAGGTTGTATTATTATGTCTGTGCCAACATCGTTTCTCACAAAGTAATATGTTTTAGTTGCTGTTTCATTAACTTTGCCGTCCATTTTATATCGCTGTTGACTTAAAACATTTGTATTTCCTATTTAATGTATAGTTCTCTACAAATTGATAGAAAATGACATTATTTCCCCAACATCATTAGATAAATTGTGTGATGTTTTTTTACTATCGTGAAACTTTTTTTTTTTTTTTTTTTTTTTGATTCTCACTGTTTATTCGTTTACAAGTACACATATATATATATATATATATACAAAGAATACAATATACATGGCAATACATAGCAACATATACTTGGTTTAATCCACTATAATATATGCTATGACATGTATAGAATTTATGTAGTAGAGAATCAATAAATGCATAAATACAGGAGAACAACAAAAGGAAAAAAGAAAAAAACAACATGCTAAATGTTACAGCATTTTTATCCATAAATATATCAATGCTGATTGAGGGGAGTGGGTGTATAAAAATAAACAATAACAGTTAATATTTTAACATTAATAAGTGTATTTTATTTCGGCTGCAAAATAATTTTAAAATGTTCGTGAAACTTATTAAATGTAATATAAGAAACAATTGTATTAAAGATTATACAAAAAAACAAATATGAGCATTGAGCAACATAATTTTTCAAAACGATACATTTTTTGTTGTTGGGGGGGGGGGGGGAGGGGTGGTAGCGATCATTAACCGTCTTCTTCGCTATGCAGTCATATGACAGAGGGTACATATTTTAATATTACATTGAAAGCTCACCAGTAAAGTGACTGATATCTTTATACAGAACCTTATCTTTCTGATCAACTGATGTTAGTACTATATCATATCGGCGTACTTCTGTATCACAGACGCACTGGCATGTCTTATGAACTGTTGACATCTAGATTAAGCGTATTAGTATAATGCTTTTAAAAGTGAACGTAATCTTGCAGCTGTTTATAAATATGTTTATAAGTAAATGGCTGTTAAACCTTAATGCCCTGCGTAACATTGTGTGATGTAATACAAGCCGATACAAAACACGTTCAGTTATTTCATACATACATGTTCACATGTATGATACAAGAGCTCGTGTGGTTTTGTTTTAAAGATGGTGGTGGTGGTGACGAAAATGACGCTGGTATTGACTCTGGTAATGATGATGATGATCATGAAGTTTATGATAACGATGATGACGATGGCGATGATGACGATGATGATGATGAAAAAAAGACATTAATGCTAAAACGATTGGAGAAATAATGATACTATTGAAGGCAATGAAATAATAAAATAACCACACCTTTATTTCATTTTCAGGGAACTATATATGAACGTGGAGCGACGGGAGAATCGCTTTGACCCCAGGGGTCGCTTCACCACAACGCCGAAAATGGTAAGCTGCTCTTGGCATGCATAGTTATAAAAGTATAATATAATAATGCCAATTCAAATCTCCGGGTGTAGTGGATGTGTTGTTCACCATGAGCGCTCGTGAGTTCGTGTGTTCGATCCCTACCCAGGGAGAGTTTAAATAATTTTTCTCAATGAAACCAAGTGATGGTTCTACACAGGAAACTAACTCTTAAAGTGTGTATGCATGATCTTACAATATACATAGTTGCATAAATTAAAACAACCAGCTGAAATGAATGTTCACATATTTCGAATTAATATGGAAAAACAGTTAAGAAGAACGATTGTTGTAAAACGCATTATTGGCTTGTTTTATAATCACATAAAATATTTTTCGGCTGTGTAGCCGAAAACTCCAATTTAAAATGGACTTTTACACATTTTTTTGTATTAGTTCTTGTGCATTTTTTGTGTGTGGAGGGGGGTCAATAATATCTTATCTCAAGAAACAAACTGAAGCATAGGACTGCACATGCTGATCCGGGACGACACTTTACGCACGTGCATTAAGCCCGGTTTCCCACGACACACCTTATATGTTTTATTGTCAAAAATATCGAACAGAATGCATTACAAACGCCTTATAATTTAAGCATTTCAATTAATGTTTATTAATAAATCACATGTTATTTGCAGTATATTCTGTGTCAGCAGTGATATCACGTGTTATTTTCAGTATATTCTGTGTCAGGAGGGTTATCTCATGTTGTTTGCCGTATATTATGTGTCAGCAGTGTTATCACGTGTTAATTGCAGTATAGTCTCTGTGTCAGCAGTGTTATCATGTGTTATTTGCAGTATAGTCTGTGTCAGGAGTGTTATCACATGTTATTTGCAGTATATTCTGTGTCAGCAGTGTTATCACGTGTTATTTGCAGTATAGTCTGTGTCAGGAGTGTTATCACGTGTTATTTGCAGTATATTATGTGTCAGAAGTGTTGTTTCGTGTATATATATATGACGTACATTTCACATATTTTTTTGGAATATTTTACACTTTTTTAGACAATGTCATTTTGCCAATATGTGAATGGGTCCATTTACATGTTATAAACGGTGCTTTCCAGATGCGTACTTACATTTTATTTTATAATTAGGCCATACAAATTCGATTCTATGCTTAGCGTCCCCATGATTTTTCGAAACCTACCAACCAGGAAGGAAAAAACAAACAAATCGATAAAAAACATTTTTTCTATCGTAACTTATTCATGGCAGTGGTACAAGCTGAAGCAAAATTTTTACTTGCAAAACTGTTATACATTTTCATATTTGGAACCTACTGTAACACAGTATTTTAACTGTGTAAGTTGACTAGTTGCACGCTATGTTTTCCAAATATTAGTAAAAACATTTTTGTTATTTTTTTCCAGTTTGTTTACGCTTTCCAACTCGATTTGTCACATTGTCAAAATTGTGTTCTTTTCGCGCAGGCATCAAAAAACCCACCAGCCTGAGGACGCTAAACATAGAATTAATATGGTATGGCCTTAGACAGACACATACGTTGTTGTTATTAACATCCCCAATTACCGGTAATACGTGCTACACACAACAATCTTGTAGTTATATGGCATTGTCCATTATTCATTTGTACCGTGTCGTCCATTAAGTTCCAATACAATGATAAGCAGCCGTATATTTGTATGAATACAATGGCAGGCGTCTATTTTAAATGTCAGTTGCTATTGCGTTTCTATTCTCGGCACACGCTCACAGCGCTATTTAAAAAACACCAGTAATAATAACACCAGTTATATTAACACAATAAGTGGAGTTTCGAAATCGAACGAGAGACAATTCTGAGAATGTTTATCAAAAAGAAAAAAGGTTAAAAAGTAATACGCAGTAATACTGGACAAACAAATATTTAAAGGACTAATTCACAAATTTCGTATGTCTAAACTGCCCAAACTAAAGCATTTAGACTAACCAACACAAATATTCTATCAAGAAAAAACAATGTTCCCAAGTCTTCATTTGGCAATGAGGGTGTGATAAACCAAGATTTAGCGATAACACTCTCAGTTTTTATGAGAAACGCTTTAAAACTGAGGTTGTACTTATAATTGCCAATAGGAATTAGGGGCGCACAGAGTAAAACTCCGTTTGGCAAAATTCATGAGAACCCAACAAATAATAAAAAAAGAGAGAAAATATGCATCCACCGGGGCTCGAAATTTCGACCTCAGGTTCGATGGCAATATAAATATACTCCACGTTAATTTCAATACAAAATATATGAGGCGGGAAAACCGGGCTTAATGCATGTGCTTAAAGTGTCGTCCCGGATTAGCCTGTGCAGTCCGCGCAGGCTAATCCAGGACAACACTTTCCGCCTACAGTGGATTCATGTTTAGAAGAGACTTCCTTGAAACAGAAAATACCATAAAAGCGGAAAGTGCCGTCCTGGATCAGCCTGTGCGGACTGCACAGGCTGATCCGGGACGACAATTAACGCTAATGAATTAGGCCCGGTTTTCCCACAATACCCCTTATATAATTTTCACAAAGACCAATATCAACGCATTTCGTTGTAACCCAAGCAATTTACCATTTAATTCTAATAGACCGAAATGGTGATGATTTATTTTAAACTTGTATAATTTTAAAGGGACAGTTTCACAGTTTTTTGCTGTGAGAAGTAATTTTCTAAAACTGACTTTTTACTGTTCTATAATACATTTATTGTTCATATTTCAAGGTTTGAAAAGCAATTGCTCGTGTAAAGGTAAACAGTTGTAGATTATTTGTTATTTTTGGAGAAAACGTTGCTACCTGGTAGACATACCTTAGTATTATTTTAGACAAAAAGTCATACGAAATATCAAAATAATTTAGTTTTGCAACCTAAACAGCATAACGGACACACATTTTAAAGAAATGTTTTTTTCTAGCCCCAAACTGTGAAACTGTCCCTTTAAACACCAGTGTCCATGAATGTTACTTGCATGAAATAAAAAGAAATATACCCGGAGAAATAAAATAAAAATTGCACTTTACATTTCTTACAATTTAATGCGTTCTTTGAAAACCAGGCATTCACAAAACAAGTTAAACCTGATTTTCGGGTTCAAGATCAACTTAAGCCAGATATTTCAGGATCAGCCTTAAAAATGGCGTTCACAAAAAATCTGGATCAATGTTAGTTGTTTGTCAAATATATATTATACATAATCCTGAACTCCTCAGCATACATTTGCAATCTGACATGAACATTTTAATCAAAACCTAACACTATTTTTTGATTATTTTATCTTCAATGGAAGTTATTTCGAAAATACAATATTTTGCAAATCCGCTCATTTTAGCTAGAAGATCAAGATCAGCTAAGATTATCTTGATCCTAAAGTTAATCCTTTGTGAACACGGGGCCAGGGGTTTACGTTACTTCCTAAACTTGAATCTATTTTTAGCACAAGTACGACTTCCTGTACAAGGTGCTCGATTCAACCGTGTTGGAGGCGCAGTACCGGAAGTCACGCCCGGCAAGATACGAACGAACAAGACCGAAGACATCCGTCAAGGTGTGCTAGATTTTCTTAATCTCAGCAGAATTGAAACTTTAAAAAAAATGTCATAAAGCCTGTGCACGTTGGTCTTCTTTGCCATTTATCGATGATAAAAGTTAAAGCTTTTTAACTTCAAGCATGTTCTTTGATTCTAGCCTATTTAACGTGTTTGAAAGGAAAACAACCCTACAACATGTCACTTCCGCAAGTACAAGCGTCACCAGCTCCTTCACAACAACTACAAAAACAAAACGCAAACACCCCCACCATTCCACAAACAACAACACCAATAACTAATTCATAAACAAATAAAATAGCATGCTGATAGAAGTCAAGATTTCTCTCTTCAACGGGTTTAGTGTTATATTTATGTCTTTTTTATTGTTAAAGTCCCCCGAAAGGGCGAAGTCGACCAAGAAGTCATCGGAAAGGGCAAAGTCGTCGTTAGTCCGATCCTCCGTCAGCCCAAAACGCGAACGACGGAGCACAAGGCGGATGATATCGCCCGGACCTTACGAAAAACGTCACGAAAACAGGTGACAATAACTGTAGTTATGTTTTTAAAAACTGTCTTTGTAGGATTTTAATACAATTATTGTCTGGTGAGCAAAGTTGTATACATATCATGTCATATTCACCAGAAAGTGCTATAAATGATGCCATATTCACCAGAAAGTTTTACGTGTCGTATTAACCAGAAAGTTCTCTAAATGGTGTCATATTCGCCGGCAAGTTCCATGTATGATGTCACAATCTTCAGAAAGTTTTATATGATGTAATATTCACCAGAAAGTTCTTAACATGTACTTATGATATCATTTTTACCAGAAAGTTCTATAAATCATGCCATATTCACCAGAAAGATTTTCATGATGTCGTATTCAATAGAAAATTCCATAGGCGGTTTAAGAGGGGCGGAAGAGGCGTACCCCCCCCCCCCTGTAAAATCCAAGAATAGATTTTTAAACCTCACTTTCCTTAAAGAATATCATCTAGAAACGTTAATGCTCCGGTGCTTATTTTTATGAAGGAAGTCCATAATCAGGCCCCGTCATTAATTAATTGATCTCTTATATGTATATTACATATAATTGTAGTGCCACTATATAACTCACTTTAGCGTCATAACCACGGAATTGATAAATCATTAATTGCATTGCAAAAGATGTTTGCTTTTTAAGTTAGTATTTTTTAACGCCCCCTCTAACCCTAAATCCTGTACTCGCGTCTGAGTTCTCTAAATGATGTCGTATTCACCCAAAAGATCTATATGATGTCCAATTCACCAGAAAGTTTCTTAAGATGTCATATTCACCAGAAAGTTCTATATGATGTCATATTCACCAGAAAGTTCTATACGATGTCATATTCACCAGAAAGTTCTATATGATGTCATATTCACCAGAAATTTCTATAAATGATGTCATATTCACCAGAAAGTTCTATATGATGTTATATTCACCAGAAATTTTCTTAAGATGTCATATTCACCAGAAAGTTCTATATATGATGTCATATTCACCAGAAAGTTCTATATATGGTGTTTACTCACCAGAAAGTTCTATATGATGTCATATTCACCAGAAATTTTCTTAAGATGTCATATTCACCAGAAAGTTCTATAAATGATGTCATATTCACCAGAAAGTTCTATATAATGTCATATTCACCAGAAAGTTATATATATGATGTCATATTCACCAGAAAGTTCTATAAATGATGTCATATTTACCAGAAAGTTCTATATATGGTGTTATATTCACAAGAAAGTTCTGTATGATGTCATATTCACCAGAAATTTTCTTAAGATGTCATATTCACCAGAAAGTTATATAAATGATGTCATATTCACCAGAAAGTTCTATATATGGTGTCATATTCACCGGAAAGTTTTGTAAATGATGTCATATTCTGCAGAAAGTTCTGTAAATGATGTCATATTCACCAGAAAGTTCTGTAAATGATGTCATATTCACCAGAAAGTTCTGTAAATGATGTCATATTCACCAGAAAGTTCTGTAAATGATGTCATATTCACCAGAAAGTTTCTTTTAATGTCATATACATCAGAAAGTTATATATGATGTCATATTCACCAGAAAGTTTCTTTAAATGTCATATTCATCAGAAAGTTCTACATATGATGTCATATTCACCAGAAACTGCTATTTGATGTTATATTCACCAGAAAGTTCTATAAATGATGTCATATTCACCAGAAAGCTCTATATGATGTCATATTCACCAGAAAGTTCTATATATGATTTCATATTCACCGGAAAGTTCTATAAATTATGTCTTATTTACCAGAAAGTTCTACATTATGTCATATTCACAAGAAAGTTTCTTTTAATGTCATATACATCAGAAAGTCATATATGATGTCATATTCACCAGATAGTTTCTTTAAATGTCATATTCATCAGAAAGTTCCACATATGATGTCATATTCACCAGAAACTGCTTTTTGATGTTATATTTACCAGAAAGTTTTATATGATGTCATATTCGCCCAAAAGTGCTATATATGATGTCAAATTAACCAGACAGTTCTATATTTGATGTCATATTAACCAGACAGTTCTATATTTGATGTCATATTCACCACAAAGTTATATATATGATGTCATATTCACTAGAAATTTCAGAATTTTGTAACATTGACCAGGGCGGAAATCAAATTGCTCAATGGTCGGTAATGACATGCAATATATTCTTTTAAATATTGGTGCATTGTTAGTCCGTATACTGCGTTCATCTTATTTGGGATATTTTTTCACAAAATAATAATTATTAGAGCCATTTTAATATTAAATGTTGTGGAACTGATGATAATTTACGTACATTTATCGTCTATCATAAAGCTTTTTTTATAAAATATAGTTTTGTTGGTAAGTCATGATTTTATGGAAACGACATTATAATAATGAATTTGTACTTACGTCACAAATTACTTCCAACGTTTCTTAATTCTCCTAATATTAAGAGTGGTATTTCCCATATATTGTCATATCAATACCAGGAAATATTTAGCACCGGCGCATATTTCCCTGTAATCTCCAATAAACAATTCATAGCTTTTTGCGATACATGAAAACATGAAATATATTGATTTGTAATAAAGCCACAACCTCTATATTAAGAGCGATTGTTTCCATATAGTCCAAGAGCCAAGGGTCATTTATTTAAAATTGGTTTTAAATGAAAGGTATACATATGCTGATCTCAAAAACCAATTTCTTAAAACAAATCCTCTTTAACAATGGCCAGCAATCCAAAATGGCCGCCAAGAGGGCCGCCAAAATATTTGATTTTTGAAACAAGTATATGTATACCTTTCATTCAAAACCAATTTTAGCTTGGGGCGCAAATTTTAAATAAACGGCCCTTGACTCTTGGACTACAAGTCAGGCGCACCAGACTTTCTGTTTGTTGACCAATCTTACATAATTTCACGATCTTCACTTCAACTCGAAAACCCGGATTAAAAAAGCGATTAATATCACAGCTAATACGATTGCTGCTTAAAAGGGTCGCAAAGGCGTAATGGATGTGGTGTCGCGATCGAGAGGTCGTGAGTTCGATCCCTACTCGGGGAACGTTCGAATGAGCTTTCTCAAAAGACACCAGGTACTGGTTCTACCCAGGAAGCGGTCTGGGAAGTGTCTCAGTAAGCCTCAGGCCCTCAACACAATCGAGATAAAATAAATGTGGCGCGTCGTGAGAAAACCGGTCTTATTGCATGTGCGTAAAGTGTCGTCCCGGATTAGCCTGTGCAGTCCGCACTGGCTAATCCGGGACGGCACTTTCCGCTTTAATGGTATTTTCTGTTTCAAGAAAGTCTCTTCTAAAAATAAATCCACTGTAGGCGGAAAGTGCCGTCCTGGATTAACCTGCACAGGCTAATCCGAGAGACACTTTACGCACATGCATTAAGACCAGTTTTTCCACGACGCGCCTCAAATAAGTAAATAATTTGAAACTAAGATTGCTCCTTTCCAGAAGACTTATATATATTGTGTTTAATAAAGATAAGTTTATTTAGCGAGGCTTAGAAAACCTGAACCACGAGCATTGGCGAGTGCAGACTGCACAGGCTAATCCGGGACGACACTTTACGAAAGCGCATTAAGCCCGGTTTTACCACGACACACCTGGTCAACCTATAATATGTAACATCGGCAACAACACATCAAAGAAACAGATTTCTTTGTCTTTGAAAAAATAGTTGTGTATAATAAATTGCATACATCTATAACACGTTGAAATAAAGCAGTATATACAAGGTACAATAAATTATGTTAAATCTCTCGAAAATGCTGAAATAGAGTTGTATATAATGTATAGAATTAATCTAACATACTGAAAACAAATCCATTTTAGGAATGATTATTCTTATAGATAAATAGTATTATTTTTTTCCGCTAAATTCAACGAAAATATATATATAGTTTAATCTCTATAAATTGTCTGCGGGTATAAGAGAAGTGTATGTATTTTATGAGAATAGAACAATACAAATTATTCAATGACGCAACTGTTGCGAAAGAAATAAGTCGCCAAAAGTTTGACTTTGAATTAGATTTTATTTAAAGGTATTATTTGATCAGTCGATTGAATCTCAAATTATGGTCGGGATTCCATGACAGAAAAATTAACGTTGGCGCCTTTTTTTAATCATTTGAAGATAAGTGAAATTTCAATATCGTTTCCATGTTCTGCCTGTCACTTATTACAATGTTTATTACAATTGTCTAACCATGTATCATTGGAACAACCACGGTGTCAATGACTTTGCGATGGCAGCCATGCCCAGCGATTTGACGGAATCGAAGCATAGCTCAAATTAAATCACTGTCACCACCAACTTTCACGTGACTTTACTAAGATCACATGGTGTCAAGGCAAATGTTGAACACGCCCAACAAAATAAAATAGACACCGTAACTTTTTTGCGTTGGTATCCTGACATTTTTATTCCTCTGTTGTATCGTTAACTCAGTCAAAACGCAATTTCAAAAGATACTTAAAAAAATTATAAAAAGTATGTAAAAACTAGAACTGCCACTGTTATTGCGCAAATACCCCCCCCACACCCGCATACCGCTTTGCCACAAGGATATTAATACAAGCAACATATAGTTTTGATAGTTTTGAGGTGTTAAAATGTAATAGTTAAACTGGGGAAAGAAATTGACAAAGGGGAATAACTCCGTAACTAATGCAGTTAGGATTATAATTCTTGTGCACTGCACTCCGCCTTACAACCATCTATCCGTGTATGAAGTTTGAAGTTGATATCTAATAGGGTTTGAAAGTTATGCTCCGGACAAAAAAAACCCCGACACCCAGACAGACAGACGGACAAACAGCGGGGCGTACTACGAACCGCCTATGTAAAGTAACCACTGCAATAATATAGCAACACAGCTCTGAGACGCAAATACTTGGGAAACCATTGAACAGTTATCTTTGATTTAATCATTTAATCACACTGAGTATGAAATCACTACAGGGAATATTCACCTTTTCGTCGTCTAAAATCCTGTCAAAACATATTTGTTTTCTAATTGTCAAATAATCAACCTTGTCTGACAAGGCTAAGAGCAAATTGACGTACGATATTTGCCAAATTCCTCTTTAGAAGAGGAGCTCGTTTGTTTGCAAATCCGTGTGGATAAGTGTTGACTTATAATTTACGTAAACACTTCATGCATACTCAAAGCCTGTCAGTAAACATTGTAAGGCCGATACGTGTTGTGTATAAGCACTTTCGAGGAGACAAGTTAAATATTTACGAACACAAATATGTGAATTAAATGTCAAAAGCGTCACTCTCGTGATGATAGGGTGACCAAAGTGGGGCTTCGATTGATGAGTGCAATGATTTTGACAATAAAAGTTATTTTATTTACAATATTCCAAACAACAATAAATTCATAAAATCCATCATTTTCGTAGATATATTTGAACATTAAGTAATTATGACTCTCTGCATTCTTCAGAACGTTTACATCTTTCAAATTGTGTGTAAGTATATATTTTGCATTTACATAAATCTGTCAAAAGATTAGTAACAATAATAATAATAATAATAATAATAATAATAATAATAATAATGTGTATTTTGCGGTATATGATTTTGTAAATATATTATACACATAGTTTAATAATTTATTAGAGTCTATCCACATTTACAATTTATGCACATCACATAAAACCATTAAAACATGTGGCCATTCTAAATACATAATTACGAGAGACTGCCGTATATCTAAATATCTAATATCTGTACGTTCTATAAACGAATTTCAAATCAATACATTTTAATAGTCACACAGTGTGAATGGTCATGCAATTTTATAACAACCCGTATATTACACACACACAAAAACAACCAAAAATAACAAAAACAACCAAAAATAACAAAAACAAAACAAAACAAAACAAACAAACACAAAACTAATATTCTTCAAAGCCGAACGAAAGTGTAACTATACATTTAAATGTAACGAAAGTGTAACTATACATTTGAATGTGACGAAAGTGTAACTATACATTTGAATGTAACGAAAGTGTAACTATACATTTGAATATGACGAAAGTGTAACTATACATTTGAATGTAACGAAAGTGTAACTATACATTTGAATGTAACGAAAGTGTAACTATACATTTGAATGTGACGAAAGTGTAACTATACATTTGAATGTGACGAAAGTGTAACTATACATTTGAATGTGACGAAAGTGTAACTATACATTTGAATGTGACGAAAGTGCAACTATACATTTGAATGTGACGAAAGTGTAACTATACATTTGAATGTAACGAAAGTGTAACTATACATTTGAATGTAACGAAAGTGTAACTATACATTTGAATATAACGAAAGTGTAACTATACATTTGAATGTAACGAAAGTGTAACTATACATTTGAATGTGCGAATATTAAACAACCGGTAATACATGTCTATATCTCACCACGGACATAAATGACGCGATTTGATTGGCCAAGAGCAATCACATGACCATGGTGTATTTCCATACACCATGGATAATATTTCAATACCCCATATAAGTCTAATGACGCAGTCTAATGACGTCATTGTGTGTTTCGTGTTATTTTGTTAGTTTTTCTTTCGTTTTTTTCTTTCGTTAATCAAGTGGTACAAAATAAAAGAAACCAGTGAAAGGTAGTCGGTGAGATATATTTGTTACACTGTTAGTAACTGAGAGTGTATGGGATATACACCCTCAGTGGCTTCATAGTGGTATGAAACCACTAAGGTTGTTTATCCCATACACTCTCAGTAACTAATAATACATGCAAGTCCCAGAAGACTTGTGGTTAGCATGCCGGAGTTGTGTTCGAGACCCGGCCTCTTTTGCCTCTGTTATGCTTTTCTGGACATATATTTTTGGAGGGTTTATTCAAGATGCGTTAGATTTGAATTTAAGACATTTATGACATTTTTTTAACTTCAAAAATCGGTGAACAAATCCCTTTAAGCTTGAACAGACGTGAAACTTTCAAACATTACGTCTATTTATAGATCCGATTCCCGACCGAGAGTGGAGAAATCGGAGGACCGTCATGAGCTAGCCGGTCATAGCTTTCCCCGACCGAATAGAGCCGACGGCTTGAGGAGTGCCGACGACGAGAGCGAAGCATCACGTATGTTTTCCTACCTCAGAAAATGCAATTATATTGCTCCGTTTAACCACTGGTTCATTTTTGTTTCAATAGAATGCGGTATTCTCTTTTATGACAATTTACTTTGAATTGCTACCCGTGTAGACATAACCGACACGATATTCAAATACTCGTCGCAGCCATTGATAAATGTAGTCACTTTTGTGTGGACACTTAGTTGCTGCTGATTCTACTACTGCACAGCTGCTGCTGCTACTACTTGTACTACTACTACTACTACTACTACTACTACTACTACTACTACTACTGCTACTACTACTACTACTACTACTACTACTACTACTACTACTATTACTATTACTGCTACTGCTACTACTACTTCTACTACTGCTACTACAATTACTATTGATGCTGCTGTTGCTGCTGATGATGATACTGCTACTACTTGTGCTGCTGCTACCACCACCACTGCAATTACTGCTGCTGCTGTTGCAACTGTTGCTAAACTTACTGCCACTACCAACAATACAAATTCTACATCATCTTAGTCCAGCCGCGCCCCCCCGGCCAAGCCTGGTCTGCGTCCGGTCCTGGACTATGACAACTTGCAATACAGACAGGACTATGTCGCACGAGGTTTACATTTTATTAATCACAGTTTTCCTTGCATTCGGGCACCACTAGCAAAATATGTTTCTGATATGTTTCTTTGTGTGAAATGTGTGAAAGGTGTGTAATAAGCACACACAAAACACATTAAACAAGGAAACAAAATTGAATACTGAATTAACTGTAGATCTGTATGTACACACAAGTACGGGCAATCCGCAAGCAAATCCTTCTTCAAGGCGCCATTCTGCGAAAACACCATTGATTAAAATAATAATATTTTTTTTATTATACATTTGACCGAATCCCGTGTTTTATCACTACCAAAGCGCGAGGCGCACTTCTATAAATAGTCAACAAAACGTCTCTTGGGGACTAATTACGTCACTTGCTTCTAAATACTGAAGCAGACGACAAATCTGGCGGACAATGCGTTGTCACGTTCCCTTCGGCGCCTCTTGTTATTCGAGCGTCTCAGACAAGTGCTGGTGTGTCAGTGAAGCATTCTAAGATGTCTCAATTGACTTGTTCGTGTGGCAAGATTTCTTGTATTAGAGAAAATCTGATTATATGTGAAATATGTGTCCCTTGAATACGAGTAGATGATTATGAATTGTTCTTACAGTGCGCTCGTTGTCCAAAACCATCACAATAATAATTGTCCCGATTATAAGACACATTTTCTTGAAATGAAATCACCACCAATACAGATACAGCGAACCGAGAAACAATCGACGAACAATAACTGCAAGATCCTCAGCAAAATTTTTCTAAACCTCGCTGCGCCATTTTGCGAATAAACCATTATTTTAAATAACAAAGGCATTTTAGTTACACATTAGACTGAATTTCATGTGTTTTTTACTCCCAAATAGCGCGACGCACCTCTATAGACACCAAACGTCTCCAGGAGATTAATGACGTCACTTGCTTCTAAATGCTGAAGCAGACGACAAATCTGGCGGACAATGCGTTGTAAAATTTCCTTTGGCGCCGCGTGTTATTCGAACATCTCGAACAAGTACAAAGTGGAACGTGTGACCTTGAATACTGGTAGATGATAACGAATTATTGCTAGTGTGCCCTTGAATACCGGTAGATGATAACGAATTATTGCTAGTGTGTCCTCGAATACCGGTAGATGATAACGAATTATTGCTAGTGTGCCCTCGAATACCGGTAGATGATAACGGATTATTGCTAGTGTGCCCTTGAATATCGGTAGATGATAACGAATTAATGCTAGTGTGCGCTCTTAGCTATACGCATCACAATCATAATTGTCCAGGTCTTCAGACACATTTTCTAAAGCCAACACAAATACAACTAACAAAGAACTGCATATCTGTAGACTCAAAACGGACTATCCGCAAGCAATAATACCGCAATCCCCAATTAATTCCTCGAAAACTTTGCCGCACCATTCTGCGAAGAAACCATTAATTAAAATAACAATAGCGTTTTATTTATACATAAAACTGAAACCGACGTTTTATCCCTCCCAAAGCGCGAGGTGCACTTCTATAAATAGGCAACAAAACGTCTCTTGGGGACTAATTACGTCACTTGCTCCTAAATGCTGAAGCAGACGACAAATCTGGCGGACAATGCGTTGTCACGTTGCCTTTTGGGCCGCGTGTAATTTGAGCGTCTCAGACAAGTGCTGGCGTGTCAGTGAAGCATTAGAAGATGTTTCAATTGACTCGTTGTTTGTCACAAGATCCTTAATGGAGAAAATGTGATTATATGAAGAACATGTGTCCCGCGAATACTGGTAGAAGATAACAAATTATTGTTATATTGCGTTTTTTTTTGCCAAATATAAAGTACATACAAAATAAATACAAGCACATGTTTCTAAGTTGTATTGACAATTAAAGCAATCCCGTTTAATTAGATCATTCCTCAATAGTAAAATCCAGTGTCAATTAATACACAAGTGATACAAGTTATGAAGTTATGAAAAGCTATTAAACTATTGCTTGTCAGTTTTAAAATATGATGGCTTTGCTAAAGGCGATATAAAATTTTAACACTGCAGTAAACTGAAAGAGGTATTCAAGAAAAAACTAACATATTGCGTCGTTGTCCTGGCTGATGACAATGGTGGTGCTTTTGGAAAACGATAATATAAACATTACAGTAGAAGTACAACAAACTATGCTAGAACAATATTATTTCTGAATTAATGTCGTTATTTCTTTCTGATGTTGAAGAGCAGCGTCCCTTTCAGATTAACGACGCTCGCTGATAAGCCCCCGGCTTCTAATCATTATACATTAATTTCGTTATTTCATTATTATTTTGAAGAGCTGTGTCTCTTTCAGCTGGACGACGCTCGCTGATAAGCCCCCGGCTTCGAGACATTCCCACTCGGGTGGTGCTGCAGAGGGAATGCGACCGTCTCACTAACTACGCCAACGAGATATTTGTAAGCATAAATTTGTAATTGTGATCACGGAGTTGTCGTCCTTACATGCTCTATTGTTAATTAATGAATTAACGTCCTTTCTGTCTGACCAGTGCACTTTTCTCCTCAGTTTTAGTTTATGGGTTAATTTTAATAAGAGTTTCTGCCACCTAATTCACATAGTTGTCTCCTATTTTATTCCAATAATTATTGTTACATATTTATCGGCCTTACCGTCTGACAGCGTAGAAAGAATGCTGGCGAGAAAAAGAAAGAAACTAAAATCAAGGGAAATAGGGTGCACATTTTATAACAGAAAGGAAACAATTTTTGAATGAAATAGAATTTCTGCAATGACATTTTTACAAAAGTCAAATTGAACTACTCAGTGTTTTACTCTGTGTAATCTCTCGAAATCGCAATACTAAAGACCGTTGGCTGCTTCCGCCAACAGACTAATACCTATTCGCACGTACAGCTGGTTTCCAATATTTCCACAGTTTCGTTGGAGTGCTAATTATTTTCGTTCACGACTAATACGTCTATGTGAACAATTGTCACCATGGTTACATAATTGCTACATAGTTGGACTAAACTTGGCTTTATCTAAATTTGTTGTGTACTTAGGCTGGTTTAAGTGAATACATCAAAGGTAGTTATTGAATCGAGCGCTAGACGATAATTAAAAATGTAACTGAGGCGCGTCGTGGGAAAACCGGGCTTAATGCGTGTGCGCGAAGTGTCATCCCGGATTAGCCTGTGCAATCCGCACAGGCTAATCCAGGACGGCACTTTCCGCTTTTATGGTATTTTATGTTTCAATGAAGTCTGTTCTGAACATAAATCCACTGTATGTGGAAAGTGCCGTCCCGGATTAGCCTGTGCGGACTGCACAGGCTAATCTGGGACGAAACTTTACACACATGCATTTAGCCCGGTTTTCCCACGACACGCCTCAATTATAATCCACATACGTAACTAGCAATAACGTAAATACACTGATAAAATATACTAAGAATATATGAAACGTAACATTACACAAGGTACATTTTGACAAGATAAAAACTTATGGACACCTGGAGCCGTATTCCAGAAACATGTGTAGTTTATCTTAAAATATTTTCACTTAAGTTCTATTTTGTAATAGAATATTTTTAAAACAACATATACATTTGTGAAGTCCTTTGCAGGTACGTGAACAATAGTTACTAAAAAGTTGATAATAACTGCACACTTAGCACAATGTCACTGTTTATATGTGAAATAAAATGTCAATAAAAATTATGCTTTTAAGGTTAAGGATAAGATTCTACTTAAGATATTTCTGGAATAAGGCCCCAGGCACGGTGTTCACAAACCAAGTTGAGCCTAAATCCCCTCAGTGGTAGATGCTTAATTGGTGTATCAAATGGCATAGGGAACCAGTATTACCGCGACTTAAAATCCGACCAAAGTCTATTTCCCCGGGACCCGGAATCATTCGGCATATCAAATTCCCGCCTAACGGGAATCGCTTTCAGTCTAAAGTCCCGTATATGTCCGCCGCTCCCCCTCCCTGGGGGGAAAATATCGATAGGTACATTATAGGGCTTCGGAAATTCATTATTTTTATAAAACGGATCCAGCAAATTTAAGCATATTTCGAAATATTGTTTAACAGCATTCAAAAAACAGAAATTGTTTATATTATTTCTTAATAATTTTACCTAAGGTATAATTCTAGTTATGACCTGACCGAATCAGAATTATTCTTTGTAACGCCCCATAAGCACGTCGCCGCATGAACGTGACCATTCTGCATATGCGTTGAATATCACCGCATATACGCATTTACTCAGGTTTTTGCGGCGACGCGCATATGCTGCGTAACAATGCTCTATATGATCATATTTTTCACAAATCATATTTTTCACAAACCTGTGAAGAATAGGATCTCATGTGCCTCATTCTTAATTGTGAAGAATGTTATTGAAACTGAGTATGTGTGAGGATCACAGAAGAATATGACTTCATTGCATATCGAAAACTGAATGCAATCACAAACTTTACAGAAAATGTGAAGAATAAGACTGTGGTGCGTAAAGAATGATCTCAGTTTTCACACCTGTAAAAAATGAGATCGTATTTTTCACAGATGTGAAAAATATGATTTGTGGAAAAATATGGTCCTATATGCTTATTTGATCACGTGGTGCGTTAAACAGGCCGTATCCAATGCCCAGGTCACGTGATCGTTTCAGCACGAGCTGCCCCTACAGGAAGTGCAGGTGATCCACCGGTTCCGACCCGCGGGCCGCCCCACCCACGAGCCCAAGTACCAGGGATTCAGCCGCCACGTGGGGTCCATTCTGAAGTCGAAGGAGTTTGTGGACTACTACAACCAAGAAGGTACCCGTTTCATATTATATTATATTAAACGAATTCTGTTAGTAAGCGAGCCTTTGGCTTCTAATGTTTCTAATTTTAACAAAGCATGTCGATAAATCCTAAAAGTTGTTTACTGCATTGACGTCATTTCATGTTGACGACGTCTTTCACCAAAATAACGTCATGCGATTGGTCAGTCAAAAAATATGTAGCCAATGAAAACGCTCAAAATGTTATCTTACGCATGTTTAAGATAAAACTAATCGTGATGGTTGTATTACATGAAAAACAAGGTATAGAATGTAATAAAGACATTTCCAGTATTCTGCCGGAGGACTTGTCATAATTTAAAAGTTATAATTGACTTCCATAATGGACTCGATGCGTTTGCTTGTGCTTGCCCGAGCAAATTTTCTTTAACCTTTCTTAAAAATCATGTACTTTCTCTAAAAAGTTGTAAATACTATATATATTCTTTGTTCATCTTTACCAAATTTATTGCCATATTTTCACCCAAACCCCACCCACTGATAAACCCCTTGAATCTTGGAAAAGCTGTAGAATAGACAACGGTACTTGACTCAATAATATGATGTTGCGTGGTTGTTATCCTTTCCGAACATCAAAGGTGTATTTGTCTACACAACAGGAAATCATAATTATATGATATTGCATTCTTACATGATACTCGATAATTTTTCTATAGACAAAGAACAAAATTATCGTTGTTAAACTACAAAATAAACAACGCAAAAAGAGGTCCCGATTCTGAGCGGAGCATAGTAGTTCCAATTATAATTGCAAAAATGTTTGTAAAATCATGTTAAAATTGAAATATTTTTCGCATTATCGTTGTTTATCGGCAAATAAACAACCCTTTGTCGTTTTGATGCGTATCTATTAAACATCTCGGGCTAACGCCATCGTGGTTTAATTTACACGCATTAGAACTCAAAATCGTTGTTTATTTGCAGATAAACAAGCTAAAATCGAAAAGTATTCCTGAATTAAATTATTAGTGATATTGAAGTTTAAAAAAAAAAAGCTATTGTCATGAATGTGAAATAGACTGCATATAGAAAAGTAAAGTCTTTGTAATTCCAGGTCTCCGTAGCGCCTACGAAAAAGAGAATCAGCGTTCGAAAACTGCCAAGGTAGGTCTTTTAGAATATAGTTTTAAATGTTGTCGCAACTTGTATATTATAAGCATAGATTCCAACAATTTCCATGTGGTAATCTAGAGATGCAAATGCTATTAACATTGTTATAATAATTTTAGTATTAGAGATAGCTAGAGATAGTAGATTGACTAACACACGTTATATAACAGGCGGCGGGTATTATCTAAATGTGTGCCGATGCGGTCAGTATATTTATTTATTGTAAGCTTATACAAGCTCTCCCGGTATTATATTGTACATTGCAATGTTGCACATTGTACTCTGTTTGTCCCCGACATTGTCTTATTTTGTAGAACTTATTAAGTTAGACTAATCTTGTGAATTATTAATTATAGTGGAGAGATTTTCGTTCTTCATATCGCATATACAGATTTGGATGTTTTAAAGTACACAGCAGTGCCTGTCACCTCCAGAGTACATTTTGTCTAGAATATGTCTCTGTTACATGAAAGCATTAACCTAGGAGTCGCAATTGTAACATTTTTATAACATTTGAGCGAAACATTATTATTATTATTATTATTATTACTATTATTAATATTAATAATATTAATAATATTGTTATTCGTGTTTATTATGTTATTATAATTATCTGATGTTGATTATAATGATGTTGGTATTGATGGTGGTGATGATGATGATGACAATGATGATAATGAAGGTGTCGTTAGTGATTATATTATTGATGATAATAAATATGATGATGATTATAAAGATGATGATTACAATGAAGATGATGATTAAGATGATGATTGTGGTGGTGGTGATGATAGTGGTGATGATGATGATGATGATGATTATGACGATGATAATCTGGTGAGAATAATAATGATAATCTGATGATGTTTTCAGTAATGCTTTCTGCTTGCCTTACCCTGTTGTTTGTAGTTAGAGATACCTTCTTCAATCTATCTTTAGTGTAGACCTAATGTTCCTTGTGTGTTTCTAGACGACTAGAGCCCCAGGGAAGGGCCCAAGGCTCAAACAGGGGCCGCCCAGTGCACGTGACGTCAGTGGGTCACGTCACACTGTATTTAGCACCCTTGTAGATACTGTGCCGCGGTGAGTGGGCATGCGCAACCCCGCCTACACCACGCCCACACCCCAACAACCCCGACCCTAACCACATCCCTTGTCTCCCCCATATCCTCCCATTAATTATTATTAATAATTAATTATTACCTTCCAATGCCTGATCTTTTTGCATGATGGTATACACACTTTGGCAATATATCATATAATTACATGTAATGCAATGTAATGTAATCCAATGTAATGTAATGTAATGTAATCTAATCTAATCTAATGTAATGATTCTTTTGAGACTTTTATTACATTGAAATTACCTCGCAGAACTATTAAAATGTACACGTTTCTCTATGTAGTCCAGCAGATATACAGCAAATTTTCAGATAACCGTGCAATAGTTTATATACAAAATGTTTTTGCATTTTTATGAAGCTAAGACATTGTTATTTACGAATCTGCGTGGTGACACCCTGTCATCATTGAGCATTTCCGTAAAAACAAGATGACGGACAAGATGGCCGCCAAAAGACGAAAACTGCGATTTCGGGCTAGAAATGCTTGTCTGCAGCATACCTTTGTCTAGCATAGATGGATTTTCAAGCATATTAAGACAACGTGTCACGCGCAAGAACCAGGTCCCTAGGTCCAAGGTCAAAGTCACAATGTAAGGTCAAAGGTTAAATACAAGAAACCAACCCTTAACATTTTATCCGGGGCAGAACTTTGTCCAGCATGGATGGATTTGCAAATAACTTTGAATTGAAAAGCATGGTAAGATGGAGTGTCGCGCGCAATAACAAGGTCCTTAGGTCTAAGGTAAAGGTCACAATTCAAGGTCAAATATCAAATACAAGAAATCAGTCCTGAACGCGTTGTCCAGCATGGATTGATTTTCAAATCTCTTGGCAGAAGTTACAAGCATGGTGACAGAGAGAGAGAGAGAGAGAGAGAGAGAGGGAGAGAGAGAGAGAGAGAGAGAGAGTCACGCGCAAGAACCAGGGCCATTTTCCAGAAACATCATAAGTTTATCTTCAATTATTTTCACTTAAGTTCCAATTTTGGTAAGGTAATATTTTACAAACACCATATAAATTAATGATTCCAATTACAGTTAAGTAAACAGTAGTTAATAATAAGTTGATAATTATTGAACATTTAACAGAATTTCATATATACATGGAATAAAATGCTTAAGAAAAATGATGATTTTATGGCTAAGGATAAGATTTCACTTAAGATGTTTCTGGAATACGACCCCTGGTCCCTAGGTGTAAGGCCAAGGTTATAATTCAAGGTCAAAGGTCAAATGTAACAAATCCTGAACTTTGCCCGGGGAATGTCTTTGTCCAGCATGAATGAATTTTTTTAACTTGGCAGAAGTGATAAGCATTGTAAGACGGTGTCTCACATGCAAAACAAGGTCCCTGTGTTAAAGATCAAGGCCAAAAGACCAATATAAAACATATTGGATCATATTTATTGTCCATCACGGAAGGATTTAGAAAAAAAACGACATTCCAGAAGTGATTCGCTTTATAGAGCATTGTGTCTTCACAAGAACCAGGTCATTTTATCCAAGGTCAAGGTCAAATATGTTTTAAGAACCTAGTATTTTCATGCATGGAGGTTGGGTCGCGTATAGGAACCATGTCCGCAGATCCAAGGTCAGGGTCACACTTTGATGTCAAATAGAATAAATAAATCCATAAACTTCGTCATGAGCATAATTTTGCCAAGCATGAAAGGATTTTAAAATAACTTGCCAAGTTAAATCATGTTTTTATTGTGTAACAGGCAAAATCATGAGACGGTATGTCGCATGCAAGAACCACATCCCTAGGGTCATAAGCAAGGTCATAGTTCAATGTCAAATGTTTGTCCAGAGCATAATTTTGTCACCCATGGAGGGATTGCCCAAAACATTGTAAGATGTTATAAATGATCACCATCATGATGTGGTATGTCACGTCCAAGCACCAGGTCCCTAGGTCCAAGGTCAATGTCCCATTTAAAGGTCAAATGCCACATATTTGCCCAAAGCATACTATTGTCATGCATACAGGAATTTTTAAATAAGATTGAAGAAATTATCGCCATCATGAGATGGGGAAGTGAAGCTTACAAGAACTAAAACTCATAATTACCATAGTTTTCAGTACCCACCTTGATTATTTTGTTGTCTTGATATAGATTTAAGAATCTACATGGAATAGTTTTGATACCTCAACTCACCACACATATGGAGGCTATGGAGATGAATTAAATGCACAAATACCATAGCTCTACCTTGTTTAGTTGTTTCTCTTTAGTAATTGAATTTTAACCTCAAAAAAGCTTCTTTGACGGGCGTGTCTTTATGACAATGGCACTGATCTTATGTCTTATAAATGACATTTATAGCTCACCGGTTAACAGCTCAAATACCCCAAAACAATCAACCGGTTACTGATATACTTTTTGTTGCCATCCCAAGAGAAAATGAAAACTAAATCAAGCGCATAGTGTTTTTGTTATAAAACAAGGTCCAATAATTCTGGTCTTTCTGATCCGATCTGGCCCTTACTAGACATTGACTGAGACATTATGGTTATACACAAACAGTGCAAGTTTGGTCAAGATTAAACAAGAGGGTCATGATGGCCCAAAACGAAGTATAGGTAATGACAGAGACCAGCTCTGACATCTGTATGTCATCGCCAACAAACTGACCCACATAAGACAGATATTTTACTGTTGTTGACCTGGCAATCAACTGGTACAATACAGATGCCTGCCATGCCTTCTCATGTAGTTAACCTGGCAATCGACAGGCGATATACAGATGCCTGCCCGGCCTACTTCTGTTAATCACCTGGCAATAGATAGTTGCAATACAGATGCCTGTCCGGCCTACTTCTGTTAATCACCTGGCAATTGATAGTTGCAATACAGATGTATTTATGGATCGAAACTGTAGGGAACAGGGCTTAAGCTTACTTACCATGCCCAATCACACTTACATAATACAGAGGTTCATCCTATCGCTACAATCACATGAGGTTCAAACATCCAGCTGATTTCCATTTACGTCCTTTTGGTCCTTATTTTTACACGATAATTAAACCAGTCGTAAGTCACAGCAATAAAGTCACCTGTCAGTGGTACGTTCATCATCGAAAAGGACCAGTCAACCAAACAAATCATCGTACTGAAAGTATTTGCGTTTTAATTGTGTTTTAGGTCTTATTAATGATATTTAGCTTACCAGTTAAAAGCTCAAATACGAAAACCAATTAACCGGTTACTGAAATACTATTTGTTGCGATTACTAGTGGAAACTGAGGTCTCTATCCTGAAGTTAGTCCATTTTGTTGCTTTGTTCACAAACAAATGCCAATAACTCTGTTATTTATAGCCCAATCAGGGACATTCTTTGGTTTATTATGACATCTAATGGCCATGCACAAGCAAGATTGATCAAGATTAGATGGAAAATGAAGTTTCTATGTTACCCAAAGTCAATTTTTTCTAATGTTCTCAAAACAAAAGGGAAATAACTATAGTGTTGATGGTTCTATCTGGCCCATCATTGCACCCAGGTGAGATCTTATTGTCTTACACAAACAGTTTAAGTGTAGTCAACAAGAAATTAAAAGTTTATTCTCTATGGAGACTGAAACCAATTATTGACAAATTATGGATTTTTTTCACACATAAGGGGCGATAGCTCTGGTCCGATCTGGCCCATATTGGACATTGACTGAGACCGTATGGTCGTACACGAACAGTGTAATTGGTCAATATTAGTCAACAAATAAAGTCTCTATCCTCCACATTGTCCATGTTTATTCTATTATTTTTCACTAACAAGGGGCAATAACTCTAGTGTTTGTACCCACATCTATGTCATTTTTGGATTATTTTGAAATCCTCTGGTCGTACACAGGTTGTGCAAGTTTTGTCAAGTTCAGATGAAAAATGAAGTTTGTTTGTTGCAAACAATGCATTTTGCAGTTCTTCTCATAAAAGGGGGCAATAACTCTAGTGTTCCTGGTCCGATCTGGCCCATCATCGAACGAGAATTTATAGCCATACACAAACTGCAAGTTTGGTAAAGATTGAATGAACAGTAAAGTCTCTATCGCATACTGGCGCACAATCGTTGACGCATTATGGATGATGCAGGACAACCGATGTACCAATAGTTTACTGAGCACGAAGTCTCAGGTGAGCTTTAAAGAAATGAAGTCTTCTACATTGTTTCTTTTCCTTTTTTTTCTTACAAACAAGGGGCAATAACTCTGGTGTTTGTATCCCAATCTGTGCCATTTTTATTATTTTGAAATCTTCTGCTCATACACACGCTGTGCAACTTTGTTCAAGATCAGAGAAAAATGAACTATGTATGTTGCAAAAGTCCATTTTGCAGTTTTTCTCGTGAAAAAGGGGCAATAATTCTGGTGTTCCCCTATACCAAAAGCTCACCGAGCACGAAGTGCTCAGATAAGCTTAAACAAAAATATGTGAAATACATTTTTTAAAATTCAAAAATAGTTTGAAAGTGATTTTTTCAAACAAATGCATTATTTTTGTGAAATTTTCGGCGTACCTATATATTTTTTAAAATAACTAAACTTCTAGACGTGATACTATGTGTTTAGTTTGTATTGATTTTTTTAGTATATTGAGAAAATTATAACAAATAATTGTTTTCAACAAGAAATTCATTGAATAAATCAATTATAAAAACCAAATTTTAGACCACACATGACTTTAGGCGGCCATACTGGACGTCATCTTAAATTGTGAGAGTTGCTCAAGGATGACAAGGTGTCATCATCCAGATTCTGTTATGATATGGTCCTGACAACAAGAAAAACCAAAAACATTTTGTATATAAGTCATTGCATAGTCCACAGCAGGTTCTGCCAGACTAATGTTTTTTTTTCAAATAAGGTTAAATAAATATCGAGGAATATTTTTGTTTATTACGAATGGATCATATATTTAGCTTCATTTTCCATCAATAATATCACGTGACAACGATACTATGACGTCACCTAACACGTCATCAGTTTTATAACGGTAAGGAGTCTTCCATTTCAGTAACATTTTGACATTTAGTGGAACACGTCATTTTTGCTTGCAAATTGTTTCTATGTCAACCGCCTTAGCTATATACTTTGAGATTGTTGCAGTCTTAATTTTAATTTTAAATTCACATTTTCATTAATTTGAAACAACAACTTTCAATCACCTGTTTAATGCTGCAATAAACGATTCGTAAACTGTGCTACAATTTATAGAAAAATCCTAGACTTAGGCCTACTTATCTAGACTGGTTTAGGTTGAAGATCATATTTTATTTTAAATAGTTTAATGATAAAAATATTGAATGTTTTTATCGCAGAATACTCAAAGTTCTGGTTCATTGTGAATTTTACAAACACTAATTTGAAACGCGTGCATATTCTTCTTTTACAAAATATATGGGGTATTGTTAATAAATTTATACACGTACTATTAAACATATTACATAACTAAATACCGGTAGAAAGTATTTTAATTTAAAGGGGCTATGTCAACGAAAAGCGCCCCACAGGGGGAAATTATTTTTTTTTAATCTAATACAAAATATTCAAACTAGCAAACAATAACTGATTAAAATAAGGTATATATAATACGAAAAGAGTTTTTGCATTCTGAGATACTTGAAAATCAATTTATAATATGGGTCGTGTTTGTTTGGCCCATTTCATGTTTGCATTACAGAATAGTGAGTATTTTGTATAACGGTAAATCGTAGTTAACACATGTTTCCTTACAAAGCAGAACAGCGCATTTGGTTAAAGCCCTGTCTACTGTCATTTCTTCGTTAGTCTTGAGTTCGATACCCGCGTGGGGTTTATTTTTTTCAAACATTTGTGCTGATTTATTTTTATCAAATATTTATCCCAGAGTGAAATGATCGGGATATTATTTACTGGTTTTCTCCACTCATGCACCTCCTAGCACGAAATAATTGCGCATCTTATAGACATTCTCATGGTTTTCTAGAACGAGACTTATAATGGAGATATCGGAGCAGTTGAGTCAATTTCAATTAGCATTTAGTTGCCAACACCCACAAGCTCAAGAGACTTAAAATAATCTAATGTAACTTGCATTACAAGAAAAAGATTCGCCTGACATTATCCGTATACGTTTAAAATCGTGTTAACAGGTTTTCAGTTTCTGTGTTTTCCAGAAATAGATCATGAATAAAATATAAAAGTGTCATGTGAATGTTTTATACGTTTAATACTTTTGAAAAATAGGTATTGAGAAAGTGTACTTCAAACATGTTTGCAGTTTTCAATTGTGGCCTGAAAATATCTGACAACTTAG
Source organism: Congeria kusceri (assembly GCA_027627225.1). Taxonomy (NCBI): domain Eukaryota; kingdom Metazoa; phylum Mollusca; class Bivalvia; order Myida; family Dreissenidae; genus Congeria; species Congeria kusceri. Next base: position 49,377,942 of record CM051038.1, on the reverse strand, counting down.
GAGGGTGAATTATAAATATTTTATGAAATGTTGTATTTGACGTATTTATCATTTTTAATGAGTATGATTTTTGCTGTAAATTATAATTATTTTAATTAAAATCATTTTAGCAAACATCTACGTAGCTCTGGATATTCATTCGTATACAGCAAATCGCTCGTTCTATTGTAAAATATTTGTGTATCAACATTAATATGCCGTTTGTGAGTGTGTATTACATTCGCGAAACTATAATGCATATTAATATACATATAACTTTTAAATGTTCTGTTTATGGGATGAATCTGATGCCTTTCATAAAGGTAAAATGATATGTAATCTTGGTTTGATTTTTCCCAACAAAAAATACGTAACAAAGGCGTCTGTAGGAAACGTTGATCGTCCCTCGAGCCTCCATATTTGTATACGAAGAACGAATAGCAGTATTGGCATACATTTTTGATTTTTCAATAACATGCAGCCGACTTTGTTTTTGCAAACTCATATGTTGTTGTCGTCATAGCGAGTGACTAGTATTGAATATAAAAATAAATTAATTTACCCATAATACAAAGTAATTAATTATTTAGAAATCACACTTTGTTCAGTATTACACTTGAAGGTTGTTCTTTAATCGCACTTAGTTCAAACAGCAAATACAAGGTAGTCTGCAAAAAAACAACAAAAAAGCATATTCCAATTTACGAAAACATTTTTCTTTTTCTTTTAATTTAACTTTTGCAATATAATTGTTAACGAATCGTAGCTCGTGTAAATTTATGAAATGTACATTTAAGCAATACAACTTAATATTTATAATTATGTCATCACTTAATGTCGTTTCGTTACCGGTATTCTATTACGGTATATGTTATGTATATGGTATCATTTATGTATCACACAAATGCATGTTTATATCAAATCATAATTTGAACTTATATATAACAGTTTAAAAAAGCGAGCATCGCACACTATATATAATTTGACGATCAAGGAACATAATTGTTTGCAAAACGATAAAAGTAATATATACAATATATATAGATCTAGTGGATGCTTTATAAAAAATTATTTATTTATTTTAAAAACCGAAATAACACTCCTGACACAATTAAGGTGATGTTTAGCATTTAATACCAATTGAAATAGTTAATTATATTAAACGTTTATAACGATTTTCGTCTATATGTTTGAAAACACATTTAAAACTTACATGTAAAACGTTGAAAAATTCAGTAAATTACGTAAAAATCTCATTAATTTACGTAAAATCTCATTAATTTACGTAAAATCTCATTAATTTACGTAAAATCTCATTCATTTATTTAAAAATCTCATTACTTTTACGTAAAATCTCATTAATTTCGGTAAGTTCGGCCTAGTTGTTAGGTTGACCTTTGATCCTGTGGCATTAGGTTCGAGTCCCTCGGAATTAGGTTCGGAATTCTGTATGTCTTAAAATGGTTTAATTGATAGAATATTAAGTTCGGTTAATGACGATGATTTAGTGTTTGGTTTTAAGATGTTTTTGGACATTGCTAAAAATACGAAAATCTATGAATAGGTCATTGAATATAGCCCACCAATGCTTGCCCCGACTGCGTTTTCTGTGAGAAATGCCCTTCTGGGCCCATGATCACAAATCGCCCAAGGAAAATCTTTTGTTAGACTTAAGTCCAAATTTCAAATACCATTTTCTATGTGAAAATCATTCTTTTATATTTTAAATGTGGTGACATTAGAAGCATCTGTTGATTCTTAACCAGAATAAAACAGTTTGATACAAAATACACTTTAGATGAAACAGCACATGCTTAAGGAATGTTTTGATTTTAAGAAATTTACTTAAGTTTTCACTAAGAAGCTTTGTAAATAGGGCCCCTGATGTATTTCGTTGTTATTGTAGTAAACATAAACTAATATAAGAGTGATGTCTGTTTGTGGATGATAACATTGCACCAAATTAACCAACGAAAATGTCCATGAAAATCTGCCAACACCATAGGCGCTTGGTTGTTTAACAAATAAAAAAATAATCCCATTCCCTATATTAAAAATATACACAAGGTAGCTCACTCGCCATTTTCTATCTTAACGAAAGTTGATTGACTGGTTTTAATTTTAATAAGAACCCGATTATATATGCATTGGCTACGTAGATTTCGGGAACCACAGATGTAATTTTATACATTGAAACCAGCCAATCATGGCCAATCGACGTCCGTTACGATAGAAAATGGCGAGTGAGCTACCTTGTGTATTTATATATACAGAAAACCTCTTTTTTATTTTTTGTTGAACAACCAAGCGCATATAGTCAACACCGTAAATATAAACTAATACAAAAATATGTTTATGGGTGATAAAATCGCTCATTCAATGCTGCTTTAACGAGTTTTGGTAAATAGCAGTATGTTTAAATAATAAGCATGTCAACCATGAATCGAGAAAAATAACAAATACTATTTGATATCAAAGTAAACTATTGATAACAGTTAAAAAATTCTGCATAAAACATATTTCAAATTATTTTTTAAAAATACAAATGCGTTTAAAAGTGACGCAATTCATTTGCTCAATGGCTATGTTGCGTATTCTTAAAACAACAACTAAGTTAAAACAAACACATGCTGGGAAAAACGAAAACCTAGACTGGGTATCGAACTCACAACGTCGTAATCGTCAGAACACAACTACAATCTCCAGCGCTCTAATCATCTGCGCTACTCAGGCGCACAGGCTTATCCGGGACGGCACTTTCCGCCTACAGTGGATTAATGTTTAGAAGAGGCTTCCTTGAAACAGAAAATACCATAAAAGCGAAAAGTGCCGTCCGGGATTAGCCTGTGCGGTATGCAAAGGCTAATCCGCAACGACACTTTTCGCACATGGATTAAGCCAGGTTTCCCCACGACACGCCTCAAATCAAATGTGCAAACTATGGTTATTCACTTAACTCACAATTCTGCCATCAAAATGTAAATAAGACATGGGCCAAACAAACACGACCTAAATAATAAAATATTTTTTATCCAATACACGTATGAATGATTTTAAGTTTTATTATATGCAAATGTAAATAGCTAAATTTCAGATATTTTTTTTTATTGATGTTGGCCCCATAGTGCCCTTTTTGGAGACATAACTCATTTAACTGTGCATAACGACTATATACATCATGTAAAGCTTTTCTTCTATTCCGGAACATATACTATATATGTAGTACATATAACAGTCTAAAGCAACCGATATGCATGAAAGCAATGTATTGTCTAAAACTTACCTGACAATAAATCCCCAGTATTTGATACAACCAGCGCGGAAAGCCAATATTTAAACCGCCTATGCGACTTTACCCAATAGCTGCCTCTTCTGGTGACACTCCTTATGGCGTAAAGCCGAGGAAACCAATACCGTAACGAAATGCTAGATGCTGGTCTAGCAGCTAAATACAATTCCAGATAATTATTTCAATACATGTCCGTCTATTAATTCTCAACAGATAAATAAAATATTCCAAAAAAATATTTTCATACATGTCTCTAGAAGCGTCCTAGTGCCACAGTCAATATTATTATTGTATTGTAAGTCATAATGGCATATATTACGAACTGTGATACACTTGTTATATTCAAGAAAACACTTAAAACACACTTGCTTAGGGAGATCTATGACAACTAAAAGTTATAATTCCTTTTCGAAACTGCGAAACACAGCAATATTGAACTTCCTTGTACTAGATGTTTTGACTGTATATAAGGTTCTATGTTGTTGTTGTTTTTTTATTATCTAATGGCTGTGCTTGAAATGTTATGTATTTATATTTTGCTGGGTTATAATTATTCATATTACTTATGCTTTATAATGGCACTTAATTTTGTACATATGCATGTAGAATTTACATTGATTGTATATATAATGTAAAGCACTTTTGAACGTATATCCATAATGAAAAGAGTGCGATATAAATGTAGTATTATATGTATATATAATTAGGAGATACTAAGTCCTAATAGGAGATACTAAGTCCTAATTACGAGATACATAATTAGGAGATATTAACAACTATATTTGCTGCTACTGAACTCATACATTAAGGTTGAAATTAACTAAAAATGTCAGACATTTTTCACCGATCTACACCATTCTTTACAGTGTATTTACGACTGTTAATATCAATTAATTTCTAATCAAGCGGATGAAAGTGACAAAAAAGCTAGAAACACTAGAATATTGGACATTCAAATAAACATACACGTTTGCTGACCTCTGCATTTTGGCTGTATATACTACAACTATTCAGTGGTTAAAACCCTAGCCAATTATGCGTGTTACGTCAAGGGTTCTCCTTAACTTTTCTTCCATTTTTAATTGAAATATATAGTTTTTAACTTTATTTTTATTAATGCCCTTATGTCTGTGGCGAGAGCGTATATATTCACACTTTAATACATTACCAAAGTACATTAATTATGTATGATTAATTTTCAAGAATCAAGTATTAAATATGGATACTTTTCATGTCGTGAAGCCAGTATGCCGTACTTTTGCCAAAGATAACCTATTTTTCTTTGTGAAATTTTAACAAATTTTGACGAAAACTTGAAATATTACTAAGTATCTGTTTATCAAGAAACAATGTCAGGTAAGTGCACTCTGCCGCATAAGATAATCTGATTGTCAGCGAAATATTGGTACTTTTGACAAAACAATAAGATTTCATGAAAATATTAAGCTTTTTGGAAAAAGAATTTACCATCTTTAAATTGTTATAATTTGCAGTTTAAAGCACTGACGTAAAAAATTTCATTAAATATTGTGAAACGATTGCTGGACAAACAGGTTTTATGAAAACTTTGTATATTGTCATGAAAAGTTGATAACTGTTTTTAGAAAATTATTCAGATTGTTTAAGAAAACTATATGGTTATCATATGCAAAAGTATGCCCACATACGTTAGAGATGATACTTACTATATTTGCCGGACCCGGCTAGCTCAGTTGGTAGAGCGCTGGACTATCAATCCGGAGATCGTGAGTTCGAGCCCCAGCCTGGCCAACTTGTGTGGAGATTGGTCATGGAATTATTCTACGGCCATTCTCCTCTACGTCTGATTGAAGTAGGGCAGTTGTCAGTTACTGGCATAAGTGTGTGCACTTAGTACTGATAAACCGTTTAGATCGGCTAAGCTTGCCCAGGAAAAGTGTGAGTAGGTTAACTGTCCGCCGTGGTATGACTGAAATACTGTTAAAAACGGTGACAAAATCCAACAAACAAACACTTAATACTCGTATATTTCATTTCCATCGCTGGATAGGCAAGGTACGTAACATATTTGTAGAACAGCTAAAGTCGAGGCATCGGTTGTTTCCCTTTTAAGGTCTCGAGCAATAAAGGTTTAGGTGATAATTATGCTGAATTAGGAGGTATATGTTGAACTAGATTTGTTGAAAACACTATTTATTGTTGAATATTATTGTGCAAAATAATTGCATAATTCACAAACTATCTGTCGAAGTAATCAGTACACGGGATTGACAGTTTTTACATTACAAATTCCTATCCAAGAGAGATTTTCTACAGAACAGCGTTATCGCGCTGTTTACCATGCATGGTCAATTACGTTTTTATCACTATCCCATACCGTAGTTGTTTCACGTTTTTCCGAAATAATCCTGAACTATTTCTTTCTGTTTTTAACAATGCATGTGTACACATTTTCACACAGATCATTTATTAAATAACTTTATACCCCGAATTTGAGTTTAAGCGATTCATGTAACAGTCATGTTGTTGTATACAATGTATCAATTTCGCATTTTTACATAGAACATATGCACGTAGTTTTCGAAGAGAAGTACGTTTCCTTTTGTTCTGTCAATATTTAAACATGGCGATATTTTGGTTTTATTTTAAATGATCCATTCCTTCGAAAAATACGTTGTTAGTACTCTGGTAGTAAAATTCATGTAATGAAGTACGTTAACATTATTGTATGATAACATGTTTAAAAATAAGGTTCTTAAAACGTTAAACGATCAAATACATTCAGAGAAAACACAATCATAATACTTAGGAGGGCTTTATTTGGCCGTTCAATTGTTTACAGTCGGACATAATTAACTACAGATATATGCGTCTCATTAAACCAAAGTGTAAGGGTTTTTTAAATTGGAATTTGTATTCAATCATTAAACATATAATAATTTAATATTTGTATATTAATCAATATAAACTACTATTTGTTTTATACCATTTATTATATGAAGACGCTGTATATTGCTACAGATATGATTATCACACATTATTATATTTCAAATGAATTATCGAAAACACCAAATCTGTTAAGATCTTATATTATATAGCAAAACAGGACATTTTCAACATGTTTAGCATGGTTTGCAACGTACAGATTTTACTGCTTTCAGGAGCACACTGCGGATTCAGACGAATGGCGCGCGCGACCAAATACCGACACCGACGACACACCGGCGAGAAACACCGAACATCTACAGTGAAGCTTCCAATTCGCACCCGGACTCATCTTCGTATCATACTCATCACGGAGCGTCATTTCCGCATAGCCATGACCCTTATCGACCAACAGATATTGAGGCCCCTTTGTCCCCTAAGTTTCATAGGAAGCGATCCCTTTCAATATCATCGATAACATCGTCTGTCAAAGTGTGTTTCGATAATACCGAGCATTTGGATATAAAAGATAAGTTTTCTAGTTCCACAACAGTCAACGACGACGGAGACAAAAAGAAACAACCACAGGAACGAAACAACATTGAGCAAGACGATACAAAAGATATGGAAGAAGAACTTCAGCGAATGGAAGACGGCACGGAGGTTAGAATTGATAGAAAGAACAGCAATATCGAAATTACAAAACAGGAAGTGGTAGAAAATGACGATCAGAGGTATCATATTAAACAAATAGTTGTCGTTTCAAAGCAAGATTCTCAACAGAAAACAGGTGCCACGGAACATTTTATTGATGCTTCCATTGATAAATCTCTTGAAGAAACATTCCAAGGTGAGGACAATGCAGTCGCTAACGATTCTTATTCAACAGATCTAGATCAGTTGGATGACAGTTCAGACATTGCTGGAAGTGCAACAAGCAGGACAATTACACCTTCATTGGACGACCAATCGAATGCCACAAAAGAACAACAAAAAAGCATTCCTGATAAGACGGATGAACCAAATAAAACTGATTTAACACCACGGGGAAGACCTGTGAAGCTGGTGCCACTTGATCTTAAAGCTTTGTCAGGAAGTCATGAAGTAAAATCAAAAGTAACACCTAGATCTAAAAAGTTGTCCAAGACCAAATCAAAAGACCCTGTTCGCAGAAAGTTGAATGTGGAAGATGGCATGTCACCCACTTCAAGTATGTCGTGCGATTCTCCGCTATCCAGTGCAAGGTCTGAAAAAGTGTCTACGCCTAGAAAGGAGATGGCACAAAAGAAACTTCGAAAGGAATTGAAAGCAAGAACTCCACGAAAATACGACAACAAAGTGTATTATGTCGTTGGTACAAACGAAACTAAAGGAAAGTGGGCAAATAAATCAGAAATTGACCAGGTAGGTAAAACAGATCAAAATGAAGATAATCTAAGTCTTCACGATGTTAAAAATGAAGGCGAAAACGAAGAGAATCCAGAAGTTATAACCACTTCAGTCAACATTCCGAAGCTTAAATTAAAGCAAATTACACAATCTGACGTGGACGAACAATATCAAACCTTGCGCAATGACTCAGAAAATGGACACAATACAGATGAAACATCATCTAATGAGGATGTGCATCAAGAACGCGATAAACCAGATGAGGCTGTATATTTGGAACAAGACAGTCATCTTAAAACATATGGAAACCAAGCAAAACTATCTGACAATGATGGGAACGATAACAAAGAAGACGATGAGAACGACTATGAAGATGATTTTGAAGAGGACGATACTGGTGTTGGTCAGGGAGTGTTACCAAGCATAAAATTGACAGAAAGGAAAATAGAAATTACTGACAAAAGTCATGATAACACAGTAGTAGCACAAACGAAACTTGATGGCAAAGAAAACGAAAAAAGTGTCATCATAAATACAAGTCTAAATCGTCCCACATCAGATAAAGAACCCGTAGAATCAAAACAGAAACGAGATGAAATGAGTACGACTCTTGTTGGACACGGTTCCGATCTTAAAGTACATGTTGTTAATGCTGATGATCAACAATCTAATTACAGAATAGGATCGCTTGTGATTTCACATTCGACAATAAATACACTCGTTATTTCTAAAGATAGCCGTTTCGAAGTCGATGAAAGAAAAACACATATAACAAAAGAAAAAGGCAGAAGGGCTGACTCACTTCAAATGAACATTGAAACTGCAAAGGAATCTATGTTAGAAGAAAAGTCAACAGATGAATTGTCCGGAGAAGGCCACAAAGAAAACATACACGATGATAAGATTTTAACCGAAATACCTGATACTATATTGGAAACTCATCTTAGAGATGTGGTACATGACAAAATACAAAATAAAGTGCCAGAGGCTACAGAAAAAATTGTTATTGAAAGTATGCAACAAACAGGAGAAATTAAAACTGAGGATGACCAAAAGTCAATAATTGAATTATCCGACGACAGAAGCACACCACAATGCATCCACGGCACAGATTATTTAACCGAAACGTCCGACACAGAAGCCAAAATTTCAAAACAAGAAAAACAAGTGAATGACAGACATGATTTCACTGAAACGTTTGCCTCCGACGTGGAATCCTGTCTTAAAGAAAGTGATGGTAAACAAGCGTTACTAACAGAATCAGGTGCATCACAGGATACAGCTCTAGAAAGTATGCAACAATTAACAGATTTAGAGATAGCATTCGAACCAAAGTCAATAGCTGAATTTTTCGAGGAAGGAGCCACACGAAAAGATCACGAAGGGACAAATTATTTAACCGAAATATCAGATGTACAACCGGAATCTTCAGAGCAAACAGTCTTAGAAATTGAGTCTGCATTGGATACCGGGAACAATTTAGCCGAAACGTGTAGTGCACACTCGGAAACAATAATGAAAATTGTGCCAGACAATTTAAAAGTGGAATTTGGAGTGAAGACAGTAGATGAAATTGCAGGCTACGAAAGCACAGTCGACGAAAGCACAGTCAAATACATAGAAGACCAAAATAATTTAACAGAAACCTCTTGTGCAAAATTGGAATCGTCTCAAGAAGATATGAAACAAAGAGAGCTAGAAAATAAACAAACAGGACAAAAGGAATCTGAAACATTAGCGGATACATGGCTCAACAATTTGCGAGAAGAAAATGAATTAGAGACAGCGTCAACAGAAAAGCCAATATCTAAACTTGCTGCAGAAGATGGCACAGCAGAAAAATTAGATAACAGAAATAATTTAGATGAAGATGATTCAAGTAGTCTACAGTATAAACCCAGTCTTAAAGATACGATGTTTGCAGAGGTAGACAATTTGCAAGAAGAAAATGAATTAGCGACAGCGTTAACAGAAAAGCCAATATCTGAACTTGCTGCAGAAGATGGCACAGCAAAAGAATTAGATAACAGAAATAATTTAGATGAAGATGATTCAAGTTGTCTACAGTATAAACCCAGTCTTAAAGATACAATATATGCAGAGGTAGATGACGCACAAACAGAAAATAAAGAAGAAAAGGCATCAGAGAAAACGAAAATAGAATTTGTGCCAGACGGTTTAAAAGCAGAATGTGTAGCAAAGTCAATATCTGAAATGTCAGAAAAAGAAAGCCCAGTAAAAGATTTTGAAGAAAAATCCAACTTAACCAAAACTTCTGATACAGAATTGGAATCGTCTCCAGATGATATTACACGTACAGGGCTAGAAACTGAACAAGCCGAACAGAAAGAATCTGTGACTTTGGGGGAAACGGTACATAACAAATTGCAAGAAGGAATTGAATTACAGACAGCGCTAGAAGAAAAGCCAAACGCTGAACTTGACACAGAAGGAAGCACAGCAGAAGTATTAGTTAATAAGACTATAGATGACACAATAAGTGTGCAATCGGAACCCAGTCTTAGAGATACGATTTCCTCAAAGAAACATGAGGCACCAACAGAAAATAAAGAAGAAAAGGCTTTAGAGAAAACGGAAATAGAAATTGTGCCCGACGATTTAAATGCAGAATGTGCGGAAAAGTCAATATCTGAAGTGTCAGACGATGAAAGCTCAGTAAAAGACTTCGAAGACAAATCTAACTTAACGGAAGCTCCTGGTGCAGAATCGGAATCGTCTCCAGAAGAAAAGACACATAAAGGGCTAGAAAATGAACAACAAAAGCATAACGATTCTGTGTCTTTAGGGGATGCAAAACTTAACAAATTGCCGGAAGGAAACGAATTAAAGAGATCGGTAGAAGAAAAGCCAATAGCTAAACGTGCCGGAGAAGATGGCAGAGCAGACGAATTAGATAAAAGTAACATTTTAGATGACGCACATAGTCTACAATATAAACCCAGTCTTACATATACGATGTCTGCAGAGATAGATGACGCACCAACAGAAAATAAAGAAGAAAAGGCTTCAGAGAAAACGGAATTAGAAATTGAGCCAGACGATTTAAAAGCAGAATGTGTAGCAAAGTCAATGTCTGAAAAGGCAGAAGAAGAAAGACCAGTAAAAGACATCGAAGAAAAATCTAACTTAACTGATGCAGAATTGGAATCGTCTCCAGAAGATATAACACATACATGGCTAGAAAATGAACAAGCCGAACAGACAGAATCTGTATCTTCAGGGGACACAGAACTTAACCAATTGCAAGAAGCAAACGAATTAAAGACAGCGCTAGAAGAAATGCCAATAGCTGAATTTGTCGCAGAAGATGGCACAGCAGAAAAATTGGATAACAAGAATAATACAGCTGACACAATTAGTGTGCGATCCAGCCTAACGGATATTATTTCTGCAGAGATAGATGACGCACCAAAAGAAAATAACGAAGAAAAGGCTTCAGAGCAAACGGAAATAGAAATTGTGCCAAACGATTTAAAAGCAGAATGTGTAGCAAAGTCAATATCTGAAATGTCAGAAGATGAAAGCCCAGTAAAAGACTTCGAAGACAAATCTAACTTAACCAAAGCTTCTGGTGCAGAATTAGAATCGTCTCCAACAGAAAAAACAGATACAGGGCTAGAAAATGAACAGAAAGTATCTGTATCTTCAGGGAATACAGAACATAACAAATTGCAAGAAGGAAACGAATTAAAGACAGCGCTAGAAGAAAAGTCAACAGTTGAACTTGCCGCAGAATATGGCACAGCAGAAGAATTATATAACAAGAACAATTTAGCTGACACAATTAGTGCGCAATCGGAACCCAGTCCTAGAGATACGATTGCAGCAGAGAAACATGAGGCACCAACAGAAAATAAAGAGGAAAAGGCTTCAGAAAAAATAACAATAGACATTGTGGCAGAGGATTTAACAGCACAGTTTGTATTGATCTCAGTAGTTCAAATGTCAGATGAAGGAAGCACTTTCAAATATATCGAACACCAAAATAATGTAACCGAAACTTCTGATCCAGAATTGGAATTGTCTTTAGAAGATATGACTAGTTCAGGGCTAGACAATGAACAAACTGGCCATACAGAGTCTGCGGCTTTAGAGGATACATTAGTTAACAATTTGCAAAATGAAATCGAGTTAAAAACAGCGTTAGAAGAAAAGGCAATAGCTGAACTTGCTACAGAAGATGTTTCTGCAGACGAGTCAGATAATAAGAATACTTTAGACAACACATGTAGTGCACAATCGGAACCCTGTCTTACAGATACGACTTTTGCTGCAAAGTTAGAAGTAGAACCTACTAAAAATAATAGCGAAAGGTCTTCAGAAAAACTAGTTCTAGAAATTGTGCCAGACGATGTAAACGCGGTGGAAATTGGAGCGAAGTCAGAAGTTGAAATTGCAGACGAAGGAAGCACTGCCAAATATACCGAGCACCTCATTATTTTAACCGAAACATCTGATGCAGAATTAAAATCTTCTCCCGATGATGTGAGACGTAGAGAGCTAGAAAATGAACAATCAGGACACACAGAGTCTGCGTCTTTAGAGGATACATTAGTCAACATTTTGCAAGAAGAAAACGAATTTAAGACAGCGTTCGATGAAACGCCAATAGCTGAACTTGCTGCAGGAGATGGTACAGCAGACGAATTGGATAATAAAAATAATTTATCCGACACATGCACTGCACAATCAGAACCCAGTTTTAGAGATACCATTTCTCCTGCAGAGTTAGATGGTGAACCAACTGAAAATAAAGAAGAAAGAGCTTTAGAGGATACAGTAACATTCATTGTGCCGCACGATTTAAAAGCGGAATTTGGAACGAAGTCAATAGCTGAACTATCGGAAGAAGGACGCGCTGTAAAAGTCATTGAAGACAAAAATAATGTAACCGCAACTTCTGATGCAAAATTAGAATCTTCTCCCGAAGATATGAGACGTACAGAGCTTAAAAATGAACGATCAGGACACACAGAATCTGCCGCTTTAGACGATACAGTAGTCAACAATTTGCAAAGAGAAAACGAATTAAAGACAGCGTTAGATGAAAAGCCAATTGCGGAACGTGCTGCAGAAGATGATACAGCAGACGAATTGGATAATAAGAATAATTTAGCCGACACATGCACTGCACAATCTGAACCCAGTGTTATAGATACTATTTCTCCTGCAGAGTTAGATGGTGAACCAACAACAAATAAAGAAGAAAATGCTTCAGAGGATATATCAACAAACATTGTGCCGGACGATTTAAAAGCGGAATTTGGAGCGAAGTCAATAGCTGAACTGTCCGAAGAAATCGAAGACAAAAATAATTTAACCGCAACTTCTGATGCAAAATTAGAATCGCATCCCGAAGATACGAGACGTACAGAGCTTCAAAATGAACAAACAGTACATACAGAATCGACGGCTTTAGCAGATACTTTACTCAAGAATTTGCAAGAAGAAAACGAATTAAAGACAGTGATAGAAGAAATGCCAATAGCTGAACTAGCTACAGAAGATGTAAACAAAATTGCGCCAGACGATGTTGCAGCAGAAATAGAAGCGAAGTCAGAAGTTAAAATTTCAGACGAAGGAAGCACAGTCAAAAACATCGAAGGCAAAAACATTTCAACCGAAACTTCTGATGCAGAATTAAATTCTTCTCCCGAAGATGTGAGACGTACAGAGCTAAAAAATAAACAAACGGAACATACAGATTCTGCGGCTTTAGAGGATGCATTAGTCAAACAATTGCAAGAAGAACACGAATTTACGACAGTATTAGATAAAAAACGAATAGCTGAACTTTCTGCAGACGATGGAACAGCAGTCAAATCGGATAATCAAAATACGTTAGCCGAAATATGCACTGCAATATCAGAGCCAAGTCTTACAGATGCTATTTCTTCTGCAGAATTAGATGGTGGACCAACAGGACATAAAGAAGAAAGAACTTCAGAGGAAACAGTAACACAAATTGTGCCGGACGATTTAAACGCGGAAGGCAAAATTAATCTCACTGAATGTTCTGCTGCAGAGCTGGAATTCTCTCCTTGCGATACGACACATGCAGGGCTGGAAAATGAACGAGCAGGGCATACAGAATCTGCTGTTTGTGTGGATACAGTACAGAACAATTTACAAAAAGAAAACGGATTAGAGATAGCGTTAGAAGAAAAACCAACAGCTGCACTTTCCGCAGAATATAGTAGCACAACAAACGAACCGGCTAACAAGAACATTTTAGCCGACTTGTCTGATGCACAAACGGATTTTTGTCTTAAAGATATGAGTTCTTCAGAATCTCAAGATGAACACATAGAAAACAAAGATCAAGATCCTTTAGATAAAAAAGAACAAGACAGTCTGCAAAAAACTGAAGAATTAAAAGAAGAGTTGAAAGAAAATTCAGTAACTGAAATTTCCAAAGAGGAAAGCACAACTAAACACACAGAAGACAAACCATCGGCTGAAGAAACGGAATCTTGTCCTAAATATAAAATACTTGAAGGGCTAGAAAATAAACTATTAGGAAATAACGAATTTGGGGATTTAGATGACACAACACGAAACAAATTGCATGAACAAAACAAAATGGAGACATTGTTAGTAGAAAAGCCAGTATCCGAATCGTCTAATCACAATATTATGGCTAGTGAACCCACTGACAATAATAATTTATCAGCCACATCTGACGCACGATGTGAACCGCGTCTTGGAAGATCGCTTCAAAAAGCCTTAGAGTCCGGTCAAACAGACAATATAGAACCATTGGCTACAGATGAAACAGTTTCACAAAGTGTGCAACATACCAATGAATTGGAGACAACGAATGAAGCAAAATCAGTATCTGAGATTGCGAAACGAGAACGCACAGCAATAGAAGTTTATGTCAAAAATAATGTAATCGAAACTTTAGATGAACAATCGGAATTGTGTCTTAGAGATACGACCTATGCAGACTTAGGAGATGAACAAGCAAACAATAAAGAACCAGAGGCTCGAGATGAAACTGTTTTACAACAGCTGCAAGAAAGTGTCCAAGTAACAGACGAATTAAAATCAGAAGCAACACACAAAATAAATACAGGGTTTGAAACAGTTGCTGAAATTTACAATGAAGGAAGAACAGTTATTAACCAAGATGAGAGGGACAAATTGAACGAGGCATCTTGTGATCAATCGGAACATCATCGTAGAGATATGCAACGTGCAGGATCACATGATGAACGAACAGAAAGTATCGAACCTGATGAAAAAATAGTAGATAGTGTTAAAGAAACAAACGAATTAGAAACAGAATCAGAGTCGGCAGCTGAAGAAGGCAGCACAGCAAAATATGTGGCATTTAAAACTGGTTTAGTAGAAACATTCCCTGCCGAAGAAGACTCTTCCGGTATAGATTCGACCCATACTGGCTTTGATATTGAACATACTGAACATACTGAACCATTGGCTTTAAATGATACATTACTTTACAAATTGCAAATCAAAACCTATTTAGAGACATTTTCCGAAATAGAAAGCACATCAAAATATCCGGAAGACCAACATAATTTGACCGAAAGATCGGCTTCAGAACTGGAATCTACAACGAATAATTTATCAGACACTCCTGATGCACAACCGGAATTGAACGATCCGCATCGTTCAGTTTCAGAAGGCTATCAAGCAGAAAATAAAGAACCAGAATCGGTTTTACCAAACTGGCAAGAAACAACTGAATTTGAAACAAAGAATGAAGCAAAATCAGCAGTTGGATTTTCCAAAGATGAAAGCAAAGCCGAACTGGATGACAAGAACAATGTAATCGACACATCCGATAAGCAACCATGTCTTAGAGAAACCGTTCATGCAGGATTAGAAGAAAAACATACGGAACATAAAGAAGCAGTTAATTTAGCTGGAACAGTACTAGAAAGTGTCAAAGTAACAGACGAATTACAATCACTGTTGGAAGAAAACTCAGTAGATATAATTCCTGACGTTTCCAGCGCATCAAAATACCAAGACGACAATGACTTAATGGGCTCTTCCAACGCAGAAAGTGATATTTCCGAAATAAAACACGTTAAACACGCACGTGATTCAAGGGAAACGTCTGCTGTAGAGCTGGAGTATACTCAAAAAGATGTGACGCGTTTGGAAGTATTATCTGAACAAAAGATTCATACAGAATATGAAGCGTCAATGGAAAAAGCACTAGAAGATGTTCAAGAAACAAACAATGTAAAGACGGCATCAGAAGGAAATTCACTCGCTGCATTTTTCGAGAAAGAAACCACAAAAATGGACACAGAAGACACAAATAATTTAAGCGAAGTAGCAGGAATAGAATCAAAATCTCATCCTATGACTCATTCAGCGATAAAAGTTGAGCAAACGCAAACTAATGAACCGGTGGAAACAGTGAAAGAAAATATCCAACAAACTAACGAATTAGAAACAGGGTTTGTTGTGAAGTCAGTAGCTGACATTTCCGAAGAAGGAAGAACAGCTTTTGAGCTGAAAGAAAACAACAATTTAACTGAAACATCTAATAAGCAACTCGAAAATTATCAAGATATGATTCTTGAAAGTGCAAGATATGAAAAGACAGATTCCAAACAAGTTGAAATTTCAGACGAAAAAGTTATAAAAAATTTGCATGAAACCGACGATTTAAAAACAGAGTCGGAAAAACATTCGGTTGCTGAAATTTCAGAAGCAGAAAACACATTAATAGAACCGGAAAACAAACATAATTCAGCCGAAATAGTTGAATCACAGTCGGATGTGCGTGTTGGAGATACGGTTTGTGCAGAATTTGAAGATGAACAAATAGTGAAGGAAACAGAGCTAGAAAGTGTGCAACAGAGAGGCGAATTAAAAGCAGGGTTGAAAGCAGTAGATGAACAAAAAGGACATACAGAGGATACAACATTAAATATTATGCAAGAAAAAGCACTTTTGGTATCATCGTTAGAAACAAAGTCAATAGCTGAATTATCCGTAGAAGGTAACATTGCAAAACTTCCGGATGTAATAAATAACGTAGCCGTAATGACTGATGCCCAATCGGATTCTTGTCTTGAAGATATGATTTGCGAGACGGTTGGTGATAATGAACAAACAAACAATAACGAACATAACATTTCAGAGAAAACAGTACTTCAAAGTGTACAAGAAATGGAGAAACCAAAAGCCGAGTTGCACGAAACGTCAGTAGAAAATAAAGAACAAGAGTCTTCAGAAAAAACAACACCAGAAGGCATGCAAAAAAACCCAGATGTAGGTGTTGAAACAACTCAAAAGTTGCGAACAGATGTTGCGGGCGCAGATGACACTGCATTGCAAAATGAACCAGTAACCCAGATATTAAAACGTTCGCTTAAAGAAAAGCCAGTAAATGAATCATCGAAAGAAGGAAGCACAGGAAGAGAGTCGGAAGACAAAAATATTTTAAGTGAAACAACTAATACACAACCAGATTCTTGTCTAAAAGATATGATTTGTGCAGAGTTAGATGACTTAGATGATAAACAAATAGAAAATAAAGACCAGATAACGTCACAAAATAGTCAAAAAGCAGAGTTGTCTGGAAGGTCTGTAGTTGCAATTTCCGAAGAAGAAAGCACTGAAAATTTCATCGAAGACAACAATCATTTAACAGCAACTTCTAAAGCAGAACAGGAATTTTCTGCGAAAGATACCGCAAGTGAAGAGCTAGAAAATAACCGAAATGAGGGTTCACAAACCCGTGAATTAGATTCAGTTTTAAAGGCAACACCAGTATCGGAAGGTAGACTTCCGGAAGACAAGATTTGTAACAACGAACCTTCTGATGCACAACCGGATATTATTCTAGGACATGGTCTCGCCAGTGAAGAGACTTCACAAAAATATGACATCATCGAATCTGACAAACCATTAAATACAACCAATGCAGCAGTAACCGATGAGGTTAGTAATAATGAAAAACAACAAGATATTATGAGCGCTGTATCACCAAGGTTCTTTGCAGTCCAAGTAGAATTACCTATAAAATCAGAATTTAGTCAAGAGGAAAATGATGTGAAGCTATTCGGTCCTGCTTGCGAACCAGCGGAACCTTTACCGTTATCATCATTAGTTCAAGATGTTTTTGAACAGGAACAATCATTCAGCAAATCCGAGCAAGCACATTGCAATACATGCGAAATATCATATTCTGATGATTTTCATTCGTATCTGACCGAAAAATGTCAAAGTGATCCACACACGAAGGCAATGGATTTGGAAATCTCTGAAACATGTGACGACATTAGTGAGCTCGATAACAGTGACTTCGACAGTTATTCTCGACGTCCGGAAGCGTTCTCTCAAATGGATGATAATTTTGATATATTGGCCATAAATGGTACCGTACCGTTTCCTCAGGCTAACATCGAAATTGATAGTAAGAAACAAAAGCATTTATCTGAAGAAGAGATCGATAAGGTAGGACTCAAACGTGATGTCCAAACGGTCGTAAAGATGGAAGATCAAGAAGAGGATGAACATCGCACTGATATCGAACCAAAAAACGTAATGAGTTACAAAAATGATACGCCTAAAGAGACCGACGATGAGAAAGCAACACTTGAATATGAAATAGAGGTCAATGAAAAGGTTAATGAAGAATTGGAAAATTACAATGACAAAGCCAAAAGTACAGACAATAAGGAAATTGATAGCAATTTAGAGACTGAACATAACATGCAAACAGTAATAGAGAACGAAGTTAAGGAAGAGAGTGATCATCGCACCGATAACGAAGCACAATCCGTTATTAGACAGACAGACGTTAGTCCTAATGAGTTGAAAGAAGTTCAGGGAGAATGTGCTGGTGAAATAGAAGTCACAATTAAAACCACGATAAGTAAAAACATATCCAAAGAAGAACATAAATGGTTGGAAATAATGAATGAAGTAAAACATGTGGAAAGCGAATTCACCGATGATATGAAAATTGGCAGCATATCTGAATCCAAACCTGACTTGCATACAATTTTAACTGATGTAGGTAAGGACGACAGTGATCACCGCACTGATACTGAAGATGATCACGTTATTAGTGTGACAGATTATATTCTGAATGAGAGGGAAGATGAGAAACAAGAATCAGAATATGAAATTTCAGCTAATAAGCAAGACAACATAAGCAAAAAGAATTTAAGTGAAGTAGATACGGCGACTGAAATAATCAATGAGAAATTTGAAAATGTAGAAGCTGAAGATGATGATAATGAAATAGACAGCATTCTTGCGACCAATTCTGACACGCATATTATTTCTATGAAAGACGGTAAAGAAGAGAATGATCATGGCGCCAAGACTGAAGGAGTACTCGGAATTAGACAGACACCTGATATTCCTAACGAGAACAAAGATGAGCAACTATCACCAGAATCAAAAAATAAGGTATATAAACAGGACATTAAGGGCAAAGAGATCTTTGAAGAAGAAGACAATGCAATTGAAATAATAAATGAAGGAATACAAAATATAAAAGAAAAAGGTACCGATAATAAGGAAATTGACTGCATATTTGAGACCGAACCTGACATGCAAACCATCACAATGGAAAATAAAGAAGAGAATGATCACCCCACCGATCGTAAAACTGAAACCGTTATGAGTCCGACAAAATATATTCATCAAGATTTAGCAGATGAGAAACAAGCACATGAATATAAAACTGAGGCGAAAATGGAAGACACCAAAAGCAAAAAGATTTCTTACGAAGAACTGAAAGGAACTGAATTTATCAAAGCAGAATTAGCCAATGATGTGAAAGCCGAAGTTACAGATGATAAAGAAACTGACAGCACAGCAGATTCAGAGCATCATATGGAAACGATCTCAACAGAAATAGGTAAAGATGAAAGAGATGATCACCGAATCGATTACGAAGCACAATCCGCTACTGGTGAGGCATATGTTAGTCATAAGGAGGGTGAAGATGCAAAGCTTGAATCTGTTGCTGAAATGGAAGTCACAATTGAGACCAACATTAGCGAAACTATATTTAATGAAGTGGGGAAAGTGACTGAAGTAATCAATGAAGATGGGGGAAGTGTGAAAGACGAAGGTACTGACGATCAGGAAATTGACAGCATACCTAAGACCGAACGTGACTTGCAATCGATCTCAATGGAAGAAGGTAAAGAAGAGAATGTTCTCCCTACATACAGTGAAGTAGAACCCGTTCGGAAGACAAACGATTTTCATAAAGTGACAGAAGATCAGAAACCAGCCCATGAGTATGAAACTGAGGCCAATATGCAAGACAACAGCAGTGAAACGATCTATAGCGAAAAAGAGAAAGATTCTGAAGTAAGCAAAGCAGACTTATCAAATGTGCAAACGGTAGAAACCGATAATAAAGAAAATGAAAACACTTTTGATACAGAAAGTCAGATGGAAACGGTCGAAATACAGGACGGTGAAAAAGAGAGCGATCACCGCACTGACAATGAAGCCATACCCGTTAATAGAGAGACAACAGACATTTCTAACAACATAGAAGACGAGAAACCAGAACCTGAAATTGAAATTGAGGTCAATGTACAAGAAAATGAAAACGATACAATCTCTAGCGAAGTAGTCAAAGAAACTGCAACAGGGGCAAACGTATTAGAATATGTGATAGACGCAGGTATGGGTGATAAAGAAATTGACATAATATCTGAGATTGAAACTAAGATGCAAACAATCACCGATACAGCAGTTAAAGGAGAGGATGATCAGCGTACTGATATGGAGGAACACTCCGTTATTGGACAGACAGATATTGATATTCCTATGAAGGTGGAAGATGATAAGCAAGAATCTGTTGCTGAAATTGAAGTCACGATTGACACCATAATAAGCGAAACTATTTTAATTGAAAAAGAGACAGTGACTAAAGTAATCACTGAAGATGTAGAAAATGTGGAAGACGAAAGTACCAATTATAAGAAAATTGACAGCATATCTGAGTCCGAAAGTGACGTGCAAACGCCCTCAATGGATGAACGTAAAGGAGAGAATGATCTCCCTGATAGTGAAACACAACCCGTTATAAGCCAGACAAAAGATTATCATAAAGTAATAGAAGACGGGAAACAGGCATTTAAATCTGAAACTGTGGCCAGTGTGGAAGACAACAAAAGCGAAAACATTTCTAGCGAAGAAGCTACAGAAACGGAGGCAATCAATGCAGAATTAGCATATGTGAAAGCCGAAGGTACTGATGATAAAGAAACGGACAGCACAGCGGATACAGAGCGTCAGTTGGAAACGGTTTTAAAAAAAGAAGGTAAAGAAGAGAGTTATAACCGCGTCGAAACTGAAGTAGAGGCCGATATAAGAAAGACTATTATTACTCATAACGAGCTGAAAGAGGAGAAACCAGCACCTGAATCTGACGTGGACATCCAGGCAAACAAAGTTGATAAAATCTCTAACGAAGAACAACTTGAAACTGCATTATTAAAAGATGAATTAGAAAATGTGAAAGCCGAAAGTACTGATGAGAAGGAAATTGAATGCATTTCTGAGCCTAAACATAGGATTGAAAGAGACAAAGTTGAAAAAATTAAAGAAGAGGGTGATTACCGCACCGATAACGAAGCACAATCCTTTACTGGACAGACATATGTTAGTCATAAGGAGGGTGAAGATGCAAAGCTTGAATCTGTTGCTGAAATTGGAGTCACGATTGAAACTAACACAAGCAAAACAATCTTTAATGAAGAAGAGAAAAGCACTGAAGTAATCAATGCAGATGAAGGAAATGTGAAAGACGAAGGCACTGACGATATAAACATTGACAGCATACATGAGACCGAAGGTGACTTGCAATCGATCACAATGGAAGAAGGTAAAGAAGAGAATGTTCTCCCCACATATAGTGAAGTAGAACCCGTTAGTCAGACAAAAGATGTTACTAAAGTGATAGAAGATGAGAAACCAGCCCATGAGTCTGAAACTGAGGCCAGTGTGCAAGACAACAACAGTGAAACGGTCTCTAGCGAAAAAGAGAAAGAAACTGAAGTAATCAAAGCAGATTCATCAAATGTGCGAACGATAGAAACCAATGATCAAGAAAATGACAACACTTTTGATATAGAAAGTCAGATGGAAACTGTCGAAATACAGGACGGTAAAAAAGAGAGCGATCACCGCACTGATAATGAAGTCGAACCCGTTATTAGAGAGACAACAGACATTTCTAACAACATGGAAGACGAGAAACCAGAACCTGAATCTGAAATTGAAATCAATGTGCAGGAAAACGTAAACGATAAAATCTCTAGCGAAGTACTCAAAGAAACTGCAATAGCGGCAAAAGAATTAGAACATGTGACAGACGAAGGTATGAGTGATAAGGAAATTGACAAAATATCTGAGATTGAAACTAAGATGCAAACAATCACCGATACAGGAGTTAAAGAAGAGGATGATCAGCGTACTGATATGGAAGAACACTCCGTTATTGGACAGACAACTATTAATATTCCTACGCAGATGGAAGACTATAAGCAAGAATCTGTTGCTGAAATTGAAGTCACGATTGACACCATAATAAGCGAAACTATTTCTAGTGAAGAAGAGGCAGTGACTAAAGTAATTACTGAACATGTAGAAAATGTGAAAGACGAAAGTACCAATTATAAGAAAATTGACAGCATATCTGAGTCCGAAAGTGTCGTGCAAACGCCCACAATCGATGAAGGTAAAGGAGAGAATGATCTCCCTGATAGTGAAACACAACCCGTTATAAGCCAGACAAAAGATTATCATACAGTAATAGAAGACGGGAAACAAGCAATTAAATCTGAAACTGTGGCCAGTGTGGAAGACAACAAAAGCGAAAACATTTCTAGCGAAGAAGCTACAGAAACGGAGGCTATTAATGCGGAATTAGCATATGTGAAGGCCGAAGGTACTGATTATAAAGAAACTGACAGCACAGCGAATACAGAGCGTCAGCTGGAAACGGTTTCAATAGAAGAAGGTAAAGAAGAGAGTTATAACCTCGTCGAAACTGAAGTAGAGGCCGATATAAGAAAGACTATTATTATTCATAACGAGCTGAAAGAGGAGAAACCAGCACCTGAATCTGACGTGAACATCCAAGCAAACAATATTGATAAAATCTCTAACGAAGAACAACTTGAAACTGCATTATTAAAAGATGAATTAGAAAATGTGAAAGCCGAAGGTACCGATGAGAAGGAAATTGAATGCATTTCTGAGCCTGAACATAAGATTCAAAGAGACAAAGTTGAAATAGTTAAAGAAGAGGGTGATTACCGCAACGATAAAGAAGCACAATCCTTTACTGGACAGACATATGTTAGTCATGAGGATGATGAAGATGGAAAGCTTGAGTGTGTTGCTGAAATTGGAGTCACGATTGAAACTAATACAAGCACAACAATCTTTAATGAAAAAGAGAAAATTACTGAAGTAATCAATGAAGATGAAGGAAATGTGAAAGACGAAGGCACTGACGATCAAAAAATTGATAGCATACCTGAGACCGAACGTGACTTGCAATCAATCACAATGGAACAAGGTAAAGAAGAGAATGTTCTCCCCACATATAGTGAATTAGAACCCGTTAGTCAGACAAAAAATGTTACTAAAGTGATAGAAGATGAGAAACCAGCCCATGAGTCTGAAACTGAGGCCAGTGTGCAAGACAACAACAGTGAAACGGTCTCTAGCGAAAAAG
Source organism: Congeria kusceri (assembly GCA_027627225.1). Taxonomy (NCBI): domain Eukaryota; kingdom Metazoa; phylum Mollusca; class Bivalvia; order Myida; family Dreissenidae; genus Congeria; species Congeria kusceri. The sequence goes on along the minus strand of CM051038.1, from coordinate 49,354,648 downwards.
AGAAAGAAACTGAAGTAAGCAAAGCAGATTTATTAAATGTGCGAACGGTAGTAACCAATGATCAAGAAAATGACAACACTTTTGATACAGAAAGTCAGATGGAAACGGTCGAAATACAGGACGGTAAAAAAGAGAGCGATCACCGCACTGATAATGAAGTCGAACCCGTTATTAGAGAGACAACAGACATTTCTAACAACAAGGAAGACGAGAAACCAGAACCTGATTCTGAAATTGAGGTCAATGTGCAAGAAAATGAAAACGATAAAATCTTTAGCGAAGTAGTCAAAGAAACTGCAATAGCGGCAAAAGAATTAGAACATATGATAGACGAAGGTATGGGTGATAAGGAAATTGACATAATATCTGAGATTGAAACTAAGATGCAAACAATCACCGATACAGCAGTTAAAGAAGAGGATAATCAGCGTACTGATTCGGACTTCGTTATTGGACAGACAAATATTAATATTCCAACGCAGATGGAAGACGATATGCAAGAATCTGTTGCTGAAGTTGTAGTCACGATTGACACCATAATAAGCGAAACTAGTTCTAATGAAGAAGAGGTAGTGACTAAAGTAATCACTGAAGATGTAGAAAATGTGAAAAACGAAAGTACCAATTATAAGAAAATTGACAGCATATCTGAGTCCGAAAGTGTCGTGCAAACGCCCTCAATGGATGAACGTAAAGGAGAGAATGATCTCCCTGATAGTGAAACACAACCCGTTATAAGCCAGACAAAAGATTATCATAAAGTAATAGAAGTCGGGAAACAAGCACTTAAATCTGAAACTGTGGCCAGTGTGGAAGACAACAAAAGCGAAAACATTTCTAGCGAAGAAGCTACAGAAACGGAGGTAATTAATGCAGAATTAGCATATGTGAAAGCCGAAGGTACTGTTGATAAAGAAACGGACAGCACAGCGGATACAAAGCGTCAGCTGGAGACGGTTTCAACAGAAGAAGGTAAAGAAGATAACCGTGTCGAAATTGAAGTAGAGGCCGATATAAAAAAGACAGTTATTAGTCCTAACGAGCTGAAAGAGGAGAAACCAGCATCTGAATCTGACGTGAACATCCAAGCAAACAAAATTGATAAAATCTCTAACGAAGAACAACTTGAAACTGCATTATTAAAAGATGAATTAGAAAATGTGAAAGCCGAAGTTACCGATGACAAGGAAATTGAATGCATTTCAGAGCCTGAACATACGATTCAAAGAGACACAGATGAAAAAATTAAAGAAGAGGATGATCACCACACCGATAACGAAGCACAATCCGTTACTGGACAGACATATGTTAGTCATAAGCAGGATGAAGATTCGAAGCTTGAATCTGTTGCTGAAATGGAAGTCACAATTAAGAATAACAGAAGCAAAGCAATCTTCAGTGAAAAAGAGAAAATGACTGAAGTAATCAATGTAGATGGAGGAAATGTGAATGTCAAAGGCACTGACGATAACAAAATTGACTGCATACCTGAGACCGAACGTGACCTGCAATCGATCACAATGGAAGAAGGTAAAGAAGAAAATGTTCTCTCCACATATAGTGAAGTAGAACCCGTTAGTCAGACAAACGATGCTCGTAAAGTGACAGAAGATCAGAAACCAGCCCATAAGTCTGAAACTGAGGCCCGTGTGCAAGACAACAACAGTGAACAGATCTCTAGCGAAAAAGAGAAAGATTCTGAAGTAAGCAAAGCAGATTCATCAAATGTGCAAACGGTAGAAACCAATGATAATGAAAATTACAACACTTTTGATACAGAAAGTCAAATGGAAACTGTCGAAATACAGGACGGTGAAAAAGAGAGCGATCGCCGCACTGACATTGAAGCCGAACCCGTTATTAGAGAGACAAAGGACATTTCTAACAACATAGAAGACGAGAAACCAGAACCTGATTCTGAAATTGAGGTCAATGTGCAAGAAAATGAAAAGGATAAAATCTCTAGCGAAGTTGTCAAAGAAACTGCAATAGCGGCAAACGAATTACAACATATGGTAGACGAAGGTATAGATGATAAGAAAATTGACATAATGTCTGAGATTGAAACTAAGATGCAAACAATCACCGATACAGCAGTTAAAGAAGAGGATGATCAGCGCACTGATATAGAAGAACACTTCGTTATTGGACAGACAGATATTATTCCTACGCAGATGGAAGATGATAAGCAAGAATCTGACGCTGAAATTGAATTCACAATGGATTGCATAATAAGCGGAACTATTTCTAATGAAGAAGAGACAGTGACTGAAGTTATCAATGAAGATGTAGAAAATGTGAAAGACAAAAGTACCAATTATAAGAAAATTGACAGCATATCTGAGTCCAAAAGTGACGTGCAAACGCCCTCAATGGATGAAGGTAAAGGAGAGAATGATCTCCCTGATAGTGAAACACAACCCGTTATAAGCCAGACAAAAGATGATGATAAAGTGTTAGAAGACGGGAAACAAGCACATAATTTTGAAACTGAGCCCAGTGTGGAAGACAACAAAATCGAAAAGATTTCTAGCGAAGAAGCTACAGAAACGGAGGCAATTAATGCAGAATTAGCATATGTAACAGCCGAAGGAACTGATGTAAATGACACCGTTTTTGAAACAGAATATCAGATGGAAGCGGTGTCAACAGAAAGGGATAATGAAGAGAGAAATGCGCCCACTGATACTGAATCCGTTAGTAGACAGACAACTGATATTCCTAGCGTGATTGAAGACGAAACACTAGCACTTGAATCTGAAATTGAGGTCAATGTGCCAGAACGTAAAAGAGATGAAGACAATGGTGAAGAAGATAAAGAAACTATTGTTAACCAACTATTAGACAATGTGAACGTACACGGTACCGACGATATGGAAATTGACAGCATGTCTGAAACTAAACCTATGATGCAAGCAGTCACAGAGGGAAATGTTATAGAAGAGAGTGATAACTCCATCGATATGGAAGTACAACCCGTTTCTGGACAGACAGATTTTATTCCTAACGAGGTGGAAGTTGAAAAGCTAAAAGTTGGTGCTGAAATTGAAGACACAATTCATGCAGCCATAAGCGACAATTCCTCTAATAAAACAAATAACGTGTTTGAATCAATATATGAGTATGTAGAAAATGTGAAAGACGAAGGTACCGATGATAAAGAAATTGAAAGCAAATCTGATTCGGAAATTGACGTGCAAACGCGATCAATGGAAGAAGGAAAAGTCGTTTATGATCTGCCCACCAATAGTGAAGCAGAACCCGTTATTAGTCAGAGAAAATTTGTTGCAAAAGTAATAGAAGATGGCGAACCAGCACATGAATCTGAAACTGATGCCTACATGGAAGACCAGAAAAGCGGACGGATTTCTAGCGAAGAAGCGATACAAACTGAAGTAATTGATGCTGAATTAGCAAATAAGAAAGCCGAAGTTATCAACGATAATAAACATGACAGCATTTCTGATACAGAACGTCGTATGGAAACGGACGCAAAAGAAGAATGTAAAGAAAAGAGAGATGAACGTACTGATACTGGAGTAGATCTGATGATTAGACAGTTAAATGATATTCCAAACGAGATGGAAGGCGAGAAACCAGCGCCTGAATCAGAAGTTGAGGTCAATGTGCAAGCAACCAAAAGATATCAAATCCTTAGCGAAGGCGACAAAGACACTGCAATTGTTAAACAAGAATTAGACAATGTGATAGAGGAAGGTGCGTATGACAGCGAGATTGACAGCATGTCTAAGACTGAACCTAAGACGGAAACAGTAACAGCGGACCAAATTAAAGAAGAGAGTGATAACTCAATCGATACGGAAACACAATCCATTACTGGTCCGTTAGTTTTTCTTCCTAATGAGGTGGAAGATGACAAGTTAGAATCTGTTTCTGAAATTAAAGACACAGTTGAGACCACCATCAGCGAAAATACCTCTAATAAAAAAGAAAAAGTAACTGAAGCCATCACTGAAGATGATCTCCCAAATAATAGTGAAGCACAACCCGTTTTTAGTCAGACAAAATATTTCTCTACAGTAATAGAAGATAATAAACCAGCAGATGAATCTGAAACTGATGCCAATATGAATGACAACAAAAGCAAAAATATCTCTGGCGAAGATTCAAAAGAAACTGAAGTAATCGATGTCAAAGTAGCAAATGAGGAAATCGAAGGAATCGATGTTAAAGAAAATGACAGCATTTCTGTCACAAAACGTCTGCTGGGAGCGGTTTCAACAGAAGAACGTACAGAAGAAAAAAAACAGCGTACAGATACTGGTCCCATTACTGTAAAGAAAAATGATAATCCTAACGAGATGGAAGACACGAAACCAGCACCTGAATCTGAAATTGAAGTGAATGTTCAAGAAAGTAAAAGCGATACAGTCTCTGGCGAAGAAGACAAAGAAACTGCAATAGTAAAACAAGAATTAGTCAATGTGAAAGCCGAAAGTATCGATTTTGCGGAAATTGACAGCATGTCTGAGACTTCACCTTCGACGCAAACAGTTATAGAGGAAGAAGTGAAAGACAATTGTGATAACACCGACAAGGAAGCATTTTTCGTTATTGGACAGTCAGATATTATTCCTAAGCTGAAGGAAGATGACAAGCTAGAATCTATTGCTGAAATTCAAGTCACAATTCATACAACCGTAAGCGAAAACATCTCTTATAAAGAAGTTAAAGACACTGAAGTAATCAATGAACATGTAGAAAATGTTAAAGTCGAAGGTACTGAGGATAAGGAAATTGACAAAATATCTGAGTCCGAGCGTGACGTGCAAATGACCGCAAGAAGAATGACCGTTGTAGAAGAAAATAAACTCCCCACCAATAATGAGGCAGAAACCGTTATAAATGAGATAAAAGATACTCCTAAAGTAAACGAAAATGAGAAACCAGCACATGAATCAGAAACTAGGGCCAGTGTGGGAGACAACAAAAACGACAAAATCTCTACCGAAGAAGCGAAAGAAACTGAAGAAATTGATTCCGTATCAGCAAATGAGAAAGCCGAAGAAACGGGCGATAAAGAAAATGACATCATATCTGATACAGAACGTCAGATGGAAATGATAGTAATAGAAGAAGGTAAAGAAGAGAGTGGTCACAATTATGATATTGAGGCTGATTCCATTAATAGACAAACCACTGATATTTCTAACGATTTAAAAGACGAGAAACCAGCACCTGAATCAGAAAATGAGATCAATGTGCAAGAAATTATAAGCGATAAAATCGCCAGCGAAAAAGACAACGAAACTTCAATAGTAAAACAAGAATTGCACAATGTGAACGCACACGGTACCGATGATACGGAAATTGAGAGCATATCTGAGACACAACGTAAGATGCAAACAGTTAAAGAGGCAGAGGTTCTAGAAGAGAGTGGAACCTGCATCGATACGGACACAATTGAGGCCACAATAAACGATAATACATCTAATGAAACAAAGAATGTGAATGAAACCATCAATGGAGATTTAGAATATGTGAAAGACGAAGGTACCGATAATCAAGTAATTGAAAGCAAATCTGAGTCCAAACTTGACGTGCAGACGACCTTAATGGAAATAGGAAAAGACGTCAATGATTTTCTCACCTTTAGAGAAGCAGAACCCGTTATTAACCAAACGAAAGATGTTCTTAAAGTTATAGAAGACGAGACGGAAGGCGAGAAACCAGCACCTGTATCTGCTATTGAGGTCAGTGAGCAAGAAACCAAACGAGATCAAATCTTTGGTGAAGAAGAAAGAGAACCTGCATTCGCAAAACAAGAATTAGACAATGTGAAAATGGAAGGTGCCGATGATACTGAAATCGACAGGATGTCTGAAACTGAACCTAAGATGCAACCAGTCACAGAAGAAGAATTTAAAGAAAAGAGTGATTACCGCATTGAAAAGGAAGCACAACCCGTTTCTGGACAGACATATATTATTCCTAAGGAGTTGGAAGGGGACATGGTAGAATCTGTTGCTGAAATTGAAGACAAAGTTGAGGTCACTATAATCGAAAATACATCTAAAGTAAATATGACTATAGTAAGCAATGAAGATGCAGAAAATGTGAAAGACGAAGATACTGAGGATAAGGAAATTGACAGCATATCAGAGACAGAACGTGACATGCAAACGACCTCATTGGAAGAGGATAAAGAAAAGTATGAACTCCCCACAAACAGTGAAGCAGAACCCGATATTAATCAGACAAAACATGTCCTCAAAGTAATAGAAGATGAGAAACAAGCACACGAATCTGAAACTGAGGCCAGTGTAGAAAATGAGAAAGACACAGGTACCGATAATAAAGAAATTGAAAGCAGATCTGAATCCGAATTTGACGTGCAAATAACCTCAATGAAAGTCGGAAAAGAAGTGAATTATCTACCAACCAATAGCAAAGCACAACCCGGAATGGGTCAGACAAACGATGTTCCTACAGTCATAGAAGATGATAAACCAGCACATGAATTTGAAACTGAGGCCAATGTGCAAGACAACAAAAGCCCAAATATATCTGGCGAAGAAACGAAAGAAACTGAAGTAATCGATGCCGACGATACAGTAGATGACAGCATATATGATACAGAACGTCTGATAGAAACCCTCTTAACAGATAAAGGTAAACAGGAGAGAAATCACTGTCCTGATGCTGAAGCAGATCAAACATGTAGAAAGACTAGCGATATGCCTAAAGGGATGGAAGAATCAGCACCTGAATCAGAAATTGATGTCAACTTGCAAGATAGCGAACAAGATCAAATCGTTGGCGGAGAAGACACAGAAACAGCAATAGTAAAACAAGAATTTGACGATGTGAAAGCCGAAGGGACCGATAACATGGAAATTGACAGCATGTCTGAAACTGAACCTAAAATGCATTCAGAAACAGAGGAAGATATTACAGAAAAGAGAGAAAACAGCATAGATAAGGAAGCCCAATTCGTTACAGGGCAGTCAGATTTTATTCCTAATGACAAATTAGAATATGTTGCTAAAATTGAAGGCACACTTGAGACCACCATAAGCGAAAAATCCTCGAATGAAAAAGTTAAAGTGACAGAATTAATCACTGAAGATGTAGAAAGTGCAAAAGACAAGATTACTGATGAAAAAGAAATTGAAAACAAATCTGAGTCCGAGCTCGACTTACAAACGACCTCAATGGACGAAGGAAGAGAAGTAAATGATCAGCAAACCAACGGTGTAACACAAACCGTTATTAGTCAGACAAATGTTGTTCTTAAAATAAAAGAAGATGCGAAACCAGCACATGAATCTGAAACTGAGCATGTGCAAGACAACAAAAGCGAAAAGATCTCTAGCGAAGAAGCGAAAGATATTGAAGTAATCGACGCCGAATTACCAAATGAGAAAGTCGAACGAACCAACGACAAAGAAAATGGCTACTTTTCTGATACAGAACGTCTGATAGAAGCGGACTCAAAAGAAGAATGTAAAGAAAAGAGAGATCACCGTACTGATACTGCAGTAGATCTCATCACTAGACAGGCAAATGATATTCCAAACGAGATGGAAGGCGATGAAGCAGCAGCTAAATCTGAATTTGAGGTCAATGTGCAAGAAACCAAAAGAGATCAAATCCTTAGCGAAGAAGACAAAGACACTGCAATCGTTACACAAGAATTTGACAGTGTTCAAGAGGAAGTTGTCGATAATACCGAAGTTGACAGCATGTCTAAGACTGAATTGAAATCAGTAACAGAGGAAGAAATTAAAGAGGAATATGATAGCTTCATCGATACGGAAACACAATCCATAACTGGACCGTCAGTTTTTATTCCTACTGAGGTGGAAGATGACAAGTTAGAATCTGTTGCTGAACTTGAAGACGAAGTTGAGACCACAATAAGCGAAACCACCTCTAATAAAAAAGAAACAGTAACTAAAGTAATAACTGACTATGGAGAAATTGTAAAAGACGAAGGTACCAATAATAAAGAAATTGAAAGCAAATCTGAGTCCGAACTCGACGTGCAGACGACCTCAGTGGAAGAAGGAAAACAAGTAAATGATCTGCATACTAATAGTAAAGCACAACCCGTTATTAGTCAGACAAAAGATGTTCTTAAGATAAAAGAAGAGGAGAAACCAGTACACGAATCTGAATCTGAGCATGTGCATGACATCAAATGCGAAAAGATATCTAGCGAAGAATCTGAAGTAATCGATGCCGAATTACCAAATGAGAAAGTCGAAGGAACCAACGAAAATGACAGCATTTCAGATATAGAACGTCTGATGGAAGCAGACTCAACAGAAGAATTTGAAGAAGAGGGAAATCACCGTACTGATACTAGAGTAGATCTCATAACCAGTCAAACAAAAGATATTCCTAACGAGATGGAAGGCAAGAAACCAGCACCTGACTCTGACATGGTGGTCAATATGCAAGAAACCAAAAGAGATCAAATCCTTAGCGAAGAAGACAAAGAAACTGCAATCATTAAACAAGACTTAGACAATGTGGAAGCGGAAGGTGCCGATTATACGGAAATTGACAGCAGGTCGAAGACTGAACATAAGATGCAAACAGTAACAGCGAAAGAATTTAAAGAACAGAGTGATGACTACATCGATACGGAAGAACAATCAAATACTGGACGGTCCGATTTTATTCCTAATGAGATAGAAGATGACAAGTTAGAATCTATTGCTAAAATTGAAGTCACTATTCAAACAACCGTAAGCGAAAACATCTCTTATAAAGAGGTTAAAGACACTGAAGTGATCAATAAAGATGTAGAAAATGTGCAAGACGAAGGTACTCATATTGATAAGGAAACTGATAGCATATCTGAGTCCAGGCGTGATGTGCATACGATCTCAATGAAAGATGTTATAGAGAAGAATGAACTCCCAACCAATAATGAAGCAGAAACCGTTATAACTCAGACAAAGGATTTTCCTATAGTAATTGAAGAATCTGAACCTGAGGCAATAGTACAAGATGAAAAGACCGAAAATACATCTACCGAAGAAGCAAAAGAAACTGAAGTAATCGATGCCGAATTAGCTAATGAGAAAACCGAAGGAACGGGCAGAAACGAAAATGACAGGATTTCTGATACAGAACGTCCGATGGAAACTTTCTTAACAGAAGAAGGTAAAGAAGAAAAAGATCACCATTCTGATACTGAAGAAGATCGCATTAGTAGACAAACAAATGATATTCCTAACAAGATAGAAGACAATGAATCAACACCAGAATTGCACATTGAGTTCAAAGTTGAAGAAACCAAAATGGATCAAATATTTACTGAAGAGGAAAAAGAAACTGCTATAGTCAAACAAGAATTAGACAATATGAAGGCGGGAGGTACCGGTGAAATTGACAGCATGTCTGAGGCTGAACCTAAGATGCAAATAGTCACAAACGTTAAAGAAGATAAAGATAACTGCATCATTAAGGAAACACTATCCGTTATTGAACAGACGGATTATATTCCGAAGGAGGTGGGAAATGATCAGCTAGAATCTGTTGCTGAAATTGAAGACACAATTGAGAACACGATAAGCGAAAATACCTCTAAAGTTATTATGACTGAATTGATTAATGAAGGTGTTCGAAATGTGACCGGCGAATGTACCGATGACAAAGAAACTGACAGCAAATCTGAGTCTGAACGTGACGTGCAAAAGACCTCAATCGAAGAAGGAAAAGAAGAGAATAATCTACCAACCAATAGTGAAGCACAACCTCTTATAAGTCAGAAAAAAGGTGTTCCTTCAGTACAAGAAGATGAAAAACCAGCACATGAATCTGAAAATGAGGCCAGTGTGGAAGACAACAAAAGCAAAATCATCTGTAGCAACGAAGCGAAAGAAACAAAAGTAATCGATGCCGAATTAGCATATGAGAAAGCAGAAAGAACCGAGGACAAAGACAATGACAATATTTCTGATACAGAACGTCTGATGGATTTGGTCACAAGAGAAGAGGGTACAGACGAGAGAGATCATAGAACTGATACTGAAGCAGAACCAGTTATCAGACAGACAACTGATATTCTTAACGAGATAGAAGACGAGACACCAGCGCACGAATCTGAAATAGAAGTCAATATGCAAGAAACCAATAGCGATGAAACCTCTAGCGAAGACTACATAGAAACTGTAATTGTAAAATTCCAATTTGAAAATGTGAAAGAAGAAGGTACCGATGAGAACAAAATTGATTGCGTGTCTAAGACTGAACCTGAGTTGCAAACATTTGCGGAGGAAGAATATAACGGAGAGAGTTATCTTCGCACCGATAAAGAAGCACAATCCGTTATTGGACCAACAGATGTTATTCCTAAGAAGGTGGAAAATGAGAGAATAGAATCTGTTTCTAAAGTTGAAAACACATTTCAAACCACCATAAGCGAAAACATCTCGAATGAAAAAGATAAAGACGTTGAAGTAATTAATGAAGATGTGGAAAATGTCGAAGGTACCGATGATATGGAAATTGACGGCGCTTCTTATACAGAACATCAGATAGAAGGAGTCCCAACAGAAGAATGTAAAGAAGAGAAAGATGATCGTACTGACACTGAAGCTGAAATCGTTAGTAAACAGACTACTAAAATTCCTAACGAGATAGCAGACGAGAAACCAGCGCCTGAAATTAAAGTCAATCTGCAACGAACGAAAATCGATAAAATCTCTAGCGATGACTCCAAACAAACTACAATAGTCAAAAACCAATTTGAAACTGTGAAAGGAGTAGGTACCGATGATAACGAAACTGACAGCATGTCAAAGACTGAACCTGAGTTGCAATCAGTTGCAGAGGAAGAATATAGAAGAGAAAGTGATCATCTTCGCACCGATAAAGAAGCACAGGGCGTTTTTGGACAGACAGGTGTTATTCGTAAGGAGATGGAAAATGAGATACTAGAATCTGTTTCTGAAGTTAAAGACGCAATTCAAACCACCATGAGCGAAAACATCTCGAATGAAGAAGATAAAGACGCTGAATTAATAAATGAAGATATGAAAAATGTAAAAATCGAAGGTACCGATGTCAAGGAAATTGACGACTCTTCGCATACAGAACGTCAGATTGAAGCATTCCCAACAGACGAATGTAAAGAAGAGAGAGACGATCGTACTCATACTCCACCTGAACCCGTTAGTAGACAGAAAACAGATATTCCTAACAAGATAGAAGACGAGACACCGGTGCCTGAATCGGATATTAAAGTAAAAATGCAAGAAACCAGTAGCGATAAAACCTCTAGCGAAGACTACAAAGAAACTGCAATCTTCAAAATCCAAATTGAAAATGTGAAGGACAAAGGTACCGATGAGAACGAAATTGATAGCATGTCTAAGACTGAACCTGAGTTGCAAACAGTTTTAGAGGAAGAATATAAAGTAGACAGTGGTCATCTTCGCTCCGATAAAAAATCACAATCCGTTATTGGACAAACAGATGTTATTCCAAAGGAGGTGGAAGATCAGATACAAGAATCTGTTTCTGAAGTTGACGACGCAATTGAAACCACCATAAGCGAAAACATTTCAAATGAAGAAGATAACGACACTGAATTAATAAATGAAGGTATGGAAAATGTAAAAGTCGGGGGTACTGATAATAAGGAAAATGACGGCTCTTCTAATACAGAACGTCATATGGAAGAAGTCCCAACGGAAGAAGAGAGAAATGATCGTACGGATACTGAAGCAGAACCCATTAGAAGGCATACAAATGATATTCTTTACGAGATGGAAGATGGGAAACCAGCACCTGAAATGATGACCAATTGGAAAGAAAATAAGAGCGACAAAACATCAATCAAAGAAGACAAGGAATCTGTAATAGTAAACCAAGAAGTAGAAAATGCGAAAGCTGGTACCTATGATAAGGGAATCGACAACATATCTGTAACTAGACTTAAGTTGCAAACAATCACTGAGGAAGAACTTAAAGAAGAGCGTGATCACAGCACCGACGATGACAGGGATGATGAGAAACTAGCACCTGAATCTGAAATTCCTGCCAATGTGCAAGACAACATATGCAAAGTTTTTCGCAGTGAAGAAGACAAAGCGACTAAAATATTGAAAACCGGGGGTACCGATGATAAGGAAATTGACAGCATAAATGAGATCGAACCTGACATGCAATGGAAATCACTCGAATGTAAAGAGGAGAATGATCATCACGCTGATGGTGAAACAGAACCCATGATTAGTGTGACAAAAGAAACTCCTCACGTGATAATAGATGCGAAACCAGCACATGAATCTGAAAATGAAGCCAATGTGCAAGGCATTAAAAGCGAAACGATCTCTAGCGAAGAAGCGATAGAAACTGAGGTTGCAGAACTTGCAAATGTGAAATATGGTAGAACCGCTGATAAAGAATATGACAGCAATTCTGATGCAGAACTTCAGACGGAACCAGTTTTAACAGAAGCAGGCCCTGATACTGAAGCTGAACCCGTTGGTAGACAGACAAATGATATTCCTTACGAGAAAGAAGACGAGAAACCAGCACCTGAATCTGAAATTGAGGTCAATGTGCAAGGAAATAAAAACGCTAAATCCTCAAACAAGGAAGACAAAGAATCTGCAATAATCAAAGAGGAGTTAGAAAAATTGAATTCGGAAGGTACCGATGATAAGGAGCTTGACGGCATGCCTGAGACTAAATCTATAATGCCTATAGGCACAGCAGAAGAAGTAAAAGAAGAGAGTAAACACCACACCGATAAGGAAGCACAATCCGTTATTGCACTTCCAGACGCAGTTGAAAAGGAGATAGAAGATGACAAGCTAGAATCTGTTAGTGAAATTGAAGTCAAAATGGTCACCATCATAAGCGAAAAGATCTATAATGAGGAAGAGAAAGTGGCTGAAGCAATCAATGAAGATTTAGAAATTGTGAAAGACCAAAGTACCGATGTTATGGAGATTGAAAGAAAATCAGAGTCCGAACGTGACGTGCAAATAGCCTTAAACGAAGTAGCTAAAGACTACAGTGATCACCCCACTGATACTGAAGCAGAACACGTTATGAGTCAGACAAATGATGATGTTCCGAACGAGATGGAAGCTGACAAGCTAGCTTCTGAATCTGAAAGTTTTGCTTATGTTCAAGACACCATAAGCGGAAAGGTTACCAACAAAAAAGACAAAGTACCTGAAATAATCAATAAAGAATTTTCAAATGTGAAAACCGTAGATGCCGCTGATAATGAAACTGACAGCATATCTGAGATCAAACTTGACATTCAAACAACCGCAATTGAAAATGCTAAAGACGATACTGATCTTCCCACCAGTAGTGAAGCACAACCCGTTATCAGCCAGACAAACGGTATTTCCGAAGAAGTAGAAGATGAGAAACCAGCACATGAATATGAAACGGAGGCCAATTTGCAAGACATTAAAAGCAAAAATACCACTAACGACAAAGCCAAAGAAACTGATGTAATTACTGCAGAATTAGCAAATGTAAATGCCGAAGGAAACAATGATAAGGAAAATGAAAGCACATATGAGACAGAACGTCAGATGGAAACCGTCTCAACAGAAGAAGGTAAAGTAGAGAAAGTTCACCGCACCGAAAACAAAACACAATCCGTTATTGGTCAGACAGATGATATTCCGAAGCAAATAGAAGATGAGAGTTTAGAATATTATTCTAAAATTGCAGTGACTTCTCAAAACACCATCAACGAAAATATCTTCAACGAAGAAGAGAATGAGACTGATGCAATCAATGAATACGCGGAAAGTATGACAGATGACAATATATCTGAATCCGAACGCGATGTGCACTCGGAAGACGGTAAAGAAGAGAGTGATCGCCGCACCGAAACTGATGCGAAACTCGTAGGTAGTCAGACAGATGATAAACCGAACAAGACGGAATATGAGAAACCAGCACCTGAATCTGAAATGTTTGAAAATACGCAAGACACCATCTCTAGCGAAGAAGGGAAAGAGACTGAATTAATCATTACAGATAATATGAAAGCGGAAGGTGCCGATGATAAGGAAATTGACAGTGAATTGGAGTCCAAACGAGTCGCGCAAACAGTCTTAAATGAAGAAGGTATCGAAGGGAGTGATCACCGGACCAATACGGAAAAGATTTATACAGAAGAAGAGGATGATACTGACATTATCAATGAAGTAACGAAACAGGAGAAATCCGAAGATAAGGATATTGACAAGATACCAGAGTCCGAGTGCGAGATACAACCGGTCGTAAATACAGAATGTAAACAAGACGGTGATTACACCACCGATACTGAAGCAGAACACGTTAAAAGTCAAACAGATGATATTCCTTCCGAGATGGAAGATGAGAAATCAACACCACCTAAATCTGAAATTGAGTTCAGTCTTGAAGATATCAAAAGCGATACAATCTATAGCGCGGAAAACAGAGAGGATTCAACAGTCAGAGAAAATGTGAAAGCCTACAGAAGCGACGATAAGGAAATTGACAACATTTCGGAGACTAAATCTCAAGCGCAAGCGGTCTTAAGAGAAAAAGCTAAAGTAGAGAATGATTGCAAAAACGAAGCACAATCCTTTATTAGTCAGACAGATGACATTCCTACAAAAATGGAAGAAGATAAAACAAAATCTGATTTTGAAATTGAGATCAGAATTCACAACATCGTAAGCGAAAATATTTCTAACGAGGAAGCTAAAGAGACTAAAGCAATCGATGGAGATGTAGATAATGTGAAGGACGAAGTTACCGATGATACGGAAATTGATAGTATAACTGAGTCCGAACGAGACGTGCAAACGGTCTTAAATGACGAAGATAAAGAGGGGAGTGATCACCGCACCAAAACTGATTTAGGACGCGTAAGTAGTCAAACATATGATATTCCGAACGAGACGGAATATGAGAAACCAACATATAAATCAAAAATGTATGTCAATATGCAAGATACCAAACGCGAACAATTGTCTAGCAAAGAAGAGAAAGAGAATGAAATAGCCAAAGAAGAATTAGAAACAATGGAAGCCAAAGCCACCATTGACGCCACATCTGCGACCGAACATGACATGCAGGTGGTCTTGTTGGAAGAAGAAGAAGTCGGTGATCATCGGACAAGTACTGAAACAGAATCCGCTAGTAGTCAAATAACTGATATTCCTAAAGAGATGGAAGATGATAAACCAGCACCAGTACTTGAAACGGAGATCAATAAGCAAGACACCGTAAACGAAAATGTATCTGACGAAGTAGAGAATGAGACTGACATACACAAACACGAATTAGAAAATATGAAAGCCAATAGTACCGATGACAAAGCGCTTGACATATCTGACACCGAAGATAACATGCACGCGGTGATACCTGATCAATGTAAAGAAGAGAGGAAACACCGTACCGCTACTGAAGTTGATGTCAATATTCAAGTACCGATAAGGATAAATAGTGTTAATGAAGAACAGAACGCGTCTGAAGTAATAAATAAAGAATTTGAAAATGTGAAGACCGACGGTACAATTTATAACAAAATTTACAGCATATCTGAGTCCGAACGTGAGATG
The DNA here is from genome assembly GCA_027627225.1 of Congeria kusceri. Lineage (NCBI taxonomy): Eukaryota > Metazoa > Mollusca > Bivalvia > Myida > Dreissenidae > Congeria > Congeria kusceri. Next base: position 49,339,097 of record CM051038.1, on the reverse strand, counting down.
GAAACGGCCTCAATCAAGGTAAATAAAGAAGAGGATGATCACCAAAATGATACTGAAGTAGAACCCGTTATAAGTCAGACAAATAATATTCATAACAAGACAGAAGACGAGAAACTGACACATGAATCTGAAAATGCGGTCAGTATTCAAGACACCAAAAGCGCAGAGATCTCAGATTTCACCACTGATGATGACATTAGAGACAGCATGTCCGTACCAGCCGTAGGCGGGACGAAGACTGTAGATGAAGAAGAATCTAGTGGAATTCATGTCGCTTTGGTAAACAGGAATAGCGATTATGTAGATGATGATAAAATAAAGGCAAGTACAAGTGTTGAAATGCTTGATCTACGAAACGAAGATGTTTCCGAGAACGTTGAACATTCAGATAACTCCGTTAAGTTATCAACCCTTTCTGATATCACGTCGAAAGAGCTTTATTCGTACGAAGAAACACCAAATTCTGTACCAGATGTAGATGTTAACGAAGACGCTACCGACAACACATATTCGGACACATTTGAGTCTATTTCTGAGACTCATTCTGCTAATGAAACCTCGAACAGGGTTGTCACTCTTAGGCCAACAGATGTGGTACGTTCTGGCGTCTCTTCGTTACAAACGGAACTGATGTCGCAGAACCTTCGAAGGTCTTCCCTCTCTGATTTGGAAGATTTGCCAATGGAATAGACTTAACTTTGACATCGAATGGCTGTTTGCGCATATATATGATGACCAATTAGGTTTTTTTTTCTAACAATGTATCGTATTATTTATACACTACACATATTGACTATTACCAAATATAGATATTATATCTATTATGTGAAACAAAGACACCGCAGGTGGAATACAATGTTAACAAACCGTGAATTAAACCGTTGATCGATACAGTACGTAAGTGCCGATTTGTACGCTTTTTAACACAGATGTGTGCTTATTTTCTTGAAGAATTATAGGGCCCCAAAAATGAAGCATCAGGGACAGTTGTCTTTAAAAGTCTATAATATGCGTTTTGAAGGACAAATTCATTACCTCTGTAGTGTTATTTAAAATCAGGCCATTCATTGAAACTCTATAAAGATCAATATAACTATTAAAGTAACTCGCCGAGTTTTTTTGTTATATTAACACTTTATTTTTTATTTGATTTGTTTAATTTGATTGTCTTGCTCTAGCCATATATGCTTGAAATAATTTTAAAATGAAATATAGCCTATAAACATTTTTCTTTGTCGACAAGGTCTCATATGGACCATATTCACCATTATTTGCATTAGTAATATTTCTGCTGCTATACCAATGCTGATTACCAATGATACATTGCGTACATATATTTGTAATTTGTTTGATGTTATTTGTGTTTTTTATTTATGTGTTGTGTATGAAGTTTTATTCTTTATTATTGTGCGTTTGTTTTAAACTTTAATACAAATTGTGTGCGATGTATTGCTTGTTAGTATGGTTGATGTATAAAATTTATGTATTATTGATAATTAATTCAAGTTAAAGACACATGATATTGTTTACCGGGTAAATATATTTAATATTATATTATCAATTTGTATACCAATTATTATTACATATTAATATATGTACTTACATATTCATTTATTTATGCCACATACACGTTCCATGTTTGTCCGTATGCATTTACATAAAGTTAAATGCGTATTTTTGTATATAACGTAAACTGCCTAATTAAAATTATGGAATAATTTTAATCATTTAAATTGCACTTAATCACACGTATTAATATTATTATGACAGGTTAAACTGTTTAATTGATTATATGAATTTAATCGTGCTATAATTTGAGTATATTAAAATTTGATTGAACACACGTGCGTGTTATTTATGCTTGTTATTATGCTTGTGTATCAACACTACGCAGCAGGTCGTCATTGTATCAACACTAAGCAATAGGTCGTCATTGTATCAGTGCTAAGCAATCGGTTGTAATTGTATCTACACTACGCACCAGGTTGTCATTGTATCAACACTAAGCAACAGGTTGTCATTGTATCAAGGCTAAGCAATATTTTGTCATTGTATCAATGATAAGCAACAGGTTGTAATTGTATCATCACTAAGCAACAGGTTGTCATTGTATCAACACTAAGCAATAGGTCGTCATTGAATCAACACTAAGCAACAGGTTGGCATTGAATCAACACTAAGCAACAAGTTGTCATTGTATCAACGCTAAGCAATAGGTTGTCATTGTATCAACGCTAAGCAACAGGTTGTCATTGTATCAACGCTAAGCAACAGGTTGTCATTGTATCAACACTAAGCAACATGTTGTCATTGTATGAACACTAAGCAACAGGTTGTCAGTGTATCAACGCTAAGCAACAGGTTGTCATTGTTCAACACTTAGCAATAGGTCGTGTTTGTATCAGTGCTAAGCAACAGGTTGTCATTGTATTAATACTAAGCAACAGGTTGTCATTGTATCAACTCTAAGCAATAGGTCGTCATTGTATCAGCACTAAGCAATAGATCGTCATTGTACCTACACTAAGCAGCAGGTTGTCATTGTATTATCACTAAGCAATAGGTCATCATTTTATCAGTGCTACACAATAGGTTGGCATTGTATCACAGATAAGCAATAGGTGGGCATTGTATCAACACAAAGCAACAGGGTGTCACTGTATCAAAACTAAGCAATAGGTCGTCATTGTATCAACGCTAAGCAAATGATTGTCATTGTGTCAGGGCTAAGCAACAGATTGTCATAGTATCAACATTAAGCAACAGGTTGTCATTGTATCAACGCTAAGCAATAGGTTGTCATTGTATCAACACTAAGCAACAGGTTGTCATTGCATCAACAGTAAACAACAGGTTGTCATTGTATCAACACTAAGCAACATGTTGTCATTGTATTAACACTAAGCAACAGGTTGTCATTGTATCAACACTAAGCAACAGCTTGTCATTGTATCAACACTAAGCAACAGCTTGTCATTGTATCAACACTCAGCAACAGGTTATCATTGAATCAACACGAAGCAGCAGGTTGTCATTGTATCAACTACTCGTACTTTACTTTTGTATAAATGTCTGTTCAATAACAAACGAATCTAATGAAAACAAACATATATGTGAATATAAGTTTATCATAAATAAATTAGCATTCATATGACGGGTATATACAAATAATCGAGTCCTGTATTGGACATTAGTACAATAAATATGTAAAATCTATTCTATTAAATCAAACACCACTTTCGAAATAAATGCCGTGGAATTTGATAGCAGAGTCAGGTAAATTACATGATCAGTGAATCTGATAAAGAGGGTGAATTGGCTAGATGTATGAATGTTTAAATTACAGAATGGGTGAAGTATATGTGAACAAAAGCTTGTGTGAATTAAAGAATGTTTGAATTACAGAATATCTGAATAACAGAATGTGTAAACCAGGGGAATTACAATATGTGTGATGTAGCAATAGGTAAACCAAACCAGTTGAGTAACAGATTGGGTGAACAATGGCTGGTATTTACAAAGCTCCTAAGGGAAATCTGAACTTAAGTTGTAATCAAGTGAATATTTCAGATCAACTTTTCTAAGTGAAATCCAATGATTTCTGTTTAAAAACGGTAAACTACTGATCTAAGCAATATTTACAAGTTGAAAACATTTTATAGTAAATGATATATATAAAACATCCACCGAGTTAAGGAATTTTAGGAATTTAAGAACTTTACTTCAGTTTTCTATAAGGACCTTTGGGAATACGGTCCAGGGCAAATTACAGAATTTGTAAACCTGGTGAACAACAGAATGAATAAAACCCATATATGAAAGGGGTAAATCAGCTGAATAACAGAATTGATAAGCCAGATGAGATACAGAATTGGAAAAGTACATGGATAAACCATGTGAATTACAGATTCAATGAACCACCTGAATTAGATAATTTGTTAATAATATGATCAATATACGTCAGGCATGGGAATGCATCGTGATTGTAAACTTACAGTAACAGCTGACACACCTACAATATGACTTTGTTTGACAATTAATGCCCCATCCACCATATTTCTTTTTGGATATGTATACATGGTCTAAATTATATAGTATAAACAATACATGTTTCATGTGTAATGCAACCAACACATTTTTAAACATGAGAAAAATTCTACCAAGCACAATATGATACACTAGAAATTGTTTTAATTAAATGATACACAGTTTACAAATGTCATTATTCATTACATTCATATCACACTATATTATGTGTGCTTGTATAACTAACAATTAGGAAAATACATCAGAATAAGGAAAAGGATACTGCTCAAAATAGAGCAGGTCACAAGGACCCTCCAAATCTTTAAAATTATAACTATTTAGTAGCTTGACAGCTTTGATAATTGCTGGGGTATTTTCCCTTGTAAGCTTCAAGATCAAGCCTTAAGACTACGAACGTTCTCAATCTTAAGCTTGGTTAAAATATTGACCAATGAAATCGGTTGTTACAGTGACTTTCACTGGTTAATCATTGGTTAAAATATTGACTAATGAAATCTGTGGTTGTTTCAGTGACTTTCACTGGTTAATCATTGTTTAAAATATTGACTAATGAAATCGGTTGTTACAGTGACTTCCACTGGTAAATCATTGGTTAAAATATTGACAAATGAAATCGGTTGTTACAGTGACTTTCACTGGTTAATCATTGGTTAAAATATTGGCCAATGAAAGTGACTTTCACTGGTTAATCATTGGTTAAAATATTGGCCAATGAAATCAGTTGTTACAGTGACTTTCACTGTTTAATTATTGGTTAAAATATTGACCAATGAAATCGGTTGTTACAGTGACTTTCACTGGTTAATCATTGGTTAAAATATTGACTAATGAAATTTGTGGTTGTTTCAGTGACTTTCACTGGTTAATCATTGTTTAAAATATTGACTAATGAAATCGGTTGTTACAGTGACTTCCACTGGTTAATCATTGGTTAAAATATTGACAAATGAAATCGGTTATTACAGTGACTTTCACTGGTTAATCATTGGTTAAAATATTGGCCAATGAAATCAGCCGTTACAGTGACTTTCACTGGTTAATCATTGGTTAAAATAATGGCCAATGAAATTAGTTGTATGAGTAATTTTCACTGGTTAATCTTTTAAGTTTATCAAAAGTTCACGATTAAGAACTTTTGAAGACATGGGCCCAAGTTTTAAAACATTACCATTTTATTTTGTCACAGAATATTGGCAAAGACTTAACATTTTAAAACGATCACGCATTCTTCTGCTGACAGTTAGAGAGGGGGCCAGTAAGCGGGTGGCAGAGGCAAAAATGAGCAAAGTGCAGCAACCTGCTAGCTCAGTCTGAATTTTTCACTCAAACAATATTACATCATACTGTCTCCACTAAAACCATAATATTTTTCAGATTGTAAGTATTCTGAAATGTTCTTGCGGGCTTCAATGCGCAGTTTGAAGTCTTTCAGATTTGGCATGTAGTCTGCTTCGTTGAAGGCTTCTGGGAACTGTGACTCAGTCGCTCTCACAATGTGGAACAGTGCTAGGTCTGTGTAACTGAGTTTGTCACCAAAAACAAATCTGAGAAAGAAATAAAAACGAAATAATTTATTTTGAAAACTGAAAAAAAACACACCCAAAAATACTGATACAAGAGCATTTATAATTATTTAACATTAGCTCAAATAATTATGTCCCATTACCCCTTCCCTCCCTTGTTGCTAGACAGCACTCTTTCAAAGTATTTCATCCATCTCGGCAATCGCTCAGAGACGAACCGGTCAATGTACGGCTGGGTTTCCTCCTTCTGATGCAGATACGGACCCACAGGGTAGATACCATGGAACGATAGGCGGCCTGAAACGAACGACACATACTTAAAATTCATCATGGCCCATATTTTTCCTGTTCATAAATGAGGCGTGTCATGGGAAACCCCCGCTTAATGCATGTATGTAATAGAATTGATAACCGAACAATTATAGTAGTTTTATATTTAACAAAAAAAGGCATATGAATACGTAAAAAATATGTTCAAAGTAATAGCGATTTGTACAACCAAACTGCTCAGAACTTTATTCACACAAAAAAACTGGCACCTTCAGCTATGTAGTCATGGCAACAGAGGCTGACTTGCTCTGCGTGAAGTTGGTCCTCTACGTTGTCTGGAAGTAGGCCAAACTTCTCTCCAAGAAATTTGCATATCACGGGAGTCTGGGAAACCTGCAGGTCACCTGGAGAAAAAACAACAACATTATTTTGTCATCAAGTTGATGGATGCTTTGTAGTTGCTGTTATTGTTGTTGTTGTTTTTGACAATGTTACGTGGTTGTTGTCAATAATGTTCCTAAATAGGTATTAAAAAATGTAAATTATAGTAGTCTGACAACTTCTAATGGGAAATATTTTACATTATAAAAATCACCACATATACTGATTTAAGATAAGAACAAGTGAAAATAAGTTTTGATGGTTAAACGACCGCCAGCCATATCTTTCTTTTTAATTGTTATTGTTTGGATTAAAAATATACAAGTTAACAAAGCCAACACAAATACAGACAACCTGATATGATGTGTACATGCATAATTTAAACACAGAAAATCACAAGATATGCAAAGGAAATAAAATTGAAGTGTACATTTAGGCATGAAGATTTCAACCTATTTTATACACACACAGAAATGAACTCAGACCAAAAAATGTTGTCCAACCGGCTTTCAAGCCTCAGTTAAGTTCACGATTAAGTTCACGATTTTTCCTGCCATTCTTGAGACGACAGCGTCCCAAATCTATTATGTAAAAAGTCGGGACAATATTCTGATATTCGGGGATCAAAATTCAATTTCTGATCCAAAGATCGAATAGGGTCCCGACAGCGACACGACAGCGTCTTGACAGAGTCCCAACAGAGTCCCGATTTTCCTGAATGCAATCCGACAGAGTCCTGGCGGTGTTCTGATAGCTCCCCACAGCGTCCCAACAGCATCCCGGCATTCCCGATTTTTTAAATTATTTGCATCGTAGCGCTGTCTGGACGCTGTCAGGAGCCAAAAATGGGGAAGCATCAATGGTGGTCGGTCAAGGCTCTGTTGAAGAATGACAAACGCACAACAACACGCACAACACACATGATATATACAGCAGGCGTTATGTATGCATAAATATGTTTATGCAATATCATTCCCGTTCTACCGGATATTGTCCCGACAACGTCCAGACACCGTCTCGAAATTGATCCGATACAGTCAAATCTATCCCGACAAGAGTCCCGTCTTTACAAATTCGGCTGAGTCTCCTGAATGTTACGGGACAACCTTAACTGTTAAGAGTGCTTGGATGATCACGCCGAACGTGTCCCAATTATTCCCCATTCGCAGGACAGTGTTCCGAAAGCGTCCGGACAGCTCCCGACAGCATCCCAATATTCTCGCCTTTTTATTATTTGTATCACAGCCCTGTCGGGATACTGTCGGGAGCCATAATCGGGAATGTGTGACTGAGGCTTTTGAAGTGTTAATATGTAGGAATTATTTATTTAAAGCAATTTTCTTATATTAACGAAACTTCTACAACAGTAGACTGTGTGTACATTTACACCCATACATTCTGGTTCGAGTGTACATTTACCCCCATACATTCTGGTCTGAGGGTACATTTACCCCCATACATTATGGTACGAGTGAACATTTACCCCCACACATTCTGGGATGAGTGTACATTTATCTCCATATATTCTGGGATAAGTGTACATTTACCCCCATACATTCTGGTATGAGTGTACAAATTTTACCCCCATACATTCTGGTTTGAGTGTACATTTACCAACTATTTATCTGAAATATACCTTTCTGTATCATGGGTGGAGCAAAATGTGGATAGCCAGGCATTTCCCCATCACATACGAGTCTCTTGATACTGGGTCCATCCAGCCCACATTCCCTGTAAGGGACCCCAGCCTCTACGAAGAGCAGACGGACGAACTCTGCCCTCCCCGCTATCCGGGGGTAGTAGTACAGTACCCATTCATCACACATGTCTCTGAAGAAACATAAAAATGTACATGTATGTGAAAATTAGCTGCAGTTGATGAAAATGGATGAAACAATTAAAAATTGGATTTTTGATTTATCATTGTTTGTTATTTGCAAATAAACAAGTTTTAAGTTATGAAGCATAAATAACTATACCATGACCGCCATAGCTTGCGTTTGTTATTTTACATGAACACAACAATAAACCACTGCTTTTTAGCCAATTAATATTAATAAATTGAAAAATTGTAAATAAATAACTCAAATGCAAATATTATTTTGATTTTACACAGATCTGACAAAGTGTTTATCTGAGGAACAGTTTATGTGGTTACTGTAAAATTTAACACCATTAAATAAAACCTATGTTTTCCATGCTCAGCATGCATTCCTTTGCTTACTTTCTTATTTGCATTACCACACCAACTTGCTTTAAATTATGGCAACCTACTTGGCAAACTGATTTTAACATCACTTTATCACTTATAAATCAACACAATTAAATTTTCCAGCAAGCATCCAAGACCACTGAAAGGGGCAATAACTCTGGTGCAAAGTGAGTCATGCATTTGAGACTCATGGAAATAAAAAAATCTTAGTTTAGTAGAAAATGCATTCAAGGATTGGCATTTTTGTTGAAAACTCTCTTGTTTTTGGTCTAATAACATAAAAGACTCCATAAGCGGATTTAGAGCGGGTGGGGCGAAACAGCGTACGCCCCCTCTGAAAATGTCCAAAATTAGCAAAATTAGATTTTTAAAGCTTACAAGAACTAAAACAAGCACATTTTGTTACAACAACATATTCTTCAATCAATTTATTGCAAATACCTATATTTACCCCTTCTGTGGTATTTTCGTTAAATTGTTCCGTTTCGACTACACTGCATCGTTCAGATGCTTGTATCATAACATGTAAGAGACAACAGCAGTTTGTTGGCAGTTACACACTATTTCCACCCCCTCTGACTCAAAATCCTGCCCCCTCTAACTCAAAAATCCCATCCATTCTAACTCAAAATCCCATCCATTCTAACTCAAAATCCCACTCCCACAAACTAAAAATCCCATCCCCTCTAACTCAAAATCCTGCCCTCTCTAACTCAAAATCCCATGCCCTCTAACTCAAAATCCCATCCCCTCAAACTCAAAATCCCATCCTCTGTAACTCAAATCCTATCCTCTCTAACTCAAAGTCCCATCCCCTCTAACTCAAAATCCCATCCCCTCTAACTCAAAATCCTGCCCTCTCTAACTCAAAATCCCATCCCCTCTAACTCAATATCCCATCCCCTCTAACTCAAAATCCGATCCCCTCGAGCTCAAAATCCCATCCCCTCTAACTCAAAATCCCATCCCCTCTAACTCAAAATCCCATCCCCTCTAACTCAAAAAATCCCATCCCCTCTAATTCAAAATCCATATACATAAAACTCTGCCTAATGTTCTCTATTTACCAACTTATTATTAACTAATATTTACTTAACTGAAATTGGATCCATTAACTTTTGTGCAGTTTAAAAAAAAATACAGTACAAAAATCAGAACTTAAGTGAAAATATTTTAAGATCAGCTTAAGATGTTTCTGTAAAATGGCCCTTGGATTCAAAAGAGAGTAAAGTACACTATGAGTCAAAAGAGAGTCAAGTACACTATGAGTCAAAAGAGAGTTAAGTGCACTATGAGTCAAAAGAGAGTCAAGTACACTATGAGTCAAAAGAGAGTAAAGTACACTTTGAGTCAAAAGAGAGTCAAGTACACTATGAGTCAAAAGAGAGTCAAGTACACTATGAGTCAAAAGAGAGTAAAGTACACTTTGAGTCAAAAGAGAGTAAAGTACACTATGAGTCAAAAGAGAGTAAAGTACACTATGAGTCAAAAGAGAGTAAAGTACACTATGCGTCATATGTATACAACTGGGCTCACTAGAGCACAACTCTTGATTTAACACATTGCTATCTACTTGATACAGATAACAACTTATTATGTTGGTTTATTTTCTAGTACATTTCAATAATGTTATCAACCCAAACATTTCACCTTTTGTCTGCATGTGAACAAGGAAGAAATTTATTCAATGAGGTCAAACTGTCCATAATTTAATTCAGGTCATTCTAAAAATTGTATCATTCAGTTTCCAACAGCAATTGAATGGTCAAACAAATGTGGCAACACCAACTGTGTTCAAAAACAAGAAAAACCATTTATTCTGCTATAAATCTTACTGAAAACTGCTAGTCTGCGGTTCAAATTAAATATTTTATATTCTTTAATGTTCTTAAATATTGTTGGTAATATTTTGGATAAAAAAAGTCTACAGTGTTTCTTGATTTGTTAAGCAAAGATATATCAATTATGCATATAGATAAACAACATAAATCACAAACATGACAACGCAAAAATTCGTAAAAATTAATTTGTTCTAAAAAGGTGATCTATCGTGAAAAATTTGTATTATATAGTTTTTTTTTAACATTTGGTACATAACAAATCATATAATGATCTTAATTTACTTATTTACTGCTTATTTTTATTTACATCAAGGCATCCTGATATTTAACTTTATTTCATAATTTGTCAGAAAGTCATGAAAGCAACACAAATTAATAATGCATTTTTTTCATTATTCAAATTCATGAAATAAAACTGTCCCAGATCCTGGACAGAATCTGCACAGATAAGGCAAACATGCATCATTGCATGCCTTGAAGTCAGTTGTCGACGAAAAATTGGCTTTCTATTGCACTCTAAATGATGTTAGATGATAGAAATGAGCTATTTTAAGAAATTTGCATTAAATAAATAATAAATAATACAATAAACAATGAGATATAAGATAAAAATAAATTTAAAAAAATAAAATAAAAAATTAAAACCCCAAGTGGGTATTGAACTCACTACTTAGAAGCCATACGAAGAAATAACAGTACCCAGCGCTTTAACCAACTGCGCTATTCTGCTTTGTAATGAATCTTGTGTAAACTATGGTTATCCCAAATACTCAAAAGTCTGACGTCAAAATGTAAACATGAAAAAGGTCAAACAAACACGACCCTTATTATAAATTACTTTTTATCTCAGAATGCGTTCACTCTTTTCCCATTATATATATTCTGTTTTAACTGTGATTAAGTGTGCCAGTATTAAGATCTGTATTTCTGATTTTTTTAAAGAAAGTGCCCCCTTGGGGCCCTTTTCGATGACATAGTCCCTTTAAAGTCAGTTTAATAAGTAACTATAGTATACTATTGAATGATAATAATCAGTTTACTGATAACCCCATTTAAATGTATAACCCCTATGTTTACTTAGTGTTGATGTGACTCAAGACAGACTATAAAATATAAGTGATAAGGATATTAGTGGTATATGTTCTCAATATATTATGTTTTACCCACATATCAATTAATGGAATTGTCACAATCAATATGCAATACGCATTAAAGGGACTATGTCAACAAAAAGGGCCCCAAGGGGGCAATTTCTTAAAAAAATATGAAATTAAGGTATTAATTCGGGCATATAAATACGGTTAAAACAAGGTACATATAATGGGAAAAGAGTGTATGCATTCTGAGGTAATAATCAATTAATTATAAGGGTTGTGTTTGTTTGGCCCTTTTATGTTTACACTTTGATATCAGAATTGTGAGTATTTTGTATAACCATAGTAAACGCATGATTCGTTACCAAGCAGAATAGCGCAGTTGGTTAAAGCGCTCGTCTACTGTCATTTCTTCGTATGGCTCCTCAGTCGTGAGTTCGATACCCACGTGGGGTTTTAATATTTTCAAACTTTTTTGCTAATTTGTTTTTATCAAATAACTAATTGTGTATTATAAAATTTATTATTTATTTAATGCAAATGTATAAGAATAGCTCATTGCTATCATATAATATCATTTATAGTGCCATTATGAAGACATTTTTTCGTTGACATAGTCCTTTTAAGGCTAACTTTGTTTTTTATCTTTTGTTTTACGGGAATCCCTACCCTAATTTTCAACAAAAACAAGTAAAAATAAAAGTAAAGATTGTTTATTTATAGTTTTCCAGCTGACTTGGTACTTTATAAATAGCACATGTGCTAGTAACAAGGACATATAAATGTTTGGAAAAGTATGAAGTAATAATTTATATGTTCAAATAATTATGTAAAGAGTTTCAAACTAATGAATGAACTTATAAACTAGCATGTCTTTAAAAAGCTTCTTTTTAGCCTTGACTCTTAAAAATGTCTTCAGTTTGAAAATAAAAAAATGCTCCTCTTTTAAATTATAATGTTGTTTTTTTTTCGATTGCTGTTAAAATTTTTATATTACCCCCCCCCCGACTTTTAAAACAAGATTCTGTGTTTTATAGACACACATGCCCCGGTTGGTGCTGGAGGATAGCCCATTTCTTAGTGCAAATTAGGTCAAGGTCAAGGTCAACGTGAGGTTGGGTGATATGGGTGGATTGGGGATAGTCATAAGCAACAACTGTGTAAGTATCCAAGTGTTGTAGCAAGCTGTGTTGGTGCTAGATGAAACAGTAAAATCTAATTAACCAAGAAACAGCCCATTTGAATTATTCTACGTGCAAATTAGGTCAAGGTCAAAGTGAGGTTGGGTGATATGGGCGGATTGGGCGCGGTCATAAGCAACCATTGTGTAAGTATCCAAGTGTTGTAGTAAGCGGTGTTGGTGCTAGACGAAACGGTAAAATCTACTTAACCTTGTCACGGACGGAAGGACAGACAGGACAATCACTATATGCCTCCCGCATCAAGATGCCGGGGGCATAAAAAAGTTCCCATAAAACAAAACATAACAAATGTTGGCCTTACTATTACTGTAGACTTCATAAATATAATTAAATGTTCAAGTACTATGCAACTTTAAAACCATGCATATTGACAAGACAAAATAATAAAATAAAAATCTTAAATAAAAATACTTAAATACTTACATAAAAATATTGACTTACCAAAGGCTGTCAAAAATGTTACAAGAAATATTTAATTAAACAAAAAATCAAATATTTAATTAAGCAACGTTCTTTGTATACTTTCATTAATTAATAATAATTTCAATTTCAAATTCACATGTTTTTATTAGAAATATTTAAAATTAATAAATATGCAACCACATTTGAATACATATATCAAATTGTTTGTTTATTTAATACATGCAACAATGCATTATGAATATTTTTCCTTACGAATTAAATGCACAAGAATAATAATGGAGGGATTAATCAAAATCTTGTGTTATACTCAGTTTAAGATCTAATATTTTATTTTGTAAAAATTGCAAAAAACACACCTTCATTGGACCTTTGCAAATAAAATTCAATCAACCCAATTATTATTTGCAAAGTATTTAGTCTGCTTACAAAAAACAATCAAATTGCAGCAACATTATATTATAAGCTTTAAATATGCATACTCATTATACATGCATGTACTGACAGTGACACATAATATAATACAAATATCATTATGTTATATTAATTATAACCAATGCATAATACAAGAATATTAATGTAAAACTCAAAATCTAACCTGGTCTATGCAGAAGCCCCACCAACAGAATGTCTGGGTTTAATAAATTCATTTCTGAATAAATACTGCTGCCACAACTTCTGAACTAGTTTTTACCCAATGCATTCGCTTTATAGGACAAAATTCAGAACACGAAAGAGGCGTATATATTAAGCTTGGGGCACAGGTAAATGTTTGTACAGAAGTACTGATTAAAGCAGTGGATATTGTGTATAACTAGTGTTGGAAGGTTATACTGCTAATATCATAAATAAATGTGAAATACTTTACAATGTGATTGACTATTTAACTTTAAACTGATTGAGTAAATAGCAAGGTAATGCAATAATTTACTAAATATCTTAAGATATAACATACAGGACTAAGAAACTAAGAAAATATTTGTATTAACTTAAAAATAAACCTATATGAACTAATCTTAACAAAATTGACTATTTAACATAACAAATAAACCAACAAACTACTTATATAAAATGGTTGTCTAACTGACCAAATAAAACACCTGATCAACTAACCAACCTCAGGCCTACTACACCAACTGACTGACCAATTAACCAACCTTGCCTACTGACCCAACTGACTGACTGACCAATTAACCAACCTGGCCTACTGACCCAACAGACTTACTGACCAACCTGAACAACTGACCCAACTGACTGACTGACCAAATAAAACTGAAGCAACTGACAGACCAACCTAGCCTACTGACCCAACTGACTGACCTGACCAACCTGGCCTACTGACCCCACTTACTGACCTGACCAACCTGGACTACTGACCCAACTAACTGACCTGACCAATCTGGTCTACTGACCCAAATGACTGACCTGACCAATCTGGCCTACTGACCCAACTGACTGACTAATCTGGCATACTGACTGACTGACTGACCAACTGACCTACTGACCCAAATGATTGACCAACCTGGTGTACTGACCAACTGACCTACTGAACAACTGACTGACTGACCAACCTGGCATACTGATCCAAATGACTGACTGACTAACTGACCAACCAATGGACCATTCTGTAATACTGACCCAACTGACTGACCAACCTGACCTATTGACCCAAATGACTGACCAACCTGGTCTACTGACCCAACTGACTAACTGACCAAACTGGCCTACTGACCCAACTGACTGACCAACCTGGCCTACTGACCCAACTGACTGACTAAACAACCTGGCCTACTGACCCAACTGACTGACTAGCTAGGGAAAGATCTAGGATCATAAAAGGTACAGGGTATTGCCAAAATGGAGCAGGGTGGAAATCCGGACCAGTCTGTTTACATTTTCTAACAATTTGCTAAATCCAGCGAATTGATTCGTCTAATGCTTGTGATAAAGAGTTTTAAGCATAGTCTATTCATTTGCCATTCAATATTTGCAAAAATATATTGAATTTCAAAAGATATTGAACATTTCTGCATTTACCAGCACATAGGGGCAGCAGGGGGAGACCAAAAAGGATCAGGGTGCAGCACCCTGCTATTTTGCTTTAGATCTGTCCCTAGACTAACCAACCTGGCCTACTAACCCAACTGACTGACTGACCAACCTGGCCTACTGACCCAACTGACTGACTGACCAACCTAGCCTACTGACCCAACTGCCTGACTGACCAACCTGGTCTACTGACCCAATTGACTGACAGACTAACCTGGTCTACTGACCCAACTGACTGACTGACCAACCTAGCCTACTGACAAAACTGCCTGACCAACCTGGTCTACTGACCCAACTGACTGACCAACCTGGTCTACTGACACAACTGACCAACCTGGTCTACTGACCCAACTGCCTGACCAACCTGGTCTACTGACCCAACTGACTGACCAACCTGGTCTACTGACCCAACTGACTGACCAACCTGGCCTACTGACCCAACTGACTGACTGACCAACCTGGTCTACTGACCCAACTGATGGACTGACCAACCTAGCGTACTGACCCAACTGCCTGACCAACCTGGTCTACTGACCCAAGTGCCTGACCAACCTGGTCTACTGACCCAACTGACTGACTGACCAACCTAGTCTACTGACCCAACTGCCTGACCAACCTGGCCTACTGACCCAACTGACTGACTGACCGACTAACCTGGCCTACTGACCCAACTGACTGACTAACCAACCTGGACTACTGACCCAACTGACTGACTGACCAACCTAGCCTACTGACCCAACTGACTGACCAACCTGCCCTACTGACCAACCTGGCCTACTGACCCAACTGATTGACTGGCCAACCTGGCCTACTGACCCAACTGACTGACTGACTAACCTGGCCTACTGACCCAACTGACTGACAGACCAACCTGGCCTATTGACCTAACTGCCTGACTGACCAACCTGGTCTACTGACCCAACTGACTGACTGACCAACCTGGCCTACTGACCCAACTGACTGACCAACCTGGCCTACTGACCCAACTGACTGACTGACCAACCTGGCCTACTGACCCAACTGACTCACTGACTTACCTGGTATACGGACCCAACTGATTGACTGACTAACCTAGCCTACTGACCCAACTGCCTGACTGACCAACCTGGTCTACTGACCCAACTGACTGACTGACCAACCTGTCCTACTGACCCAACTGACTGACCAACCTGGTCTACTGACCCAACTGCCTGACCAACCTGGCTTACTGACCCAACTGACCAACCTGTCCTATTGACCCAACTGACCAACCTGGCCTACTGGCCCAACTGGCTGACCAACCTGGCCTACTTGCCCAACTGACTGACCAACCTGGCCTTCTGACCCCACTGACTGACCAACCTGGCCTACTGACCCAACTGACTGACCAATCTGGTCTATTGACCAACTGACTGACCAATAAGACTGACCCACTTAGGCCTACTGACCCAACAATGCTCACTGAGTCACTCTCTCACCTACCTATTATCTATTACTAAAATGACCGTGAAGCATGCATCTTATATGTGACATCACCGTTTGATTCATTTAACCAATAAATAATGATATATTTTTAATTTTTGATTTTAGTCACTAGAAAGCACCTGGAGAGCACAGAGCTCTGCCAAGACAACTCACAAATGTGTTCAGCAACTAATAATTAATAAAGCACCTAGCATTAAAGGGACTGTGTTAACGAAAAAATGGCTTCCTATTAGACTATAAATTATATTATTTGATAGAAATGCGCTGCACTAAGACATGTGCATTAAATAAATAAGGATAATATAACACAAAATAAAGTATTTGATACAAACACATTAGCAAAAAAGCCTGAAAAAAATAAAACCCCAAGCCGGTATGGAACTCACAACTTATAAGCCATACAAAGAAATGACAGCAGACAGCGCTTTAACCAACTGCACTATCATGCTTGGTAAGGAGTCGTTTGTAAGCTATGGTTATAGAAAATGCTCACAATTCTGATGTCAAAATGTAAACAGGAAAAGGGCCAAACAAACACAACCTTATAGTGTGTAATCACTAATTTTTGCGGAGGTATAATTTTCGCGCTTTTCGTGCTTCTGCCATTGCGTGAATTTATGACCACCGCAAATATTTACAGATTCACGTAAATTATGCAAGCATCGCGGTCGTTTTCATGCAATAAAGTGACATTTTGAGTAAAGAATCAGCGCCCCCTGATGTGGAGTCTATAGTTTAGTCTGCATTTAATTAAAAAGACGTTAGTTTGACACAAAGTGATATATTTAATATCGATTGTCTTGCCTAAATATGCGCTCCTTATTCTTCAGAAGAGTATCACTATTATCAATTAACCTACTCTGGTAGTTATACGCTGTCACGTAAGAGTATCACTATTATCAATTAACCTAATCTGGTAGTTATACGCTGTCACGCGAGAGTATCACTATTATCAATTAACCTACTCTGGTAGTTATACGCTGTCACGTGAGAGTATCACTATTATCAATTAACCTACTCTGGTAGTTATACGCTGTCACGTGAGAGTATCACTATTATCTACTCTGGTAGTTATACGCTGTCTAGTGTTATTGCAACAAACCAGCTGTTTAATTAGGAACCTTCACAGGCATTCTGCTGAGTCAGGTGTTTCATAGAATAATCAACACGTTTGCTTTTTCATAAAACACAACTGAAGTTATTTTTCAAAATCGGCTTTGCGCGAAGTTAAGATCGCTCGAATATGTCTGCGATCGCAAGTGCGCGAAATTTGTACCCCGCAAATTCAAGGGATTCCACATTATATTGATTTTTATCTCAGAATGCGTACACACTTTTCTCATTATATATACCCTGTTTTAACCGTTATTATATGCTATCATTAATATCTAAATTTCAGATTTTTTTTGAAATTGCCCCCTTGAGCCCTATTTCGATGACATAGTCCCTATAATAAAGAGTCCTTTAGAAATTTCCAGGATCCTGACAGTGAACCAGACCAACACTAAAATCTAAACATTTGTTCATTGGCCCATTCCATGCAAATCTGTTTACATTTTGTTCTGTATAAAGATGCTAATTAACTAACAAAACTCACACACACAAAACAGGAAAGCAAACCAAGACAGGCGAAAAAATTTTCTCCTTGACAGAGATTAACTAAGCTGAACTGAATGAGGTTCTTAAAAACTGGTGTACTTTTCATAATATCAATATTGCCAGTGATTGTTTTAGGACCAATTTGGGGCCCCATTTCGACCCCATTCCCCTGCTTAAAAAGTTTATTTTTTCCCTAAATTTACCTTAAAATTCCCCTTAGAATGTAAGCTTTATTTTTAAAAAAGACCAAAATCGGACAAAAATTGGCTAAGATAGAGGAGTTTTTGTAAACAACCCCAGCAATTTTTTTTCAAACCAAGTTAATCTACGTTATTATTTGTAGCAAAACAATTCATTAATGTTTTACAACAAAGTAGAATATAAACATGTAATAATGCTTTTCTAAAAAAAATATCCCCAAGTGTTTTTTTTCACCTATGGGGGAAAAGTCGTGGGGCCCTTCAGATCGGGAATTTTGTGGCAAAAGGGGATTTTTTTAGAAAAGCATTATTACCTGTTTATATTCTACATTGTCATACAACATAAATGAATTGTTTTGCTACAAATGATAACTTAGATTATCTAGGTTTGATAAAAAAAATTGCTTGGATTGTTTACGAAAATCCCTCTATCTTTGTCCAATTTGGTCTTTTTTTTTCAAAATAAAGCTTTCATTCAGAGGGGAATTTTAAGGTAAATATAGGGGACAAATATATTCTTTTTTTGCAGGGGAATGGGGCCAAATTTTGACCCCAAATTGGCCCTAAAAAAACACTGCCCCCAAAGGTGAAAACACTGATAGCTTTTTTATCAGATGTTCTAATAGATGACCTTTTGTGACAGCATTGTGTCTCTTTCAAAGGCAAGTGCTGTGAAAACATAACAAATCATTTTAAAGCTCATTTCAACTTGTTATTAAATATATTAAAAATTACCAGCTAACCATATAATATGGTGTAATAGAAAGACAAATATTTGCAGTGGCCTGAACAAGATAAGGCCATATCAATCGTAGGTTTTGGGATGTTTGAACGAAAAAAACAAGTTTTGACAACGTGAAAAAACAAGTTGGAAAGTGTATAAAAATATGGAGAAAAAAAAGAAAAAATGTGCTTTTACTAATATTTGTAAAACATAGCATGCAAGTAGTCAATTTACGCAGTTGAAATACAGTCAAATACTGTGTAGCCAGGTTGACTTTTGTGTGTTTTATTTAGTGATAGTTAACCTTTTTCATTTTCTGTCCTTTGCGCTCATTTCGTTGCTTGGTGGTTTTTTACGCATATGATCTAAGCGCACAATTCAAGTCAAACATCTTGATTTCTGTATCAAATTATATATTTTTTTAACCAGTTATCTTTGGAACTGTTGGTAAGCTTTCGTTGGAATGGTTGTCATATGCATTCGGTTGCAATGAGTTGAACCTTATGAATTATGCTTTTGACTTTCGTATTTTGGCATTGCGGTAAATGATGTAATATGTTTCCGCAACATTTGAAATGGCAGCATTTGTTATTCTTAATATTTTCTGCATGTGTTTATAACGTGCCATGCATGTTCTGATTTACAGCAATAATCCACAGTGCAGTGAGATTAGTATAAAGTGAATTGCGAGCTGTATTCAGTTCTATAAACTGGTTATTATGAATTGTAATGATTTGCAATTGGTTGTTAGATGTGGCAGCCCATGAGATTTTTATCTCAATTGCGGCCTGCCTCGTTTCGAGAAAACTGATGTCAAAGTTGAGGCACGTGATTTCTGTGAGAAAGTCAGGATTATGATAAAGATATTTCAAATAATTGTTCAAATGTTGAAAACTGTCAAAAAAAATAATTATTTATTGGATTATTTGTATAAATTTTTTAATTTTTGCTATGATTTCTGGTTTGGTTACCATAGCAACCATCTGTTTATTATTGTTATTTTTGTCCGAAACATCTGTATATTCAAAGTTTGTTAATTTGGAAAGGCAGTCCAGTAAATACATATTATACATATTACTTGTCCTCATCATGCTATGTTCTGTAATATATGCATGACAAACATTAAAATCTGTGTGAAATGTGAAAATTTGTTGTTATTATAAAATTTGTTGTTATGGTGGTGTTACTTAAACTGTTCATTCTTGCTCAAAATGCATGACTGAGAAAAAAGCATGCCATTTCCATTTTCTACACATATCAGTGTATTCATAACTGCCAATAACTCATTTTCGCCCAGATACCGCATTTCGGCCAAAAATCTCATGGGCTGACATAATTATTATGATTGGTAAACCATATGTATTTTGTAAATATGTTTTAACCTTATTAAGCCGCTAGAACTGAAGACTGTGTTATTAACATTTTCTTTTATTATTACAGATACAGTGTACTTACAGTGTACTTACCGTGTACTGTACTAACAGTGATATAAAGCCGATAAATTATTTATGGTTGTCTCATATGTCACTATAAGAACTCGCATAAGTTACCCCCTGGTAACAACTGTATTACAGTAGGTTCCCAATATGAAGATGATATATAGAGAATAACAGGTTACTGCCTGGTCTTGTGTAATATATCAGGTGAGGCTTAGAATAATATAATGGCAAGGCTTGCAGAGCCGTTAATGTATTCGTGCCGAACCTGATATATTACACAAGACCAGGCAGTCTTTCTATTTATCATACCACATTTTTCGTAAAATATCACCAAACGAGCTGATTTTTATATATTTAAAAACTAAGGGCGGCGCTGATTTTGCTGAGCCGACTATTACACGTTCACGTACATGTAGTTATGGATTTCTAAAAGTTGACTGGATAATACCTTATTATTAACATTTTCGTAATGATAAGTGAACTGTTTTCACTACAAATACATAGATTACACGCACGCTCATTCATAAAATACTGAAAATGCGAACTGAAATGGATTGCAACGATCAATTTCATCGGATGACACAACGCCGAATTGTTTGGAGAAGCCATTTTGGAGTTGTGTATTGAAATTGACATTTCCAAGATCGTGTCAATATTGACAGTATTTGACTATAGTGCATTCAATTTCTGGTAATAATGTTTTTGGTTCAACATAAACTGATGCGTTGTAGTGACTTTTAGTGCATTTATTATGTATGCATTTAAATAAATGTGTATGGATGATTTATTGTGTTCCATAGATGACGTCAGCTCACTACCAAAGTGCGGGTTTATGTGAATATTTAAAAAATAATGTTTTTGTGATTTATGACGATTAAAAATAATAAACTATATGCGTTCTTGTTATCAAATTGTTTGTTTTGTTGAATCTGATTCATTTTTACTGAAACTGTTGACTTTATAGTTGATTCCGATTAATATGACGTACCTCCAAACATTGACTGATATAAACGCTAGTGACCTGATATAAAAAAATATATCAGGCACCTTTGAATCAGGCCGATATCTGCATAATGGTATGATAAATAACAGTTTTGCAAGTAAACATTTGCTTTAGCTTGTACCACTGCCATGAATAAGTTTTTTTATTGACTCATTTGTTTTTTTTCTGCCTGGTTGGTAGGTCTCGAAAAATCATGAGGACGCTAAACATATAATCAAACTTGTATGGCCTAAGTTCCAAAATTAGTGTAAAGGAGTATTTCTCTCAAAAGAAACTTCTAAAGAGTTTACACAATGCAACCACCAGAAATAAAATAAACATTTATTACACTATAACCTTGAAAAAAGAAAAAGATGCAATATTTAAAAAAAATGTCAACCTTCTTTTAAATCATGTTTTTGACAACTTTATTCATTGTTGACTGTCATATTGGTTAATAAACTTATTACTATTTTATTAATTTTTGTCAAGTAAAAAACTGTGTTATCCTCCGTACACAGTCAGGTTAAGACTGTCAAATGCAAACATGTGAATGAATAAGTCACTGTAGTTATCTGATGAACATTTTTATGTAAATTTGTTTTATACAGATTTGCAATTTGTTAAAGTCAGTGTATATAATATAGAAGTAAAATTGTGCTTGCTGAGGAAAACAATTCATGAATGTATTACATTTAAATCCTAACAGAACAATTTGTATTTAGTTTCGAGCTATCCTGTTATAAAAGATCAACAAATCGCTAAAACGTCAATGGGGTCAATTACATCCCAGTCTCTATTAAGTTCCATTGCCCATATTTGTTTAGACAGATTTTCTTTTCTTTTGAAATTGATTTTTGGGATCTTCATAAAGTGAACAGTCATATTAATTTGCCTTTGTGCAAAATTTCCCTATACAGTTTTTACCTTATAGTTTTATCCTTAAAATTACCATAATTTACTTGCGTGAAGACCTTGTTGTAACATACCGATCTGGTTCCATTTGGACATACTCCTCAGGTGTTTCTACTGACTCACTCTCTTTGTCTTTGATGACTGCATTCACCTCATTTTTCTGCAGATTCACACATATTGTATAGCTCCTGGTAGCTGTTTTGCTTGCGGCTTGAGTAATAATCTTTAAAGATCCACTTCCACTGTTTTGTTGTGCAGTCATGTCTTTAGCAGTCTCTGAGCATGTCTCTAGTGAGTTGTCATTTGAAATACTTTGTTTATCATTTATACTTTCTTTTCCACAACTAAGTGCCTTACCCTCAAAAACACTTGCACAAATTTCATCACCATTTTTTGAAAACCTTCTATGCTCAGTACTACATACCTCACCAGTTTTTACATCATTCTCATCTGACACAGTTTCCAATTCTTGTTCTTCATCAACACTAAAACTTACATCATCAGCAGCATTTATATCAATCTCTTTATCGAGTTTTTGTTTTTTCGAAGCAGACATATCAGGACTAGCATATGAATGTAACAAACCTTCCTCGTCCCAGTCTAAACACTTCTTACTTCTTTTCACACTATTTTTCCCCACCACCCCTGAACCTGGAACAGTTACATCTAAACTAGAATTTGGAAATTCAACGGATGGTCTTTCATGCTTCAAACTAAGACTAGAATCTTCGTCATTTCCGACATTTTTAACACAATCATCGTCGTCATCCTTTGCACAGTCCGGATCGATCACACTTATCGAATCCCCGCGTCTTAGTCTCCCAAATGGTCCGTTTTCATTGGTC
Source organism: Congeria kusceri (assembly GCA_027627225.1). Lineage (NCBI taxonomy): Eukaryota > Metazoa > Mollusca > Bivalvia > Myida > Dreissenidae > Congeria > Congeria kusceri. Next base: position 49,315,890 of record CM051038.1, on the reverse strand, counting down.
AGTGATGCAAAGGTGGTAACGTAGCTTTCGAACACGCACTGAGCTTTCACTACTTGGCGTAGAAGGTTGAAGCAATTCTTGCACACATAAGTCTTTTTGGAACTACAATGAAAGAATATTTAGTGAACAAACATGTTATACACTTCTGAAATATTGATTTCCTGGCACAGCCCGCTCAGAACCATTCCTTATCATGGCTAATGTATAAAATATTTTGACGATTATATAAAAGGGAGTTAGTTTCTATGTTAATATTGGTAGTAGAAATAAAATAAAACTACGTAAGATTATAAAGATATGTTCAAAAACTGCTTGTAACTTACTATTCATGCATAAAAGTCAAAGTATGCTGTACCAGCTAAAACTCACTTTACTTATACCCTGGTATCTTACTTGTAATTATTTCATAATTCGTCCAGTTTATATATAAGGGTCAGTGTACGGTTTTTTATTTTTTAAGCTATTTGCTAAACCTGAATGCACTTACTATACGCCCTGAAGGATTCGTGCCTCGTTCTCAAAAAGAGACTGGATGGCCTCCAGTACGTTCATTCCCTCGACTAACTCCCACTCCATGTTGAAGCGTTTCCTTCGCAAATCACCCTTCGGGAACTGTACCATACAGGTCCAACATCGGCTCTGCTTGTCAGAGAAGAAGTCTTCTGCAAGGGAAAAAATTCTTTGCAACACTGTTCAGTTTTGTTCTGATATTTGTGCCGAATCTATAATTGCCAAAAGAAATGAAATGCTAAATACTGGCGGTGTAGAACATACCTGTGATTAACATTGTATGCATTTGTATTTGTGATACTGAAGCGTGCTGACAATATATTAAACAACAAACTTATTACAAAAGAGAGACTTATCTTTGTGAACTGATCTATTTTACATCTGACATATAATTATTTTGTGTATAGTTTTTGTGAACCAGTAAGATTGTGGGAAAAGACGACCCTTTGGGAATTTCTACAATCTTTGTTTGCAATTATACAAAGAAAACAAATATCCTCCATATCATGCAATAAAACGAAGAACATTTTGCATCTATATTTCTTTAACTGCCAATAAGGCACTTACTTGAAAAGTACTCCTCTCTTTGCTTTGAAGAAACTTTGTCTGTGATATCATGTAATTGTTGCATAAAGAATTCTACATCTGCCTTTTTGTTGATAGCTTGTCGTAGGGTGACTTGACACTCTGGAAAAATGAACAACCCAAAATTACACCTTACACATTAATACTATTTGTGTCGTTAATTATAACTATATCAAAACCTTATCATTAAATTATTTTTAAGTTTCAACAGTTGTTTAATGTTGTGTTGAACTGAAATACTATAGTATATTAAAATTTTAAAGATGACTGCATGATTACTGAATAATAGCGAGTTTGGTAACCTGACTGTCAGAAAATATATGCTTTTTATGCAGACATCGTCTGTCAGTAAATAAAGAACATAATCAGGTTATACAGGCAACAAAAATCTACACTTTTAATGCGCTACTTTTATGGAAAACATATTCTGGTCTTGTATTAAACAGCTGTGCTAGTACCTATTTTGGATTGATATTCACTGGATTTTTCTAACTTAAAAGGGATTTCAGTAGATTTAACAAAAACATGAGTCAGATGACCCCAAACTTTTGAGGGGTAAAAATGCAAATTAAAGGGGTCAAAATGCTTAGTTCACCTGAATTTGGTTTTTGCATGTTTGATTAAAAATTACCATGTGTTAATTTGTGAACTAATTAAGTTAAAGATCTTTGCAAAATCACCATACGTATGATAACAATATCAGTTTCTAGTGTTTTGAAACTGATATTGTTATCAAGAGAAGTTGGCACAGGGAAAATAAGTGCATCGAAAGGATGCCAGGCAGGTTATTTGCTAGGGTCAAAAACTTTTAAATTGCAATTTGCTTGCATCAAAAAGCAGGATTCTGCATCTATTGAATCCCTGCTTAAACTGAAAAGTATTTCACTTAAACTAAGAATAAAATAGATTGCTCTATAAGTTTGTGAAGATTAAGAACTATACCGTGTGCACCAGTCTAAGATGACGTCATAAACCAACAATGACAAGAAATGGTATCAAAAGACACTTATTTATTTATGGGAGATTGTAATTGTTGACATGTTCTAGGTGCTGTATTTTGAAATTAAACATAGATATTTTGTTTCTATTTTATATGTTTTAAAAACAAGTATGGTCAATGTTGATGTGCTATTTCATAGTGTGATTAAGAGGAACGGTATCTTAAAATAAGATAATATTTTGCATGCTTTTTTTCAAATGCTACTCATCACAAATAGAAAATCGATCAAAACATATTTAGCAAATGATCACCAATATACCATGACAAATACATCTAGCAGAGTGCCATTTCAGTGTTTTCATACAGACTTCCCCATCGGAGAGTTCTTCAAGTGCCTCTAGGATAGTGATATTTGGCTTGTATGAGTTTGGCTCCCATTTCCTATTCTGCAGTTTGTGGCCCAGTTGGCTAGGTCGCTTGTACTTGGATGTTTCATTTGAACACTGAAGAGAATGGCTACAGTTGAAGCAATTCATTATTTTGTTGCATGCAACTGACTCGACAGTAATCAACGCTATTAACTTGGCAAATTTGGTACAAAGGGAAATAACTATTTCGTTCTGATCTGATACTAAGGGAAGTAACCTTCCGTTGAAACATACTTCGACAGCACTCGGCGTTTTACTAGGGCATACACTAATCACTAGATTAGTGATTTAGCAAAGATCTTGTTAATAGATCTCTGGATTTACGATCTGTCTGACGGACGGATAAAGTTTACGTAAAACGTTTTCAGGCTAGATAAAACGCATGCTTTTGTAATTTTGCAGTAAAATATTTTCAAATATCTATTCGAGTTTACACAGAATATTACTGTAGATCTATTAATGTGTATTTGGTAACAACTTCAAAAGATATACGACAAATAATGTGTATTTGGTAACAACTTCAAAAGATATATGACAAATAAAATATACAAAAATGCCACAGCAAATATTAAATCTATATTCTAATTGTGTTTCTATCCAGATTGCGTTGCTTTCTTTAAAAAACTAGAGTATAAAATGCATCTACCTGCCTGTATATTTAGCCAATATCAGGGGCAGCTCCAGGATTTTGCCCGGGTTTGGTGGGGGGGGGTCGTAAACTTTTGATCGTGCAGTTACAATCCCAGTATATGTTGTCTGTGGGTCTGCAGTGATCAGCTACAAATCCGTATCAAAGATATAAATGTATAATAAATCTTTGCACATCATCGTCATCATCATTATCAAATGCACTTTGTCTCACAGAATAAATTAATACTTCACCGTAATATGTTCGAAATACATGTTGATTCAGCGATTAGTCATTCCCCTGTTTTGGCAGTAAATTGCCCCCGTTTGATGTGCCTTTCCACTAAATACGTATTTGACATAAAATGTTAAATATATCAGGAACAGCTTTAAACATGTTAAATCCGTAGCTGACTACATTCAATTAAACACACATGCGTTGAGAATTATTTGTATTATTCATTTACTGAAGTGCAATGGTCTCTTTTTGAAGTGAATGTCATTAAATAACTCACACGTTCAGAGTCATGCTCATCAATTTTCTTCAAATGTGCTATTCCCTGTGTTTCTGTTTTATCGAAACGAACTAAACACAGACGAACATGTTTTTTTCACGAAATATTGTGAAAGAATAGATACTTGTACGATTGCATTGTGAACTAATAACACAAGCGTTGCCGACTTTGTGTCAATTTCGCTGACACATCCATGGTACCGGGAAAAATATGAAATCGCCAGGAATTAGAGCCAACGTTATCAGCTTATATCATTCTTATGAATGCATACACTATATAAAATTTGGGGTGATTGATAATTGAAGATTGAACAAAAAGTTTGTCGATTTATAGTTTTGGGAACTAAAATATATATTGGGACAAAACTGTTAAAACTAATGGAAGTATAGCCATTGATTTGACTTGAATTTAAATTATACTTTGTCGAAAAGTATAAATGTCTTTTATGTGGTTTCCTGTGCCAATGGTATTGCATCTAACATCTTTATTAAAATATATTGTATGAATTTATACAAGAAAACAATCTCATCCACAAATAAATGTATATATATATATATACCCATTGTCTATAGTTTATCGTTTTCGCTGAGCTTAGGCGCCGATATTACGGTGTACGTACAAGAATTACTGAAATTAATGTGTATCTTTTACAAAATTGAGCGAGCAAAGCGAGCGAAAAAAAAGAAAGTTTTTCCAGTTTTGACTGTTTAATATATGACCATATATATGGTCCCAGAGTTGTTTTTTTTTGTTGGTTTTTTTGGGGGGCGGGGCAGGTCATAAAAAAATATGACAGTTGTCATAAAATTATAACTGCAGTTACACTTTTTTTTTATTCATTTTTTTTACGAAATATGTATCTTTAAATTGGTTTTATAATTTAAAAATTGATATTTAAATAAATATATGCATTTTCAACAAAAAGACATAATATAAGACGTGACTTAATTCGCCAAATAGACTTAGAGCCTTATTTAGGCATTTGGTCAGAAAAATGTAACCGGGGTAATAATTGTATGAGGACTACCATATTGACTGCTGGTATAAATAATAACTGCACTTATATTTGTAAATGTAAGTGCCGTTACAAATTTGTGACTGCTGTCATAAAATTGTAACTGCGGTTATAATTTTATAACAACTGTTACAACTGTATTTAGCTAGCCAAGGCGTATATGTACTTTTGACCCTAATGGTATGCCATAATTGCCAAAATGAAATCTCAGTACATGCAGTGATGTGTTGTGATGCAATGTGCTGGATGTAACAACTCATACAAATATGTGTTTGTTATTTAAAATTATGGCAAGTGAAAGTTAGAACCACCAATCCAAAATTGCATGCACAGTGTCTTAAGATTTGGGGATAGGAAGACAATATGCCCTTTCTATTTTGTAATTTAAAAAATATTTCTTGATTGATTAATTTCATAAAATAAATTTTTTATCATTATTGGCGTTATATAGAAGTTTAAAAATCCTATTATGCTAGACAAAATTATTCCCCAGTCAAATTCCAAGGATTGATTGCTTATATTTGACCTTTTAAATTTTGACCTTCACTTGTGACCTTGACCTTGGACATAGGGATCAAGTTAGTGCACAAGACATGCCGTTTTACAATCCTTCTCATTTCTACCAAGTGATTTTGAAATCCTTTCATGCTGGACATAATAATGCTCCGGCCAAAGTCTAAGAATTGATTTCTTTTAATTGACCTTGAATTGTGACCTTTGAATTGTACCTACCGAACTGGTTCTTTTGCGCGCACCATCTCACAATATTTTTCACTAATGCCAAGTTATTTGCTTGACAAATTATTAATGCGCCTGACAAAGATTGTGGACGCCTACCAAAACCATGGGCATTCCCATAATACGTTGGTTTTTCCAACGGGCGTATAAACAGTGAAAGACACTGTTGATAATAAATGCAATTTGAATTAAAACGCTGATAGCGTAGAAAGACTGTTGGCGAAGAAAGGACAGAAACCAAAATCAAGGGAAATATAGTGGAAACCACTTAATGCAATTGCAATAAGATGTATAACAGTTACGTGTCTACGAATTCTGAACGGGCTGATATTGCCAATGGAGCGTTTGCATTTGGGGATATAGATTGTAAGTGCTTCGTAGTCTGCAAAGTAAAAAGTATGTTCAATCTCTCGAAATCGCAGGGCGAAATCGCGGTCTTCTGTAGGCTTCCGCCAACAGTCTAAAAAGAAATGTGAGACAAGTAAGACGATAAACACAATATCGTTGGTGTTAAACACGTTTATTATAAATAATTCCAGTAAAAGTTAGCATAAAAATAAAATGACATAAAAAGAAAATACAAAAATTAAAACAATTCGTTACAATACTGATATTTCATTCGTTAAACACAAGGTAATCAATAAGATACATAAGCAAATCATAAATAATGGAAGGCTTACACTGCTATATATTGTATTGCTAATAACATGAATTTGAAGGGTTCAGTAGTACATCGTAATAAACATTACAATAATAGTGTTCAATAACATGAGTACATACATTTTTGGACACATGTATATAAGTTATTAGTTAATACATATCATGAAAAGAAAAATCTGTAACTAGAAAGGGTTATTTAGGGAAAGATCTAGAGTGGAAAGTCAGCATACTGCACCCAGCTGCCCACCCCCCAACCCGGTGCCCACTCCCCCATTGCCCCCTCCAGCATGGTGCCCCCTCCACCCCGGTGCCCCCCCCCTCCACACCTCGGTGCCCATTTGGGATGGTGAACAGAAGTGTTGAATTTCGTTTAAAAGTCAATGGTTGCAAATGATCAATGACAAATGAATAAATTAAGTTTAAAGACCATACTTTCTATCAAATATTAAACTGAAAAGAATATTTGATTTATTTAAGTATTCGAAAATGTCAGAGAACTAGTGCTGTACCCCGTTGCTCATTTTAGGCAGCAGCCTATAGTACCCTTTTTGCTCCAACATCTTTCCCTAGTAACTGGAGATAATTATATTTAAATAAATTTAAAAAAAAACGTTATTGTACAAAGCTTTTCGACTATTAATTGGTTTTCAACAGGTATCAGTACGTGTAGTATAAGAAATTGATCTGTTTAACATAACTTTGTGTGTAAAATAAGAAATCTATCTGGTTAACAGGTCCAATGTATAAACATGTTGATTATCGAAAGCTAAAATTGAATAACTGACTAGTAATTTGGGGCAAGATTTTTTTTAAGTAAGCTTACGGGGAAAACAGAAATAGAAATATTCATATCATTGATTAGTCACATTTGGTTCAATTAATTTTCAGAAGCCTGGAAAATATGCTTCCCTGCGTGTGTTAGTTGGCATTATTTTAAGTATCTTCTATATTGGAATTTTGATAACTTTAATCATTAAATGTTTGCTCTGTTTAAGTTAGTTTTTGTAAGTGAAGAAACCATTGATGTGAGGATCCAATAGTATAATATCATCTATTTAAATGAGAAAAATACAAGAACATAAATACCATGTTAATGGCCCACAAAACACAAGCAAATATAGAATTTCTAGAGGCAGTGGCACTATGCACACTATTTCAAGAGACAACTGCATTGAATGCACAGCAATGTAAGGGAGACAACTATCAGTGACCCACATAATACACATGATTTAAATGTAGAGAATGCACATACATGCAAGGGAGACAACGGCACAGAATTTACATTAATACAAGGTAGACAACTGCAGTGAATGCACAGCAATATAAGGGAGACAACTGCCAATGACCCACATAATTTAAAGGAAGAAAATGCAGTGAATGTGCATTAATGCAAGGGGGTCCACTGTGAATGACCCACACTAATACAATGGAAACAATGCAGCGAATGTACATGAATGCATGGAAGACAACTGTAAATGACCCACACTAATACAATGGAGAAAATGCAGTGAATGTACATTAATGCAAGGGGGTCCACTGTGAATAACCACACTAATACAAGGGAGAAAATGCAGTGAATGTACATTAATGCAAGGGGGTCCACTGTGAATAACCACACTAATACAATGGAGAAAATGCAGTTAATGTACATTAATGCAAGGGAGTCCACTGTGAATAACCACACTAATACAATGGAGAAAATGCAGTTAATGTACATTAATGCAAGGGAGTCCACTGTGAATAGCCACACTAATACAATGGAGAAAATGCAGTGAATGTACATTAATGCAAGGGAGTCCACTGTGAATAACCACACTAATACAATGGAAACAAGAGGGCCATGATGGCACAAAGCACTCACCTGAGAACTGGTATAGATGAAGACCATACTGTTGTGACAGGTTTTAAAATAAGGTTTTGAACAATACGCAGAGGGGGATAGGATCACATTTGATTTAAAACATTGGTTAGTGCAATGGTCTAACTAAAGTACGAATTGGGTAGTGGATGTGCGTTTTTTTGCTAATGGTTCTTAAATCATTTTTCTCGATATTCTAACCTGACCCTTTTCATTAAGGCATTGACAATTCTGGAAAATGCAGAAACAGTAGATTTTGATGTCTTTTTTGCAAACAGTTGTGGAGAGCTAGTTGCAATGCGATAATTGTGATGGCTGTGCTATAAGGTAAACATTTGCGTTTTCCTTGATAATTTTCTGTCCAATGATGATAAATGATGTTAATGCAACTGTTGGAAATCAAATTTTATCAATGTTTATGGTCATGCACAAACTTTGGTCAACATTAAATAAAAAATCGTGTGTGCAAGCCAATCATTGATAACTTGTTGATGTTTTTTTCCAAACACAAGGGACAATAACTCTGGTGTTTCTGGCCCGATCATGCTTTTATTCGACTTCACCTGTAGTCTTACGTTCATAGACAAACTGTACACAATTGGTGAAGATTGGATGAAAAAGTCTCTATCCTGAATAATATCCGTTTTTGCGTATCTTTTTCACAAACAAAGGGCTTGTGTTTCTGGTCCGATCTCGCTTATATTGGACTTCACCTTTAATCTTATGGTCATAGACAAACTGTCAAGATTGGTGATGAAGTCTCTATCATGAATAATGTCCATTTTTGCTTATTTTTTTTCACAAAGGGCAATAACTCTGGTGTTTCTGGTCCGATCTTGCTTATATTCGACTTCAACTGTAATCTCATGGTAAATGACAAACTTTGAAAGATTGGTGAAGATTGGATGAAAAATGAAGTCTCTATCCTGAATAATGTCCATTTTTGTATATGTTTTTAATAAACAGAGGGCAATAACTCTGGTGTTGTGAAACACAATCTGGTCCATTTTTGGCGTCTGCTGAGATCTGATGGTCATACACAAACTGTAGAAAATGCAGTGAATGTACATGAATGCAAGGGAATCCACTGTGAATAACCCACACTATTACAATGGAAAAAATGCAGTGAATGTACATTAATGCAAGGGAGTTCACTGTGAATAACCCACACTTATACAAGGGAGAAAATGCAGTGATTATACATTAATGCATGGGAGACAACTGAAGATAATGTTCATTAATGCATGGGAGACAACTGCCAATTACCCACCTTAATACAAGGGAATTAAATGCCGAGAATGTATATTAATAAAAGGGAGACAACTGCAGTGAATGAACTTCCATACAAGGGAGACAACTGCAGTGAATGAAGTTCAATACAAGGGAGAAAACTGCAGAGAATGCACATTAATGCAAGTGAGACAACTGTCACGACCCCACGTTAATACAGTTGAGACAATGGCAGAGGATGTAAATTAATGTAACGGAGATAACGGCTCAAGATGCCCATTCAGATAAGATAAAATTAGGTATAAAACAATTAATCTTCTAGAGTAATACAGATAGACGTATATCAAAATGGACGGATTCTTTACCCACATTATTAACTTAACAAATTAACATACGTAACATATAAACTTGTATAAACACAAAGAAAACTGGTTACTATAAATCACTGGTAAAACACACTAAACTAAACTTTACAAGCATGAAACATAACTGTTAAAAACAAAATGTAAAAATACATTTAAAATGTAGCTACAGCACAATACAGCAACCTAATAAGACTGAAAACAGACATATGAGGCGTGTCGTGGGAAAACCAAGCTTATTGCATGTGCATAAAGTGTCGTCCCAGAATAACCCTTTGCAGTCCGCACAGGCTAATCCAGGACGGCACTTTCCACCTACAGTGGATTAATTTTTAGAAGAGACTTTCTTGAAACAAAAAATACCATAAAAGCGGTAAGTGCCATCCTGGATTAGCCTATGCGGACTGCACAGGCTAATCCGGGATGACTCTTTACGCACATGCGGGATGACACTTTACCCACATGCCCGGTTTCCCACGACACACCTTAAATATAGATACAAAATGAGACAAATAAACAAGTAATCATTAAAATAATGCACAAACATCAATCATATTCAAGTTATTGCATAATCTAATCACAAGCCTTGGTTACTCGTAAGCCATATGGGGTAAGTTGTGCAATATCAAGAAAATTGCCATTACGTTGTTAAAGTATTGTATATTATAGCATAAAAAATCTGTTTTCAGTCCGTTACATGGGTGTGTTACTGAACAAAATGCGGTCGGTTATCGTCAAAAAAGGTACATTTCTATTATTTAGTAGTCACACGCTAATAACGACCGACTTAGTGTTTTGAGTGTACTTGAACCTGGGTCCTTGTTACTATTATACATTTTTAAATGCTTGCAAGTTTAAATAACAGTATTACAATATTCTATGTATATTATTTACTATATGTGATGCAAGCTGAAATCCCTGTTAAATGTAATGTTTAAATTCAAATCGAGGAAAACACTGAAACAAAATGGCGACATTATTTCTAGCGCGATTCCAGCTCGCCTGAACGCGGCCCTGGTTATAACACTCTGTTGTGAGATTGTATCTATATAAGATTATACTTGCTGAATTTTCTAGTTATATGTTCCAGTGGAAATTAAGAGTTATCAACCCTTTGTCAAGTTTAATATTTAAATAATAATCAAAAGATTTCAGCATTTCTGTGTTGACCAGCCCACAGGGGCAGCAGTTGGGAACCACAAAATGGAGCAGGGTTCAGCACCCTGCTATTTCGCTCTAGATCTTTCCATACGTACATGTCCCGGAAAATCAGTAAAAATCCTGGAAATTCACGGGAAGAGTTCCGGAAATGAGCCAAAAAATTATGGCATGTATGAAAATATTAATCAACAAATTATTGCGTCATAAATTCTAATCAAATGGCACTACTAACGAGTGAAATCAATACTATGAAAGCTTTGACAAACATTTGGTTACCATAAATAATTACACTTTACATTACTAATAACTGAATATATAAGACCATACCTTGCTAAAAAAAATAAATGGTGACACTACGGGTGCTTGACGCTCGACTTTCTCGTATTTGATAGTATTCTGGCTTTGTTTAAATAAATATAATGAGTTCATCACTGTGATGAAGTGTGTTAAATTTCAAGTCAATAACTCTTGTAGATATTGCGACATTTGACCTGAAGCTAAAATTCTAAGTTGAAAAAAGGGCAATAATCCTTGATATAGTTACCTCATCTTGTCTACAGCATGGGTTCTTGATAGAGTTACTCCTCTTGTCTACAGAATAAATTCATTACTGTGATCAATTACTTAGAGTTTCAAGTCAATACCTCATACAGGTACTGATAAATTTGACATAAAGCGAAAAAATTTAAGTTGAAAAAAGGGTAATAACTCCAACAAAATCCTTAAAAGAGTTACCTCCTCATGTCTGCAGAATATGGTCAGCACCATAAACAAGTATCTTGAGTTTCAATTGAATGTCTTTGATAGTTTTTGAAAAATTGTATATTTAACCAAAACCATGTCAAAATATTCAAAGTTTTAAGTCAAAACAAAGGCAGATAACTCTGGAAATACAAATCACAGGGTTACCTGCCTTGTTGTAATGATTTTACTCTTTTGATAGTAAACAAGTATTGGAAGTTTCGAATGGATACCTATGACAAAAAACTTAACCAAAAAACTTAACTAACAGATGCAGACAACAGACCGACAACAATAACACGACTTTGTTTCTTTGAAAAGTCGAGCTTAAAAAAACGGTAACTATCACACGTAAGGTCGCAGTGGTGAAATGGATAATTATGGTGTCCGCTTAGCGATCGGGAGGTCGCGAGTTTTATCCCTTCTCGAAGAACTGTCACATTTAAGTGAAAAATTCAAATACAATTTTCTTGTTCAAATAATTATTTATGTTTGAAATATGGTAAAATAAGAAGCACCTGTTGATTCTTTACCAGATTGAAACCGTTTTACACAAACATAACTTTAAATGAACCAGCAACAGATTTAAGGAATTTTATGATTTTAAGAAATTTACCGAAAGTTTCACTAAGGAGCTTTGTGGCTAAGGGCCCTGTTCAAATGATTTTTCTCAAAGACACCAAGTACTGGTTCAGGAAACTGACTCAAGTGTGTTTTAATAAACCTAAGGCTTTCGACACAAATTAAGCTAAAATAAGCATGTTTAAAACAACTATCAAACATTTTTTTCTCTTAAATAACATTTTTTTGTTTAAAATCGTGCACTTTCTCAGAAAATTGGCATAAAACCTAACTTTGTATTCTCTTGTTATAAACTGTTGCAATAATTTCCCCATATTCTTCAAAAAGTAAAATGCCATATTAGATTCAGCACTGTTTAAAAAAAATGCATTTAAAAACAAAAACTCCAAGCATTAATACCTCTAAATAAATAAGAATATAAAGTTTAAATAAACCAGGTATGTTTTATGACGAAAATACATATATTGTTTTATGTGGGTTAAACAAACAAAAAAAGTAAAAATGCAACATTATATCCATGGTTATGTTTAATAAATAACAAAAAATAATATATAAATTCCTTTGTTAAATAGTAAATACAACACCCTTCATCACAGATTCATGGAATGTTTCAAACTTGAAGGATAATACAATAATCTTTTTACATACAGGTATATGGTACAACATCAATTAAAGTTAACAAAAAAACACTGGTTAGTATAAAATTTGCTATATACAACCAGCTAAAAGAATGCACACTGGAAGTATAAACTTTGCTATATACAACCAGCTAAAAGAATGCACACTGGAAGTATAAACTTTGCTATATACAACCAGCTAAAAGAATGCACACTGGAAGTAAAAATTTGCTATATACAACCAGCTAACAGAATGCACACTGGAAGTATAAACTTTGCTACACACAATCATTCAGTAGATTATGCAAAACACAGGAATTAACAATAAAGTGGCAAAAATTGTCATATACAATATGAGTGTAATAAACACTCAAATTAATGGATATACTAGGTATCACTATCAGTGTTGTTTTTTTTCACCTTTGCGGGAAAGGTGGTGGGGCCCTTCAGATGGGGAATTTTAAAACAAAAGGGGATTTTTGTTTGATAAGCATTATTACATCTTTATATTCTACTTTGTTATAAAACATAAATGTATTGTTTTGCTACAAATAATAACTTAGATTATGCACTGATGAAAAATTGCTGGGATTGTTGACGAAAATTCCTCTTAGTCAATTCTTGTCTGATTTTGTTCATTTTAAAAAAAATAAAGCTTACATTCTAAGGGGAATTTTAAGGTTAGTACAGGGGAAAAATATATACTTTTTCAGAAAGGGAATGGGGCCGAATTTAAGCCCCAAATTGGCCCTATAAAAACACTGACTACCGTATTTACCCCAAGTATTGGGACACACTAAATATTGGGACACCCCTATTTTTTGGAAAAATATTTATTTTTTGCACACCTTAATATTGGTACACATTTGAAAGTTGAATTATTTCGTGTCCCTTAAAATTGGGACAACAAAATAACATCTTATTTTGTTGCTGTATAAACATCCCATACCCTGCCACTACGCTGGTTGGATAGCGACTTGTGACACGGTATTTTGTCCATGCTTATCTATACACCATAAAAATGTACACCATCAGGGGTGTTTACATGTTCTTGTAGTGCAAACTGTGTACTCTACTGGAGAAAGGTCTTCTCAATTAAGGTTCTCAATGTCCCCAGCAAGAAATAACTGATTGTATAAACATCAGTATACTAAAAAAATTCCTTCTAAATATTTATAATTACAGATTTAATATATATAAGTAAGTGATTATTACTTCAAAGTAATACAATAAGTAATTGGTTCAAGACATAGATATAATGGAGAATATATTGTATCATATAGTGCCGCAAATGTTAGGACACAATTTTGAGAATCATTTTTTTATGTCCCTTATTGGGACAATAAAAAAAAAAAAAAATTTAAGTGTCCCAATACTAAGGGTAATTGCGGTATTTAAGTGTCCCAATACTAAGGGTAATTACGGTATTTAAGTGTCCCAATACTAAGGGTAATTGCGGTATTTAAGTGTCCCAATACTAAGGGTAATTGCGGTATTTAAGTGTCCCAATACTAAGGGTAATTGCGGTATTTAAGTGTCCCAATACTAAGGGTAATTGCGGTATTTAAGTGTCCCAATACTAAGGGTAATTGCGGTATTTAAGTGTCCCAATACTAAGGGTAATTACGGTATTTAAGTGTCCCAATACTAAGGGTAATTACGGTATTTAAGTGTCCCAATACTAAGGGCAATTGCGGTATTTAAGTGTCCCAATACTAAGGGTAATTGCGGTATTTGTGATTATGGATGTTAACACATGGTGAAAATGGCATACACAGATCACCATCATGTATTCTTTATATTTCTATAGTAATTCTATCAAAGTATTCATGAACAGCAGAATTTCATAATCATCCTGTATTAGTAATTCCATCACAGTGTTCATGACCAGTGGACATTCACTTTATACTATCAAAGTGTTCATGTACAAAAGAAATTCACTGTATTCCTAATATTCCTATAGTATTTCTATCAAAGTGTTCATGTACAGCAGAAATTCACTCTTTCCTAATATGTCTGTAGTAATTCCATAGAAGTGGTCAAAAGCATCAGAAATTCACTGTATTCCTATATTCCTATAGTAATTCTATCAAGTGTTCATGTACAGCAGAAATTAACTCTTTCCTAATACTAGTATAGTAATACCATCAAAGTGCATGATCATAAGCAGCAGAAATTCACTCTATTGCTAATACATGTATTCCTATAGTAATTCCATTTAAGTATTCATATGCAGCAGAAATTCACTATGTTCCTAGTATTCCTATAGTAATTTTATCAAAGTGTTCATCAAATTCACTTTATTCTAATATTCCTATAGTAATTTTATCAAAGTTTTCATCAATTTCACTTTATTCTAATATTCTTAAAGTAATTCTATCATAGTGTCCATCAATTTCACTTTATTCTAATTTCCTATAGTAATTCCATCATAGTTCATGAGCAGCATGAAATTCCCTTTATTCCTAATTTATGTAGTACTTCTCCCAAACTGTTCATGTGCCTCAGGATTCACTGTATTCCTAATAGTAACTCCACAGGGTGGCCACTGAAATTCCGAAATAAATTTCCTTGACGTTTCCCAGATTTTTGCCTGACCGGAATTTAATTTTCCATGACATTTATTGTCAAATTACCAAAAATATTAGTGCAAAGTGGTGATAACGTACATAAATATATGACCACTATTTTCCATTGTTAGCCATTTTTACTATTGTTAACTTCTTATTCTAAACAAATATGATAATTTTATTGGTTTATTGCTGAAATATTTATTAAATTCTAGATTTCACTACTTCATTTTGGATTTGCTTTAATACTTTTGGTCAAATTCCCTGAAGTTTCCCAGATTTTTGCCAAATTTTCAAATTCCCTGCTTTTTCCCTGCAGGGAATTTTTTTATACTGTTTCCCTGTTTTCCACAGTTGGTGGCCACGCTGCTCCATCAAAGCATGCATTACGAGGGCTGAGCGTGAAACTATTGTATCTGCTTAACATTTCTATATCAGATACAATAGTTTCGCGCTCAACCTTCGAAAATTTAGCACTAGACCAACTCTGTTCCTATATTCTGGGTATACACAGCAGTGTGGGATCACTGTATATTGTTTCAGGAGATATACCGCGGCCATAGACGCGCAGCAAACCATGGTGTACTCTGAAACATAAACAAAAGAACTTAAACTTACAAAAAAACAAACAACATTGTTCGGAATTAGTGATGGTCTGAGTTATCATTTAGTGAAATAATCATGACAAACACAGCCATGATGTGACGATGACGATGGGAAAAATTAAACGATAGAATTTCATCGTTACAACTTTTGGCCAAAACTCTATACCGTAGTCCAAAAATAGTGTTTGCAGGTTGTCATTGTGTCCACTAAAGGATTTTCATGATTTTATATGCATTTTTAATAGTATGGATTGGTTAACGATTTATAATTAGGGATGGCAAAACTATTTGAATATTCGCAAATTTGTATCGCGTTTTAAAACCAATAATTTCCTGATTGTAGGAAGTATTTTCTGTCAACCTAAATGTAGTATAACAAAACAAATTGACAAAAAATTAAGTTGTTACAAAAATATTACATGAAATAGATTTCTACTGAACAATAAAAATCAACATATTTCGTCATGATTAATTGATTAATTAATCACTTTTGGCTCTGATACCTAATACCGTGTGTTCAATATTATGGCCCTGTGTCACGTGTCAGACCAATGGTAATGAATTCACGGAACAGTGTTAGTCGCCACTCGCGTCTGGTCGCCAGAAATACACAATTTTACGTAAGACAGTAGGAAACCATAGCTGTAAATTAGTAATTACAACTTGTGTTAAGACTTCTGAAAGGAGTAACAACAAATAAATTACAGAAGTGTGTTCACACATTTAGCAGTCATTTTAGCTGAGAAACATTGCTCAAATTTGCTGATAAACTATGCTTATCGGAGCGTTTCCATATTGATAAAAATGTGTAGTGTTATAAAAACGTTTTTGATTAAATGAACAAAGAAAATGGGTTATGTCGTTGTTTATGCTTTTATACTGTGCATGCTGTGCGTTAATTAGGAAGTGCAATTTGTTAATGAAAATACGATAGTAAAACAATGTCTTACAACACACTAATGATTATGTCATTGGCAGTTAGGCCACAAAGTTCAATGCAGTATATACGAATCTAAGCAAATATTCGTATATTCGATTGAATGAAAAAGCGAATATTCTAATACCGATTTTGGTATTCGATGCCATCCCTATTTATTATAGATCATTTATGTAACCTACATTGCACAGCACAAGCAACTTCTTGCCTCTGGTTTTAAAATCGTAAATGTATTCTACTCGCATGTACATGTACTTCCTTATAAAAAGTTATACTTAGTAGTTTAGTTTCCAGACATTATGTCTTTTAAATTGTGTTAAACCGACATATCACTACAATGTCAAGGGGGAGGGTGTGTGATTGTTTTACAGTACATCTTCTGTATTATGTGACGTTGTACATATTAATATTTTTATGTAAATATTAATTAATGTTTAGTCTAATTAAGTCAAGCAATTAAAATACCATTATTGTTTTAACAACAGCAAATTCAAATCAGTTTTGTTTAAACTACATGTAGATCTAAGACCAAGTTTAACAAAACAAATTGACAAAAAATTAAGTTGTTAAAAAAATATTACATGAAATAGATTTCTACTGAACAATAAAAATCAACATATTTCGTCATGATTAATTGATTAATTAATCACTTTTGGCTCTGATTAATTAACGAATATTTTTAGGACTGTTTCCAATCACTATTAGGAATGATTAATACCGGAGACTTTAACGATAATATTGTTACTACAGATAGATTTTATATATCACTTAGCTTACTAATACACTTTTTTTTTATGTAAAGAAAATTATAGACACATTGCATAATCTTATTATTTCCAATGGTAAGGACAAAAATAATTTTTAAAATCTTCTGGGCAATTATTCATACAAATATGCTTTACATATCTTCACTATGCTTTACAATATGCTTAATAAACTTTATACACTGACCAATGTACAACATACCGGTACTGTTGAAGTACGTAAATCCGGACAGTACTTAAATCCGGACAGTACTTAATTCCGGACAGTACTTAAATCCGGACAGTACTTAAATCCGGACACCATAAAAAAATGCGTGTGTATGGTCAAGACCAATAATTCTATGGTATCAATTGATGCATGTCTGTTTCAGCAACATATGTAAAGTTTTAACAGAATCCATTGAGTATTTATGCATTTACTTACTATTGTTTTTTCTTCCTTTCAAATACAAACATTTGCTTTTGGGGGATTGAAATCAAAACAGTATCTCCAATAAATGAAGCTTTATAGAGAAAATAATGAGAGTAAATACCAGAATAAGGTAAACTTACAAAGAATAACAAGAAATCTGACGAATTAGTTGCAGTTTAATGTTTATTTTTAATTATTTGTTTTTAATTAAACCTATTTTTTAAAAGTGCCCGGATAGGTACTCTCCATATGTATTGTGATACTTTTTAATGGCCTTTTTTAAACGCATCATTCAGTTACTTTATGATAGCAATTTCCACTAAGATTTTGACCAAAGCTTGAGATTAAACCCTACTTATTAAGTTTAACTTTCTATTTTAGTTTGATGCAATTATTCAGAGAAATCTTCCAAAAACCAGCAAAAGTGTCCGAATTTACGTAC
This sequence comes from Congeria kusceri, assembly GCA_027627225.1. Classification (NCBI taxonomy): domain Eukaryota; kingdom Metazoa; phylum Mollusca; class Bivalvia; order Myida; family Dreissenidae; genus Congeria; species Congeria kusceri. Next base: position 49,297,591 of record CM051038.1, on the reverse strand, counting down.
TTAGCCAGTATTCTTCATTATTGCACACGATGAATGCATACAAATAATTTGTAAGTAAAGAATGGAATGTTGAATATCTGTCAAAAGTTAATACATTTGTGAAAATTGTCAATTAAAAAGGAAGAGAACATGTTTAAAAACCTTAGTTATAAGCATTATATTAATACAATTTCCATATTAACCAAATTTCCATGAACTGGTTCCCCCCACTCCTATATAGAAGCACCCTGTACATTTTCTATCCCTAAATTTGTAGGCATAGAAGGGTCAACTTACTTAACATGTAGAGAATCTTGCTGGCAAATCTCGAAGTCTACATTCCAAACTGACTTCATTTTCTGTTCCTCCTTTGCCTTCTTCTTTTCTTCCTTTTTCTGATTCCTTTTCATCCGTTTTGCTCGATCCTGCTCAGCAAACGTCATGCGGTATGCAGGACCGAGCAATGTCTGCTGAGGAGCGCTGGCTGATCGGACGGTTCTTACGCCTGCCGCATTTATTGTCTGAAAAATTCATGGGGATTAATATACATACTACACTAGAACAGACCAATACACATGAATTGTTTTTTACAGTTTTTATTTTTTATTTATATTTATTTATTATATCAATACAAGTAGTCATGTAAATAGCATAGTTTCTCTCATCAGTAATACATGTACCATTAGGTCTGAAAAAACAAAGATACAGAAAAAAAACCCAGATAATAAATGTGTTTTTTCACAGTTTGGGAATTTTTCGCTTTGTGAAATCCATCTAACTGGAAATAATGATCAAATTCAATTTACTACCAGTAATGATTTGAACTAGTGGCATCTTGATTTTCAACCTTAATTCTTATTTCCCATAATAATTAGGAATCTGTCAGTACAGAGTAGTGTAATTTTTGGAATGAAATTGGGAATAGGTCCTTTAAATAAACCCACATTTAAAAAAAACAGTTTTTTTTTTTACTTACAACAATTTCCCCAGTTTCCTTTTCATCATCACTGCCATCTGTATCGCTGTCGTCAGAGTCATCAACACTGACAGTATCCACTGACGTCTCCGTATTTGTGCGTTTTATTTTTTTCTTGTCTATTTGCTGAACACTCAATGACTTTGCGAACGGTTTCGGTTTATCGTTATTGTCGACTCGTGGGGATGACTTAGATTTCATTGACCCCGATCTGGATGAGTTTTTCGACTTTGTGAGGTCATCGATTTCCAACTCTTCGTCTGAATCAATGGGGTCATTGATTTCGAGGATTTCCGTCGATTTTGTGGCGGATTCCAGCATCTTTTGCTGCCTGTTGATTTCATATTCGATCTCACTGAACTTGTGGTCATTGTACTGAAAGCCGAGAGGGATTCGAAGGCGGAAGCGCATTTCCTTCACTCTCAACACTTCAATGAATGGGAAGTCAAACTGAAAGAAAAAAGAATAAACACAATGTAGATACGATATATATATAATATTAATAGCTAAATGGAAACTTGTCTTTTTTTCTTTTGCTTCATATTATTAGAAAAATAAATATCAATTACTATCACTTTATTGATTTTTTAAAAATATTGCTTGAAAACCATAGGATTGCTGAGTGGACCTTTTCTTTTTATTTGGCTATATACTTGTTTGTTTGGATTTTTTGCCGTATTTAACAGTATTTCAGTCATATAACGGCGGTCAGTTAACCTACTCACACTTTTCCTGGGCAAGCTTAGCTGATCTAAGCGGTTTACCAGTAACAAGTGCACATACCTATGCCAGTAACTGACCATTCCCTACTTAAATCAGAGGTAGGGAGAGTGGCAGTAGAAATTTTGACTATATATAATTAGTAAAAATTTATTTATTATTGATTGATGCTTACTCATATATTTATTAGTGTAGAACAAAATTATTTAAGAATACATGTTTTATTTTATTTTTTTTATGATTATTTTTAAATATAAATAAATTACTATTAACATTAATACATTAACACATAGATGACCAATAACCAATATAATCAATTTAATGAAGTATCATTTGATTGATGTTTAGTATGCAATACTATAATTTAGATGTTGTGGATGCTACAACACATGGCTTCATTATTGGAAAACTTTATAGTCTGTTGTGTTTGTAACTGATTGAGTTTTACTATCTAATTTAGTCAAAGAAAAGTTCCACGTAGCTACAAATATAGTTGTCAATCAATATATAAAAGATCTTCCTTCAATAAATTATTCATAGTATAATAAACGAGCACTCTGCTCTTCCATCAAAGGTTAAATAATTCTTAACAACAAAAAGCTGATAATTAAGGGCTAAAATACGGTATGTACCTATGTGCCTTAGCAAGATACCAGTAACATCTTCTTAGCAACACTTATGGCTGAGTCAAATATTTATAAAGCAACAGCAAATAAAAAGAAGCCTAATTAGATATCGATTAGTATTGGTACCGGTAGGATATTAGTATTGGTACCGGTAGGATATTAGTATTGGTACCGGTAGGATATTAGTATTGGTACCGGTAGGATATTAGTATTGGTACCGGTAGGATATTAGTATTGGTACGGGTAGGATATTAGTATTGGTACCGGTAGGATATTAGTATTGGTACCGGTAGGATATTAGTATTGGTACGGGTTGGATATTAGTATTGGTACCGGTAGGATATTAGTATTGGTACGGGTAGGATATTAGTATTGGTACCGGTAGGATATTAGTATTGGTACCGGTAGGATATTAGTATTGGTACGGGTAGGATATTAGTATTGGTACCGGTAGGATATTAGTATTGGTACGGGTAGGATATTAGTATTGGTACCGGTAGGATATTAGTATTGGTACGGGTAGGATATTAGTATTGGTACCGGTAGGATATTAGTATTGGTACGGGTAGGATATTAGTATTGGTACCGGTACGATATTAGTATTGGTACAGGTAGGATATTAGTATTGGTACGGGTTGGATATTAGTATTGGTACCGGTAGGATATTAGTATTGGTACCGGTAGGATATTAGTATTGGTACCGGTAGGATATTAGTATTGGTACCGGTAGGATATTAGTATTGGTACCGGTAGGATATTAGTATTGGTACGGGTAGGATATTAGTATTGGTACCGGTAGGATATTAGTATTGGTACCGGTAGGATATTAGTATTGGTACCGGTAGGATATTAGTATTGGTACGGGTAGGATATTAGTATTGGTACCGGTAGGATATTAGTATTGGTACGGGTAGGATATTAGTATTGGTACCGGTAGGATATTAGTATTGGTACAGGTAGGATATTAGTATTGGTACCGGTAGGATATTAGTATTGGTATGGGTAGGATATTAGTATTGGTACCGGTAGGATATTAGTATTGGTACGGGTAGGATATTAGTATTGGTACCGGTAGGATATTAGTATTGGTACGGGTAGGATATTAGTATTGGTACCGGTAGGATATTAGTATTGGTACCGGTAGGATATTAGTATTGGTACCGGTAGGATATTAGTATTGGTACGGGTAGGATATTAGTATTGGTACCGGTAGGATATTAGTATTGGTACGGGTAGGATATTAGTATTTGTACCGGTAAGATATTAGTATTGGTATGGGTAGGATATTAGTATTGGTACCGGTAGGATATTAGTATTGGTACCGGTAGAATATTAGTATTGGTACCGGTAGGATATTAGTATTGGTACCGGTAGGATATTAGTATTGGTACCGGTAGGATATTCACAAAGACATATGCAACGTACAAGTAGTATTGGTACCGGTAGATATTCACAAAGACATATGCAACGTACAAGTAGTATTGGTACCGGTAGGATATTCACAAAGACATATGCAACTTACAAGTAGTATTGGTACCGGTAGGATATTCACAAAGACATATGCAACTTACAAGTAGTCTTGACTGATCAACATACTGAATGTTATGATTCATCTTTGTACTTTTTATTAACCATGCAAAGAGACAAAATCCAGAATAACAACATCAACAAGTAACACATATGTATGTGAGTACAAATAATACCAATACACCATCCCAACTGCCTTAATAACTTGCAAGTATACCGATTGAGATTTTATACATGTTTAATGTCGGAGTATTTACATAACAAAGAATATTAGAAATGGGTAGCTTTTGACTGACATTAATACATGCCATTACAATCGTAATTAGCTCTTATATTCAAGGGGTCACCAAGGCTGGGGTCACCAAGGCTGACCCCAGATTGCGCCTTAAATTATGTATTAGCTGATAATGTAACTAGAATCAGTTCCTCTTCAGACAACCGGATAAGGTGCATCTAAGCTTAATTTATCCGAGGAAAATCAAAAGATTTTGACTGAAAGCACATTTACACCCATAAATGTTGTACTGAGTCTAAATTTACCCTATACACGAAAGCTAATCTGGAACACTGCCTTTAATATTCAGGACGACGCTATCAGGAACTCAATTTACCGGATCTTTATTATTTCCCAGGCGTTTAATCACTCGCAAGAACTCTTTTCTTGGCGCGTCTTTGATCAGCACGAGATCCATTGCTCCGTCATTCAGATGTGTGTACTTGCTCATACCCCGTGCAGCCATTTCTGAGCGACCAGGGATCGTGAACAGGCCAATGTTGAGATATTTCCCTTTTCTTGATCGCCAGGGATTGTCCTCAAGTTCAGCTAAGTCTGAGAATTTGGAAAATAATAATTTGTGTACAATTGGCAATTTCGAAGCATATATCATTCAGCTTTATGTCTACACTCACAGAATCAGTATGAGCTATGCAGTTAGTGAGGAAACTAATACCACATACCAAAGCTCTACTTTTTATAATTGCCAAAATGATAAATATTATGGGCTAACATGTATCAACAATTGACAATCATATATATTTTCATTATATAATCAGATTCCCCCAAGAAAATTAGAAGTTACAAGTAGCAGTAATATTTGATATAAATGAAATGCACAGGAATTTTTTTCACAAATATGACTGTAAATTAGACGTGATTAGTTTACTTACTGGCGAGCAAGTCACTGTTGTTGGACTCATTCATTTAGTATTTTTCTGACAAATCAGTTTGGTCCAAATTTTTACAACTACCAATGTATGCGATTTCGACATATACTAATGAGGGTCACCCTGTAGTTGATCTTGTTTACTTAGTATTTTTCTGGCCTATCAGATTGGTCGGAATTTCTACGACTACCAATGTACATTATTTCTATACTTACTGACGAGGGTGTCGCTATTGTTGGACTCCTCCAGCGGATCGAAGGCCTGCACCAGATCCTGAGTGACCTCATCTCCGTCTGTCTCCTTCTCGCACCAGCATGTGTCGCATCTAGAAGTAGCCAGTGAGCATGATAACGATAATCACAATGTGTATACAGTGTGCATTGTAAGGGTATTTGTAAAACGTGTAAGTAAACAGGAGTGTAACTTTCCTGCCCGAACATGTGTCACATCTAGAAGTAAGCAGTGAGCATGATAGAGATAATCACAAGGTAAATAAAGTGAAGATTGTACTGTAAACCTTGTCAGTAAACAGAGGTGTACATTTCTCACTCCAGCATGTGTCGCATCTAAAAGTTCCCATTATAGAGTGATAATCACGATGTGTATAAACAGTGCATGGTACCGGTATTTGAAAAATGTGTTAGTAAACAGGGGCGTAACCTTTTCATTGCAGCATAAGACGTGTCCCATCTAGAAGTAGCCAGTTCCCATTATAGAGTATAACCACAATGTAAACAAAGTGTGCATGGTACCAGTATTCGAAAAGCGTAACTTTCCTGCCCAAACATGTGTCCCATCTAGAAGTAGGCAGTGAGCATGAGAGAGATAATCACACGGTAAATAAAGTCTGTATTCTACCGGTATTTGTAAACCTTGTTAGTAAACACGAGCGTAACCTTTTCATTGCAGCATGAGATGCATCACATCTTGACCTAGGCTGTGAATATGAGAGAAATAATCACAATGTGTATAAAGTATGCACTGTATCGGTATTTGAAACCGTGTTAGAAAACGAGGGTAACTTTCTCGCTCTGAGATGTGTCACATCTAGAAATAGGCAGTTAACATCAGCGAGATATTCACAATACGATTTAAGCCCATATGCATAAAGCCATGCAGTGAAAATTTATAGTACTTGAATTCCTTGCTTTTATGTATTAAATTCAGTTGTTGTTGCCTTCTTCATCTGCTTCCAGAAGTTTTAATTCTGGTAATGTGTGAACAAAATATGAAGTTTTGATTGTTCCCTTTATATTATATAAATTAACTACTGATTTTCACTGAAATTTATTGATTGGAAACTAAAATAACACACTTCTCCCTTACAATTGCAGAACTCTGAAAGTGAGACATCTTTGACGTTACATTGCTCTATGTTATCGCAGTATTTTGTAATGGAAAGGTTTGATTGCAGGTCAGTTTTGTGAGACAGTTGTCCTAAGTGAGGAAATTTTCATAGGCCATTTTGTCCTAAACATAAAAAACATTAGGTCGAACATTTTTAATAGATATTGTAAATGTATTGATTTCAAACTATGTAATACCATTTGATCATTTATTATACACAACAAAACAGGCGAAATCATGGTCATCCATACACAGATTATAACACATTATGCTGTTATGCTATGAGTTGCAAAATCTAATTGTAAAGTGCTCAACAATCTTCGATTTTAAACTTTCAATCAACGTACCCCGTATAACATGGCAAGTATTTACGATGAGGTGGCAACTGATGGTCAGCTGGTATGTATTCTATGTCACACTCGTATGGCCTGTAAACACATAGAAGGGTATGTTAAATGTCCATGAACGTACATTATTCAGCTTGTATTAAAAACAAGAGGGCCATGATGGCCCAAAGCGCTCACCTGAGAACTAATACAGATGAAGACCATACTGTTGTGACAGGTTTGAAAATTAAGGTATCTGAACAATACACAGTGGGGGTAGGATCAATTTTGATTTAAAACATCGGTTAGTGCAATGGGCTAACTAAAGTACGAATTGGGTAGTGGATGTGCGTTTTTTTGCTAATGGTTCTTAAATCATTTTTCTCGATATTCTAACCTGACCCTTTTTCATTAAGTCATTGACAATTCTGGAAAATGCAGAAACAGTAGATTTTGATGTCTTTTTGATTAGTTTTGGAGAACTAGTTTCCATGCGATAATTGCGATGGCTGTGCTATAAGGTAAAGTTTTGCTATTTCTTTGATAATTTTCTTTCCAATGATGATAAATGATGTTAATGCAGGCTCTGAAGACATAAAAGTTGCATGTACAAATAACTGCATGCAAGTCTTGCAACTGTTGGAAATCAAATTTTATCAATCAATTGTTATGGTCATGCGCAAACTATGTAAGTTTTGTCAAAATTGGATCAAAAATCGTGTGTGCAGCCAATCATTGATAACTTGTTGATGTTGTTTTCCAAACACAAAGGGCAATAACTGTGGTGTTTCTGGCTCGATCATGCTTATATTCTACTTCACCTGTAGTCTTACGTTCATAGACAAACTGTACACGATTGGTGAAGATTGGATGAAAAATGAAGTCTTATCCTGAATAATGTCCATTTTTGCATATTTTTTTCACAAACCAAGGGCAATAACTCTGGTATTTCTGGTCCAATCTTGCTTATATTCGACTTCGCCTTTAATCTTATGGTCATAGACAAACTGTGCAAGATTGGTAAAGATTAGATGAAAAATGAAGTCTCTATCCTGTATAATGTCCATTTTTGCATATTTTGTTCACAAACAAAGGGCATTAACTCTGGAGTTTCTAGTCAGATCTTGCTTATATTCGACTTCAACTGTAATCTCATGGAAATAGACAAACTGTGCAAGATTGGTGAAGATTGGATGAAAAATGTCTCTCTCTATCCTGAATAATGTCCATTTTTGTATATTTTTTTGATAAACAAAGGGCAATAACTCTGGTGTTTGAAACATGATATGGCCCATTTTTGACGTCTGCTGAGATCTGATGGTCATACACAAATTGAAAGTTTGGTTTAGATTGGATGGAAAATAGAGTCTATACGTTGGAACAGGGCACTTTTGCACTTTTTTTGCATGAAAAAGGGGAAATAACTCTGGTGTTACTGGTGTGATCTGACCCAATTATAATTCCATCCGAGATTTTATGGTCTTACACAAACTGTGCAAGTTAGGTTAAGATTGAATAAAAAATGTAGTCTTTATCACGATAACGGTCCAATTTGATAACGGTCCAAAACAACATTGACGACGGACGCCGGATGACGCCGGAGCGGTCCCCTGTACTAATAGCTCACCAAGCACTTTGTGCTCAGGTGAGCTAATAACAACTAATTTTATCATTAAATGCATTTAAGCATGTTAAATGTCAAGACATTAGTCAAATATATTAAATAAAATAACTAATTATATCAATAAATGACAAATACAATTAATGATATACATTATACAGTTGAATAAAAAACTGTCTTTAACATACAAAATGTCAATAAATAATGGAATATAGGGAAAATACTTGAAATACAAAGGTTAACATTTGATCAAACATAAACATTTATAAATATAAAAACAATATTTTATAAACGAATCCAATTATGAAATATGAAAACGCAAGTTAAGCTGACCTGAGTTTGGCTTTTGTCAATGCTTTAATGAATGCTGGCTCCAAGCCCCGTTTTCCAAGTTTCTTGTAACGTTTTCTAAACGTTAACACGTTTCCCCCAAACCCGTACTGGCAGTTGAAACACCACTGCAGGAATTTGTCGTCGTTGTAAGCCGTACACACGTCCACGGGCGTCGTCTGACCCATGAGGATGTGCAGAGTTGAGGTCACGACATCCTCGCAACCTGTTATCGATCGGCAGATGTCATTGGTGGAGCCTGAAACAATGAACATTTTGAAACACTTTTCAACTATTGTAAAGAGGGACTGTACGATTTTGTACGAAAATTAGAATGCAAAACCATCCATTGATTCTAATGATGTCAGTATATTTTTAAAATAATATTATATAGAATAACCTATGTTCATAAATGCGAATTAAGAGAGAAATTTTAAACTAAATAATACTTTGCTGCGCAGCGAACTATTATATACATGTATACACAGTGTCCATACAAGTCAGATCGTTTGATGTCACATGCGCAGTCCTTATTTTCTCATTTAAAATGGAATATAGCCGTTGCTCTAGGATAAACAGGTCTGTATCAACAGCAAATATTTATATGCATTTTTCGCTAAGAGAAATTGTTTTTGTTGATGTTTACGTTGATTTGTGTAACATAAACCGGTTTTTTGTTAGTGAGTAACGAAAGGGACAAGAAATAAATCTATAAAACTCAGACATTCTCTCTTTAAACAACATTACATTTACCAAAATACAATGCAAATGAACAGTAAAGACAAACTGCCTGCAATACCAATAGAAACTGTTATTACGAAAGTGCTTTAACAACAACAGGACGCTGGATTTCTTAAAAAATATTCAAAATGAATAACATTTATATATTTTGCATTGCATTGCAATATAGCTGATCTTATCAAAAGAATCATGTGTTGAAACATCAAACTTAAAATGGAGATCACAATTACCTACAAATCACGTATGTATTGGAAACACTTTTTTTTTAATGCCAATCTGGGCCCATATCCACAAAGCTCCTTAATGAAAACTTAAGCAAATTTCTTAAAATCATAAATGTTGATTTAAACATTATTTTGTATTAAAGGGACTTGTTCACAGATTGGGACATTTTTTGAAGTGTGTCATTAAATGCCTTAAATTGTTAGATTTAAACATCGGAACTCTAGAGCTCCATTATAATAACAAGAATAGAATTAAAAAAGAGAAATTAAAAGAAAAAAGTTTGTCCCTATCGGGGCTCGAACCAGTGCCCTTTGGATTAAAAGGTTATCGCCGTAACCACTCGGCCATCCGGACTGTTATAAGAAGCCTGCGTTTAATACTTGATATAAGTGATCCACGTGTTGTTATAAAATTTAACGGAAACAACAGAAACATTCCAAATTATTCAATCGTTTGGCGTTTGTAACGCTTTATAATTTTATCAAATTCAAATGTTCACTATTCATAAACGAAACTGTATTTTCATAATGAGTCTACGCCATTAGTGTCATTTCGCTCCCTGGTGTACAGTGTTCTTTTATTTTTTGAATCTGTGACAAAAAGTTGGGAAAATGTCATTTTGACAATCTGTGAACAAGTCCCTTTAAGGCAAAGATCAACAGATGCTTTTTATTTTGCCATATTTCAAATATAACATATTGATTTTCACTAGAAAAAAATATTTTTGAAATTTTCACTTAAGTAAAACTTAAGATTTTCCTTCAAAGTTTTGTGGATATGGCACATTACTAGAACACCCACCACAAGGGATGATTCCGAATGGAAGTCTCGACCTGACAGGTGTAAACCCCGGCTTCTGATTGATGTCACGGAGCCGCTGGGATGCTGACATCAACCCGTCTACAACCCTGTTAGCAGTGCCGTCTCCACCCATGGCAATAATACTGCATGAAATGTAATTATAGTTGATAATAGTTGATGTTAACATTTATACTGACTGCGGCTGGTTTGCAAACGATGTGTGTACATTGATGAGAACATAACAAAGGTATATTTGTTCTTCTTCATGTAAAAAATGCACAAGACTAGAATGATCATATATCATAACATATATCTGAAATATTTTACTAGTCGAATGTTTTGTATTGCAAACAATGTTTGTACTACATTTATGATATCATTCAAAATGTACATTGGTTATTCTCGATCAAAGCAAATGCATAATACTCGAACAATCTACAAAATCTTTTGCTTGTTTTTGTTTTTTGTTTTTGTTGTTTTTTAAATTAATAAAAAAATATGTCAACATTTTTCCTATATTATGTATTGCTTAACAAAACAATTATACAAGGAACATGTATTAAAAAGTTAAAAAGGTTGAACTTACCAGTGAAAGTCCTCCAGGTTGATATGAATCATTTTTTGTTTGATGTGTTCATTGTATTGGACCTCTGTAATGACAATGTTCATGTTATTGTTTATAATGTTGTACTTCAGCTCAATGAAGTCTCAAACAATGAAGTTTCAAACCTTTTTACAGGGCGTCCGAGTGCTAACAACTTTCTTTGGGGTATTTTATAGGGAATTTGTTTTTTTGACAAAAAAGTTGTAGCCACATAGTTATTTCTTTAGTCAAAGCCATATAGAAATTTATAGCTGTTGGCATATATTAATATTTTCTTACACATGGCTAGTCCGTAACTCTGATTAGAAATACTCAAATTAGCAAAAAATGTTAATCCATGTAATTTGTTTCCAACTAAGAGCTTATCAGGAATTAGTTCAGCTATGAATCTAAAACAGCTAACTCACCAACGCAGTCAACTTCAACGTTGGCCACCTGGAAGAGAGGCAAGACCTTGTTCTTGTATAGCGAGCTTCCGTTCTTGGTGCCGGCATGAGTTTGCAGGAACAACTTCACAGAGCTGGGGCGTTTGTACAGCTCTGGAAATATGAATAATTCAATTACGTTAATATTTATTAACAACAACAATAATTATTGTGTATCAATTTCATAGTTAATATTACAACTAAACAAGTTAAATTAATTTTACTTCCACAACAGCTCAGATACGTAAAAATATGCTACCAGTGTAGAACAATTACTAGGTGCCTATGTTATAGATAGCATGTCAGGTTCCAGACAGATTAAACTCATAATACAAGGCAAAATCATATGATACTAAATTGTGTCATCTAAAATTACTTACAGTTACACAAATGAATGACATGTATTCACCAAAAACAAGATAACTGATATTACAAAATATTAACAGTTATAACATACTACTTATAACGCAATTACAAAATATGAAGTTTTAACATACTCTTTATATATGCCTGAATCTTGTGCAGGTATCGATTACAGAGAGCTTCGCTGGGATGTTCAAAAACAACAGCTCTCTCACTGAGTTGGTTTGGACCGAACCTGTCACAAATATGCAACGTGAAACCTGAAAACAAAAACCAAATCATAAGTATTACAACGAAATTTAAAAAAAATACTGAATGATACAACCATGTAAATTAATGAAACCACTTTCAACATTATACATTATGTAGTAGGGTGATATATAAGGGACACTTATACCGCCTTGCTATATGAGCTAGCTTTTATAGCGACGCGGTAGAGCATTTGCCGTGGAACCGGGAGGTCCAGGGTTCGATTCCCGTTGTGGCTCGGGATTTTTCAGCTGGGTTACAATAATATTGAGTGATTGGATGTTATGCACCTATCAATATTTCCCCCAGAAGGGGAGTGACTGGCATATGTATACAGGACTTTAGACTGAAAGCGATTCCCAACAGGCGGGAATTTGACAGGCCAAATGATTCCACATCCCAGGGAAATAGACTAGTCGGATTTTCGATCCCTGTATAATATTGGCACCCTGGGCCATTTGATACACCAAGCATCACCCACTGAGCGGATTTACAAAACTACTTGGCTCTAGTGTGGGGAATTAGACCAAAAAAAAATATAATTAGTTGAATTCCCCTGGGTCTGGGCCCTATAAAAATATTGATAGGTGCATTAAGCTTAATAACTTATTGATGAGCAATATTGATTTAAAAACTGTTTTAAATTTTGTGAAATAAAATAGAATGTCACTAATGATGTTTTGTAATGAGAAATTAAAATATGTCCCTTATTAAATTTATCTGAAATACATAAGATTTTCTTGCAAACACGTACACTACTCTGCATCTAATGTTACTACACTGTGCAAACATTTTGTGAAATAAAATAGAATGTCACTAACGATGTTTTGTAATGGGAAAATTAAAATATGTCCCTTATTAAATTTATCTGAAATACATTAGATTTTCTTGAAAACACGTACACTATTCTGCATCTAATGTTACGACACTGTGCAAACAACATATGTGGCGCGTTGTGAGAAAACCGGTCTTAATGCATGTGCGTAAAGTGTCGTCCCGGATTAGCCTGAACAGTACGCACTGGCTAATCCAGGACGACACTTTCCGCTTTTATGCTATTTTCTGTTTCAATTACGTCTCTTCTAAACATAAATCCTCTGTCGGGGGAAAGTGCCATCCGGGACAACACTTTACGCACATGCATTAAGACCGGTTTTCCCACGATGCCCCTCATAGATACTTTTATGCTCACCTATACACAATCCTTCATCTGAATCTGAATTTGACTTTTTCCTTTTCAGTGACACAGCGAAAACGTCCTTTAGCATAACCGTGTTACGGTCCTCCCCTTTTCCTTTTTTCTTTTTCTTACCTATTTGAAATTATTGACAAATTACCTTTGGCAAATCTTGAAGATATAAGGTCATAAGCCTTTATAATTCATGCTCTCATTATTATTATTTTTATTATTATTAAACGAGTTAACAAGCAATAATAACATATATGCTAATTAAATTCTAATTACCTGATGGGTTTACATTAGTCCACGTTATAAGTCCCTTGGCAAGAGATAATAGAACATCAAATCCGTCCGATTTAATGTGAAATATATCCTTTAAATCGGGTTCATCAGCATAAATATTTTCTTGGTGCACAAAATTCGGACACTGCAAGATCGGATTTCCATCTTCGTCAAAAATGTATTCTTCTATGTCACTCATGTTTGAAGGCATTTAAATAATTGTAGGTTCTTAGAAAAGCAACTTTTTATGATTAATTGTATTGAAAATGTGGCTAGGTATTTATTAACCAGAGTTGACTGTCAATAATCACTGAAATCAATTTTACCCCGGAAGTAAACAAGTTTTACGAAGATAAGTGGATATCGGGCCTTCTGATTGGTTGATATATGTCGACGCTAAGTTTTGTGACATCCCTATAGCAACTATGACAACAATCATGCTGGGGCAAACTGTAGAATCGATGATTCGTCGTTGCGTGATTGTTGGTGAATTCGTGTGCAAACAATGCGATGTCTAGTGAATTCATTAAGAATCGTTATAAACACACCGCTGAGTGCGTCAATTATAAATCTGGAAATGTATTCACTTATATTGATAGGTTTGAAAACATGAAAATACATGTATGCAGTAATATCTTGACAATGAAATCTTGCATTTGATATAAAAATTAAAACATATAAATTCAAATAAAATATGCAAAATGAAATATCTTTACTGCAGTAAACATTTTCAAGGAAGAACGTGTGGACGAGCAAAGTAGAGAAACATAGAGCAATAAAACTCTGCGATTATAATTAATTATTGAATACATTTAAAATTAATTGATATAAGAGATTTCAGTTTTAATAAATGTAATTGTATTTATTTTATGCTTTCCAGTGATTTATATGTAAATATCAGTGAAACAGTGAAAATTACCACTCTGAAAGTTCACTGGTTCCCGATTTAATACAGTTAATGAAATAGACCGACAACGATGCCGGACTCAAAATTGTGAAATGACGTAATTATGTCCCGCGATATTTTCCATTAAATCCAGTTATAAAGCAATTAAAAGGTAAACGTAAACACGGTGGGAAAAGCATAAAATAAAAAGAGCATTTGTTGATCTGCGCTAGTACTCGTGAAAATATCATATTGTACTCTTTTCAGTGAGTTGTTCAAACCCTTCGCTATCAAACCTTGTGGACCGTGTGGTTATTAAACGTTGTTGTTTTTTATCCTTTCATCGTGCGTGTATTGACGAAATAAATCCCTATTGTTGAATATACGTTGCTTATTTCAACACTTTCGGGTTAAGCAAACACGCGCCGTCTTAAATTACCACGTCCGTTTGTTTATGTTCGGGGCGTCATTTATTGTTTTTTTCGTGTTATTTCGTAGATTCTCTGTTTTATTCGGTTATTTTCAAAATCAATACAGAAAATGCTTGGGTTTATGTTTTCTATGTCTTTTTTGCTAAATAAACTTATCTTTATTCAACACTAACCTCACGGTGTATATGGCCACCGTATACTGATGTAATACAACTACGTTACTTTTATAATGAATGGATAGGCACCGTATACTTATGGACAAAAAAAGCAGAGTGCAGTGCAAAAAAATGTTAATTTCTCTGGGTTTTCATCATAATATAACAATAATTTTAGTTCTACGGAAGGCAGTGGGTATCGCTTCTAAATATTCTTACAATATATTTTCCTGAAAATTGTGCCTCGTCATAGACGAAGTGACAACGTGTCCATGTGTTTTATTAATGAAGTGCATTTTCAGATATATATTCAGATTTCTCTTCCATTTTGGCTAAAATTGGTGGGATAGAAGCTCATTTAAGTTTCTGTGATTTTATCATTGTGTTTTTGTTAAAAAAAATACGTCTGAAACTATTAACTTTATATTGAAACTTAAAGTTTAAATGAGAATTAGGCATATCATTCAATACAAGTACTTGTTTTTGACCTAGATCAACACCATGCTAGCATTATTTTACTAAAATTAAACGTTTATGTATGTCTTAAATCATATGTTGCTCCGTGCAACTCGTGGTTTTATCATATAGTATATGGATTGTTAAATATTTGAATTAAAATACAGGTATATCTTGCCTTTTCATTGACTTTTTCCACGAAGTATACTGTGCATTCCAATCTTATTTCAGCAGTATGCGGTGACCATATGCACCGTGAACCCTAGTATTAGCGAAAGATCGAGAGCGAAATAGCAGGGTGCTGCACCCTGCTGGGCTGGTCAAGACAGAAATGTTAAATATCTTTTGAAATTTCATATATTTTGAAAACCTTAATTAGAAGCATTATAATCATTAAAAACCTGGATTTAGCAAATTATTTGAAATTGTCTGGGCCGTCTTTCTAGCCTTCTCCTTTTTAGCAGCACCCTGTTCCTTTCTTGATCCTAGATCTTTCCCTATCGTATTCTCTATAATTACCCATTTTTGC
This sequence comes from Congeria kusceri, assembly GCA_027627225.1. Lineage (NCBI taxonomy): Eukaryota > Metazoa > Mollusca > Bivalvia > Myida > Dreissenidae > Congeria > Congeria kusceri. The sequence continues at coordinate 49,281,648 of CM051038.1, read as the reverse complement.
AATAATAGACACAAGAATGTCAAAGCTGACAAATTCTATTATTATTAGTGATTCTACAAATTCCAGTTTTAAAATTCCATTTTTTCCAACCTTAAGATGTGAAACTGTCCCTTTTAGAATAGTGTCTACATCATCAAACAAATTATTTCCACGACAGTGAAAACGTTTATTTTGTATGACTTCCATACCCAACACTATCACAATTCCAATAAATCCACCACATGTGACATATACCTGGGGTTTAGAATAAGGCAGGTTTAAGATGAAGTTTGGAAATAAATCAGAACGATGTTTTTTAGACGGGTTTCTACACCTATTGGTCCGCACGTGATGCAGGTCAACCATACAGTCTGGAAGAAGAACTTTGGTGTCCACCGAATACCTCATAAAGTATGAAATATTCCTTGAAGCCGAATTTCCGACCTCAGGGCCCATATCCACAATTCTCCTTAATGGAAACTTAGAGGCCTAGTTTAAGAAATGTCAGGTCTCTCCATGGGGTATTCCACTCTGTGCATCGGTCCACCATGAAATATCTTACCATTATCTGCAATCTGTTCTCTCAGCTGACTGAGCAATGGCCAATTGCACTGTTTCAATTGCAGCAGTGTATTGATCTAATAAGGATCGCCACACTGTGTCCACCACATGGTGCCAATACACAGGAGGTCAATACCCCAGATTGGGGTGGGGGGGGGGAGGGGTCAAATAAAGAAGGATTAAATTATGTACATTCTTGATAATAATAAAATTCCTTATGTCTGTTGCTAGTTTATGTAAAGTTTATTTTGTCTTAAAGTGGTTTAAATGTGGTAAACAACGAACAGATTCTTCTTATTTTACCTTATTTCAAGTATATTTTTTTATTTTCACAAAGAAAAATTGTACTTGAAAATTTCACTTAAATATCACTTAAAATTTCCCTTCTAAAAGGGCTTTGTGGATATGGGCCCAGTACGTCGACGAGTGCTTTACAGTTTACACTGTGAGATAAAGCAAACGGCCATATAGTTTGTGTATATATGTAAATGGCCAAGGCAGTATGCCGAATTGCCAATAAACTTTGAAACTTTGAAAACAGTTTACATAATTTCTTACGGAAATCCTTTTTTTTACGGAAATCCTGCCTTTCTTCAAAAAAAAATAATTTTTGAATGACACGTGTTCCGGTTTTGGGTGTTAATGGTTTAGTAGCTTCCATTTTGTTTTCGAAATACACATTTCTGGCTTTTTGAAAATAGCCTTTTTTAAAGTGTTAAAACCAAGGTTTAACGATGGGTGTAACGTGATCAAAAGCATACCACACGTTATTTTGATCGTTTTGACTTGCACCGATTTTTAAAATTGTATTTCCAACTGAATTTTCATCTCCGCATGCATTCACTTGTTTTAAACACTTATTTTCGTAATAAACTCAATTCCGCTGACAAGGGTTTCCGTAAAAAACAACAACATGAAACTGCTGGAAATCGATGCGACTTTGGGTATACCACTTCAATTTATATACTGTATTTAAAAAACAAAACAAAACAAACTTGGTGTGTTTGATGGGGAAAATTGGGAAAACGTCCATCGATTTAGAAAGTACGTGTTACCTGGATTATAGAAAAAAATACATATTATAGAAAAACATTTTTTTATGTGTTTTGAAATCCACACGATATTTTCGTCATCATTGCAAATATGCACAATTTGAAATCCGCGAATAGGTCCCTCTCCAGCTATTGTTGGAGAATTTTTCGGCGTAGCTGTCTAAGATCACTTTTGACCTAGATTTCTTGCGATAATTATGCAGCGGGAAAATTGAATGCCAATCGAATGGGGCAAATTTTCTAATTTTAGGGAATGCAAACTTACAACAATGGTTTAATGTATACCAACAACTGTTGCATAATTTTGGGGATTAAAATGTACATAAGTGTTTACATAAGCGGTTAAAATTAAGTTATAAGCATATTCTCGATAAACACTCTAGAACTGAGCATAAGTATGAACATATTTTCTCATTGTATGTCATGAACAGAATATTATGTTAATTCCCAGAATTAATCCACTATTTTGTTTAGCCTAGCGGTACGCTCTATAAATAACAATTGATTCTAGCGAGTTCAACACACTCACGATCATTCTAAAAATAGCGCTCTTTTAGCTGCCGGTGTATAGCTGTTATAATATGCATGCATCATTTAGCGTCCAGAGAATCATAAGAGCGAATATTTCGATAAAGGGGGAATTTATGTTATTAAACTGACTGTGCATGTTAGTTTGAAATTAAATTGCGGTTGCGTTCTGTTAATAATTAATTATAATTGCACATTTTTATCAACTTCTCCAGTCATGAGATGTTAATCAACCTATAAAAAGATATCTTTCAATAAATAAAATGTGAAATAAGTCTCTGAATACGTCGAAATGTTATTCATGTTACTTTTACTTCATTTGCGTAGGATTAATTCATGATTTGCAAAACCAATTATACACAGAAACCCTTGATACATCCTGTTCCTACCGGATATAATTTTCAATCGCCCTAGTCTTATGAAATTTGATGTTTGTGCTGTCAAAATGGAAGTCATCATTATTTCAAATGCGCTGAATGTTCTCTGAAGATTGCTTTTCATTAGGATACACGGTATAAGGCTAAAAAATAATAACATGTTTCTCAGGCACTTTTTCCTAAAAATCAGGAGGGAGGGCGATTTTTTTTTAATTATTTTTTTTTCTTATTAATTTTCATAGTAAAACAAGTAATTAAGTACCGATTAAAGACAATTTTAAGTTTTAATAACAACATAAGCATTCCTTTTTTTAATATAAAATTCTAAATATATATTTATTAATCACAAACCGTCATTTATGCAAGCTGATGTAAAACGGTAATCAATTCGAATGTTCATAACTAACATAAGTGCCTTAATTGATACGCCATCAGTAATAAAATACTTCTATTTATAGAATTTAACTTTTCGTAATTCATATTTTGTATAACTGTCAAAAATAGAAATTATTTTTGCAGTAAATCACCAATAATTGTTTGAAAGGAAAATCAACACTTGTCCATGCAGCTGGCATTTTCGATTGTTTCCATAGGACTTATATTGACAAAGATTTTCTTCAAAAATATGGAATGAAATATGAAATATTATACAAGCAAAAGCATCTACGAAACACAAGTTTAAATCAACAAATAGAACATATTAATAAAGGTTCCCAATCGAATATGACTTTTTTCAAAATTTACATAGTATACCGACAGAAAGAAAGTTACTGGAAATACCGAGGTATCTACCGGATTACTCTTCTTCCGCTGTGTTAAAATGCGGATTCGTTTAATTTTAAGCCGCTGTTCATGGGATCTTATTCAATACATCGTAATTTTAGTAATAGTTCTTTTGAACGTTTATGGTGTTTATTCGCACGGAATATGTTTCATATTTACGAAAGGCATTGTTCAAAAGCGCTTGGTACGAACGAAATACATATAATCTACACACTGGTTAACTCCAGAGTCATCACCAGTTATCGCATACAGAAAATAGACGACAGCAACTTACCAAAATTTTAATAATTCGCGGATTTCAAATGCGTGGTTTTTGCATTTTGTTCTGTAACATGCCTATTAGAAACACTTTCTACAAAGTTTTATTTTTATAAACATATTTCTGGACTGCTCCTTTACAACCCGGGCGCGATCGTCGAAAAATAGTAAATTAATATTTTTTGGCATTAAATCAAATTCGTGGCGGGTCATAAAAATACGTTGCGGCGCTGCATGAGAAACAAATCATTAACTTTTTAAGCCTATACATGATTAATTGACTTCGAAATGTGTGTGTATCATGCATAGCTAACTTCCAAGATGTAGGTAGGGTATATTACTTAAGAATAACTATACGCGTCTGATAAAAAATAATTTGCATTCGTTCCCGCAATTATTTTCGTACATTGTCAATTTGTTAAATTTGGCTGACAAATTTATATAATAATAATGTTCACGTAAATTATTTAGGTTATTCGTGTATCACCGGTGAAGACATGGGGAGATATGATCGGTTTAATTACGGTACAAATATTAATAATTATTGAATTAATCACACATTAATTTTGGGATCCGAGAAGTTTTCTTATGGTTTCCTCAAAAACCTGGGTCCGAGAAGTCTCCTTATATAGGTGGGGACCGACAAATCTGGGGTCCGAGTTGACAAGTAACCGATCATCTTGGCCCTCTTGTATCATATGTTTAGGGTAAAAATGATTTCTCGGTATATTAATGTCAACACCGAATGTCTTTTTAAAAGACATTTCTTGTTTCCCATTCATTGATTCAAGTGGCGGAAATATTTAAATGCGGGCCAATGTGCCCATTACGACAGCAGGCTAAACGGAGTTTGTCTACACTCTGAATTTTTGTAAATGTCCAGTTTTGTGTTTTGTGGTAAGGTGCATTAGATGCATAGGTATTGTTTATGATGTAACAATGTGTTTCGCGTCCAATTAAACCAGATTTTCGTGGTGTCATCTCCATTATAGCTATTTCAATGTATTTTATCTGATAAAGACATACAATATCCATAACTTACGTTTTCTTTTATATATTAAATGTAATCAACTTGTACCTATTATTTTGTTTAATATAAATAATGCAGAACTGCGCAAAGATTCAATGCATCCAGTTTGGCAGGCATTATAGCGACCTATATAGCCTGCATTTAAGTGCTTCCCTCCAAGTGGACCATTGATACGGTCACAAATATAACAGAAAACTCACTGCCTTAAACCAAAATAGGTTTTAACACCATGTGGTAATCTGCATAAACTGAAAATAGTGTATTGTCGGTCTAAATTTTGTTGATAATGAGGGGATGAAACCATTTACGGTACTGAAAATAGGGAGAATCAGGATTTTCTGTTTATAACAACGCAGCAATCGTGTATATTTATAAATCGTCTGATTTACCAGACTAGTCCATGTTTATGTTTCATTTATAATTTGTCACTGCTGTCTGTAATCAAATTGTCTACATCGTGTGTTGTATTCACATCATGCTATGTATGTATTTTCGAAGTTTATCAGGTCCTTCTGTATCGAAGCTGCATTAAGTGAGGACCCGGGGTGTGTCCCAGCACCCCTACCTAATTTTACTTTTATACTGATCGTATGTTGGGACGAATTTGAATCATAGCTGCAATTTCCAGCTATATATCGTTTACTGAAATAGTTTTCATTTTGTTGTGGTCTTGTGCTGTGGGAGGAAACCAGAGTACCCGGAGAACCCCAGCTGTCCAGTTTGGTGACCACCAACCAAACCCACTTGCGCTGTGTGTGGATCGAACCCGGGCAGCCTAGGTGAGAAGCGAGTGTACCAACCACTGCGCTAGCCGGATAGCCAACTACATCATGCTAGAAGCGTTGTAACGCTTTAAATGTTGTTGTTGTTTATCAAAAATCACAAATAACACTTGCATTTTTACCGAATGTACTTGAACAATTTTTCAAAATAACAAAACCCAGTTAAAAGGAATGACAAAGCAGTAAACATGACACATTTTACAAAGGAGCGTAGTTTTTATTTCCATGTTTTTTTATCAATAAATAACAACATGACGCAACGTTTTCAGATGAAAATATAAACTATACAACTGACACAGACAGAAATGTATGATAAACATAGAACACAATGAAACAAAAATCTTTGTCATACACATTAAACACAAATAGTGCTTAATTCATGAACTTTTAATGACTCCTTATGCTTTACATGGTAAAGTTGTTTTGTGCAAACATATTCATTTATTTTCATTATGACAAGCGTTCGAGACTTGTGTTACAAATGAAAGTGAAATATAACATTCCTTAGTAAACAATAGCGAACACATATTGTTGTCACAAGTGATTTTTTTCGGCGAATTGAGATTCTAAAAGCAGTGACAACTGAAATGTTTATTGTATAAAATTTTTCACATGTCTGGTAGAATTTTGTGTGATAAAAAGTAGTTCAGATTGTGACAGCAGTACTAGGTTTGGAAATACTATTAATAGTACATTGCAATTTATACGTACAGCAAAAGCAATGTCTCAGTGCAGAAAGACCTACAATCCTGACCACTGTTTGTATGGAATTATTAACATTCAGTAAGAGAAATAGAGACTACTAAAATGGTATGAATCCATGGGATTTATCTTTATTTCAACTAAAAATCAGGATGGTAGGGTAGGGAAAAAGATTTAGGGAAAAAAAGGTACAAGGTGCTGCTAAAAAGGGGCAGGGTGCAAAACTGGACAAGTTTGTTATTTTTAAATAAATTGGTAAATCCACGGTTTTCACAAGTCTAATGCATCTGATTAATGTTTTTAAGCATTGTCTATTCACTTGTAGTTGGATATTTGCAAAAATATGTTGTATTTCAAAAGATATTACAAGACATTACACATTGCTGTGTTGACCAGCCCAGAGGGGCAGCAGGGGGGAACCAAAAGGAGCAACCAGCCCAGAGGGGCAGCAGGGGGGAACCAAAAAGGAGCAGGGTGCAGTACCCTGCTATTTCGCTCTAGATCTTTCCCTATGGTAGGGACAATAATGGATCTGTATGTGCTCACCTCACTAGTATGATCATTAACTAGACAGGAATTCATAGGGGATGAGATATGAGATACAAGTACTATGGCCATGATGGTTGTGTGTAGTGGAATAGATCTAGGATTACTTTGAAAGTAAAACTGAAAACAGAAAAGCCCTGGTTATGATGAACTGTAATTGTTCAAGTTACATCAATAAATTTTTTGTTCTGTTCTGTAATGGAATGGATTACTTATAAAGTAAAATGGAAAACAGAAAAGCCTTGGGTTTCAACAAGCCAAGTCAAAGGTGGGTGTAAAATTTGATTTCAAACAAAAATATATTTGAAGATTCATCTTAAAATGAGTTCAAAGCCAAACTTCACCATGATGTCCTAATTCAAATGTATTTTACAACAAAACATTTCATCAAATTTGGGCGCCCAAGCAACATTCAGATGAAAGATTTCGGACAAGAGTTTTAGCGTTGTTGACAGAGACGAGACACTAGCTACAGTGTTCCCAATACCTGTCATAAATGGTGGTTCACCAAACCCCATGGAAATTATAAGTAAAATATGAATTTTAAAGGTTTTCTCATAAAAATTGTGGGTTCATCACTGAAACTAGGGGGAATCACAACCAATGATGTTGAGCTAGATAGCTAGATACTGCGAGCAGCCATGTTTGTATAAAACTCAACATCAAAGGAATTAAGTAAAGTAATAAATGGAAAATAAAGTTCATGTGCCTGCCCCCCCCCCACCCCAATGGCATCCACAAGTTTAATCGAACCCATGATGACCACTTATGATGGACAATAACAGATCACAAAAGTTCACCTGATCAATGTTCACTGTTCCGGTGAGCTTAAATGAAATAAAATACAACAGAACACTGATATATACACTACAGGATTGAGTCCTTTGAAATTAAACACAGGGCTTGCATTGAGGGAAGTTTGGGAGTAATTTACTCCAAGCTTTTGTCACGGGACTTTCAAAATTGCAGCCAGGATTTGTCTAAATGTATTCCTCTTTCACTGAATAAATTGGCATGTAAACACTTGATGAACATTGAAAAAGAACTGGCCTTAAACAAAAACTTGAAAATTTTAATTAATTTCATTTCTGAAATGCTCAGGACTTGCATGCATGTCACGCAATACTGTCAAAACTTCCAAACATAGAGCAAAACTTCCAAAATCAGAGGCCAGGAAGTTAAAACTTCCAGTTTTCAAAAGTTAATGAAAGCCCTGTAAACAGAGGATAATATGCCAGTATTTAAAACAGTGAAATATGACAATTCTGTATGAATTTAGATAAATTATCTTTTATGACAAACTGGGTTTTTATAATATCAATTCTGTATGAAATAAGCTCAATTAAAAGTTACGATATACTCAGTAATGGGTTTCATATGATAATTCTTTATGAACGTAGCACAATTACCTGTACCGATATAACATTTTTTTTTTTTTTTAGTTCTTTCCAACAAAGAAAATATGTCTAATATGTAATACATAATGTATCCTTTTTAAAACCACAGTCATACTTTGAATGTTCCTGTTATTCTTGGATAATAATCAAGTGCTTAATGTTAATTGTTGCTGGACTCGGCCACAGATCTGACTACCACAAGAGTTGAATTGAATTACTGTGAAGTAAAACAAAGTCTTGATGACATATATCTACATGACTATCCACACTTCTATTTACAACCAATTCACAACTTATCCTGTTTCATACTGCCTGTCACGCCATGTGTATTCATACGTTTTGCAAGTTTGGCACACAGATAATGCCAAACAGTCTTCCAGTCGAAGCATTTCACATGTTCCCACAGGGCAATTCCCAGAGTGATTCCACACTTCCATGGTGTCACAGCAGTCCAGTTTACCACATATAAACCTTGCCCTGTTGCCCACAGACAGTCACAGACAACTTCAAGATCCATCTTCTATTCACCATGGCTCAACACTCAAACTGTCGAACAACTTCAAATTCTTTCCACACATTCCCATCAGGTAAAGGCTAGTCCCAATGTCACTGTAGCAATTTTCCAGTAACGATCTCATAAACCATTCGCCGTCTGAAGTAGGGCATGTGTTGCTGAAACCAGAAATACAAGACCTGTTAATTACGAATACCCCTGTCCGAGTCAATTTGCTCGGTAATTGGTATTTACTCGAAATACTAGGACACTCAGGGCTCGAATTTAATTTTTTTTTCTACTTACAAAAAAATGCGAGCAGCTTTAATTCCAACTCGCAAAATCAAAAAATTTCTCGCAAATTTTGCTGGAAATATAAAAAGCAAGTTTGGACTTTAGTTTAGTAGTATAAAACAATTTAAGGAGTACTGAACATTCATATTTTTCGCTTCGATGTCATGTTTGTTTTTAACGTTCAAGGTCAATGAACACGTGTGAATCGACTGTGTCACGTTGTTTATAGCAATACCGGCCTAACATATATCTGTATTAAACGCAAACCAGTCTACATTACAAGGTGCGCGCTTCCTCATACGGGTATTGAGACGTTCTATATATTGACCTACGGATCAGCATTCATGACATCGAGCGCATTCAGCAATATATAAATCGTTTTTTTTTCACTATTTCTTTACTCGCAAAAAAATGCTAGTGGCTTATAACGTCACTCGCAATCTGTATTTTTCACTCGCATTTTGCGAGTGTGCGAGTGTTAATTTCGAGTCCTGGACACAGAAAAATTCATTATCTTTCAGTGTCGAAAAACAGAGATTTAATACAGTAATGCAAACGGCCACAGCACACCAACAAAGATATATTCAAGCATTAATTTATATTCTTAAAGACTTCACAAATGTCGGATCACTTTTGTCCGAACTCTATACCTGTGTAAAAGTGATGGGAGCCTCCCTGGTAATGTAGTCAGCAAATTTACAGGCAAACATCCCGCAGTCTGAGCCATTCATCTGCTGTGGGATATCCTGCAATCAACAGAAAATACACCAGCGTGCATACCAAGTTCCAACCAAAAATCCATGATTTTTCCAAGATTTTTCTATGGCATAGCTCAGTTTTCCATGATACAATCTGAACATACAGAAGTCCAAATAGTACACAGATATCCACATTTTATTTGATCTACATATTACAATTATTTGTCTAGGCTGATACGCCACCCTGTAGAATAGAATTGCTTGTAGTACTGCAATACATGTCCGTCCATCATTACGTTCTCATGTGTAAGCTCTGCAATTGCTTGTAGTACTGCAATACATGTCCGTCCATCATTACACTCTCATGTGTAAGCTCTGCTTTCATTTGTAAGCTCTAACAGGCATCTTCAAGGCGACTTTTCAACTTTCCATGACAAGTTTTGAAAATTCCATGATTTTTCCATGATAAAATCCAAATTATCAAAATTCCAAGATTTTCCAATTTGGGGCCGAAATTCTGCCCCATTCCCCTGCTTAAAAAGTATATATTTTTCCCCTATATCTACCTTAAATTCCCCTCAGAATGGAAGCTTTAATTTGAAAAAAAAAGACCAAACTTGGACAAAAATTGACTTAGATACAGGAATTTTTGTTAACAAACAAAGGAATTTTTCATCAAAACAAAATTTAGTGCATAATCTGAAGTTGTCATTTGTAGCAAAACAATTGATTAATTTTGTGATTTATGACGATTAAAAATAATAAACTATATACGTTCTTGGTATCAAATTGTTTGTTTTGTCGAATCTGATATATTTTTACTGAAACTGTTGACTTTATAGTTGTTTCCGAATAATATGGCGTACCTCCAAACATTGACTGATATAAACGCTACTGACCTGATATAAAAAATGAGGCACCTTTTGTATCAGGTCGATATCAGCATAGTGGTATGATAATTCATTAATGTTTTTTAACGAACTAGAATATAAACATGTAATAATGCTTTTCGAAAAAAAAAAATCCCCTTTTGCTGTAAATTTCCCCATCTGAAGGGCCCCGCCACCTTTCCCCAAAAAGTGAAAAAAACACACACTGTGGTTGGCATTATGAGTCGTGAAAGTCTGGCAAATAAACAGGGATACTAAGCCTCTAGTAATCTACCAATACAAAAACGCATAAAAATATAGTCATGCAAATTAATAACAATATATCCATGGAAATAAATAATAACAATGTATCCATGCAAAATACATCTCTAAAATGAAGATCTAATATTTGACAGACAACAGCTGAACTGAAGATATAGTGAAACACTGAGTTTCCCCAAAGTGTTTTTTTTCTCATTATATTTTGCGGTGCATTACCGGTAATTTTATTTTAACCTAGAACCCAATTGTGGGTTTTTTCATACATTTCATATAAAAACAAGGTGTTTATGCAACAGGTACTTCTCCCTGCAATGTCATAAAAAATCAAATCCTATTATTGTTAGGATCTGAAGACATCGTATAACAGGTCACGTTCAAATGACCTTCCGAACAATAATACATCAGCCCTGCTGCGCCCAATGAAATTGCCTTTTGCACAGCAATGTTTGGACACGTTTTTTTTTTAAAGTGATGCATTTCCAGGTGATCCTCGGGAATAAATAATTTACAGTTAATTTACACGGAGATAACAATGGATACAGTGGTACCTTAGGCGATTCAACATCCAAAGTTCACGTTCATTTCGTGCGTAGTATTTGTGGTTTATATATGAAGTTATACCGCAAGATTTTGAAGGTAACAGTTTGATTGGCTCATGAAAAGGTCATCTGAACGTGACCCCTAATGCGAAGTCATCAGATCCAGTCAGTGGATAATATAGTAGCGTCAGACTGAAGAAGGATTTTTGTCACAGAGCAATCTTTAAAATATCAAGTATGGTGAAGATCTGATGAATCCTGTTGGACTTATATAGTGGAAATAGCAAAAAACTGCCAATTTTAGATAACTTAAGGGCCATAACTACTTGGCTGTTTATTGGACTTTGACTTGGCTAAGATATTATGCCCAGACACATTTCCATTAAGTTTGGTGAAGTTCGGATGAAAACTGTTGGACCTATTTTTCTGAATAATGATCATTATGTCATTTTTGTTAGGCAGTAAATTGGTAATTCTGAGTCTGATCACTGAGGGAAAAGATGAGGCGTGTTATGAGAAAACCAGGCTTAATACATGCGCGTAAAGCGTCATCCTAATCCAGGACGGCACATTTCACACACGCATTAAGTCCGGCTTTCCCATCACATGCCTCATACGATTTTTCTAAAAAATTCAAAGTACTGGATTCAACAAAAACTTGTTCTAACACAACTACTGCGTTACGTGCCACTGCCTCAACAGATATACAGTTCTTCTAAATGTCACACGTTAACATTAAGCTCCAACCTTCATCGTGACTGTACTCCAGCCAGTGAGATCCAGCTCTTTCTTCTTCTTTTCCTTGCTTTCATCACTAAGGTAAGTCCTGACATTAAGGGAAACGCATACATGTATGTAACGATGGAGAAAAGACAAACATATTCTCCAAAGTACAAGTGTTGGCAATATGATAGGTATGCATTAAAGATACTGAACACCAGATGGGCATACAAATGTGCGTTCTTTTGTAGTTATGCCTGAACGGTAAAAACGTGTAAAACATCAGTATTTGTATAGAACATGTTCAAATACTGACATTAACTACATAATTCATAATTTGAAAGACAAGCTGATTCAGCTCGCACTTTCCTTGAACCCGGTATTCCCGATTTAAAAATACCGCTTTTCCCCCCAATACAAGCACCTGACTCACGTGTGCGCATGCGCAACTGAACAAAACCAAACTGTCACTTGATTATCCTAAATACAAACAGCGCTATTTTTAAATTGCTAGATGGCTTATAGCATCTGCAGACGCTATAGATTTTTAGGAAGATAAAACGGAGGAAAACTACATAAAATCATTGTTTTTCAGGTAAATAAAAACAAATGCGTCTAATTTTTAATGTGTTCTTACCAATATGTAAGAAATTAGTGTATTTTTAACAATTTTCTATCATTTTCAAAATTAGACCATCTGGAGATCAGTCCCTTTAATGTATACATGTACACATTATGACACTCCTTGCCAAAAAAGATATGTGGCACGTCGTTGAAAAACCGGACATAATGCATGTGTGTTAAGTGTCGTCCCGGATTAGTCTGTGCAGTCCGCACAGGCTAATCCAGGATGGCACTTTCCGCCTACAGTGGATTTATGTTTAGAAAAGACTTCCTTGAATCTGAAAATACCATAAAAGCGGAAAGTGCCGTCCCGGATTAGCCTGTCTGGACTGCACAGGCTGATCCGGGACGACACTTTACGCACATGCATTAAGACCGGTTATCTCACGACGCCCCTCAGATAAACAAGATTCTGTGTTTGATAAACACTCGTGCCCCCATTTGGTGCTGGGTAGCCCATTTCTTAATCCAAATTAGGTCAAGCTCAAAGTGAGGTTGGATGATATGGGTGGATTGGGGATGGTCATAAGCAACAACTGTGTATCTAAGCGTTGTAGCAAGTGGTGTTGGTGCTAGACGAAATGGTAAAATCTAGTTAACCAAGTAACAGCCCATTTGAATTATTTTAAGTGCAAATTAGGTCAAGGTCAAAGTGAGGTTGGGTGATATGGGTGGCATGGGAATGGTCATAAGTAACAACTGTGTAAATATCCAAGTGTTGTAGTAAGTGGTGTTGGTGCTAGACGAAACAGTAAAATATAGTCAAACAAGAAATTGCACTTTTGAATTATTACGAAACAGTAAAATCTACTTAACCTTGTCACGGACGGAAGGACAGACAGGTCAAATTAGGTCAAGGTCAAAGTGAGGTTGGGTGATATGGGTGGATTAGGAATGGTCATAAGCAACAACTGTGTAAGTATCCAAGTGTTGAGGTAAAGTTGGTAAACAAGATGGTAAAATCTAGTTAACCAAGAAATAGCACTTTTGAATTATTACAAGTCCAATTAAGTCAAGTGACAGTCAGATTAGGGGATATGGGTGGATTGGGAATGGTAATAAGCAACTGTGTAAGTATCCAAGTGTTGTAGTAAGTGGTGTTAGACGAAACGGAAAAATCTAGTTAATCAAGAAATAGGCCCTTTAATTATTCTATTATAATTATTTAAGTATAAATTAGGTCAAGGTCAAAGACGAAATGGTAAAATCTAGTTAACCAAGGAACAGCCCATTTGAATTATTTTAAGTGCAAATTAGGTCAAGGTCAAAGTGAGGTTGGGTGAAATGGGTGGATTGGAAATGGTCATAAGCAACAGTTATGTAAGTATCCAAGTGTTGTAGTAAGTGGTTTGATGCTAGTTGAAACAATAAAATCTAGTTAACCTTGTAAAGAATCATGGATGGAATTACGGACAGACAGGGCAATCACTAAATGCTTCCTGCATCAAGATGCCAGGGGCATACAAACAAGTTTAATGATAGCAATGGAAAGATTTCACTTTTTACACTCTATTTTCGGTCATTGGTTTCTGTCTCAACTGGAAAGGAAAATAAAATGTAAATGAAAGTATTACAAGGTTAAATGTGGCGCATCGTGAGAAAACCGGTCTTAATGCATGTGCGTAAAGTGTCGTCTTGGATGGCACTTTCCGCCTAGAGTGGATTTATGTTTAGAAGAGACTTCCTTGAAACAGAAAATTGCATTAATGCGGAAAGTGCCGTCATGGATTAGCCTGTGCGGACTGCACAGGCTAATCCAAGACGACACTTTACGCACATGCATTATGTCCGGTTTTCCCACGACGCGCCTCAAATGTAATTTTAATTCCTAAATGAAATGCATCATCGCTGGTGTAATTGTCTGGTGACATCTAACATCACAGTACGTACTTGAGAAGGTTAAGGCACTTTTGGTTCGTTCCACCCATGGAATCGTAATACTGGATTTCCTTCTTTTTGAAGTTTATAACCTGTAGTGAAAACAAAAGTAACAATTGTTTAAAGAAAAAAAAACAACAACAACACATGCAGAGCGACTACAACATTGAACATACATAATCAACAACTACTGAAAGCACACAATACAGTGAGTTTGTCCCTTATTTAACCGGGCCGGGTAAAAGCACCCATTCCTAATGACAAATATGGTTCGTTTTTCCCAATTGGAATGAAAACATTCCCAAATAAGAAGTATGTGTGTGTGTGTGTGGTGAATTGTTATCGAGTAGATGGGGATTCTCTCCCATATAGCCAGAAGCCCATGAAGACTAGTTAGGTTAAGGGGGATAGTGCAAGATATAGGAGATGGGATGGGGATTCTCTCCCATATATCCATTGGCCCATGGAGACTAGTTAGGTTAAGGGGGATAGTGCAAGATATAGGAGATGGGATGGGGATTCTCTCCCATATAGCCATTGGTCCATGAAGACTAGTTAGGTTAAGGGGGATAGTGCAAGATATAGGAGATGGGATGGGGATTCTCTCCCATATAGCCATTGGCCCATGAAGACTAGTTAGGTTAAGGGGGATAGTGCAAGATATAGGAGATGGAATGGGGATTCTCTCCCATTTATCCATTGGTCCATGAAGACTAGTTAGGTTAAGGGGGATAGTGCATGGTATAGGAGATAGGATGGGGATTCTCTCCCATATAGCCATAGGCCCATGAAGACTACTTAGGTTAAGGGGGATAGTGCAAGATATAGGAGATGGGATGGGCATTCTCTCCCATATAACCATAAGCCCATGAAGACTTGTTAGGTTATGGGGGATAGTGCATGATATAGGAGATGGGATGGGGATTCTCTCCCATATAGCCATTGGCCCATGAAGACTAGTTAGATTAAGGGGGAAAGTGCAATATATAGGAGATCGGATGGGGATTGTCTCCCATATAGCCATTGGTCCATGAAGACTAGTTAGGTTAAGGGGGATTGTGCAAAATATAAGAGATGGGATGGTGATTCTCTCCCATATAGCCATTGGCCCATGAAGACTAGTTAGATTAAGGGGGATAGTGCAAAATATAGGAGATGGGATGGGGATTCTCTCCCATATAGCCATTGGCAAATGAAGACTAGTTAGGTTAAGGGGGATAGTGCAAGATATAGGAGATGGGATGGGGATTCTCTCCCATATAGCCATTGCCCCATGAAGACAAGTTAGGTTAAGAGGGATAGTGCAAGATATAGGAGATGGGATGGGGATTCTCTTCCATACAGACATTGGCCCATGAAGACTAGTTAGCTTAAGGGCGATAGTGAAACATATAGGAGATGGGATGGGGATTCTCTCCCATACAGACATTGGCCCATGAAGACTATTTAGGTTAAGGGGGATAGTGCAAGACATAGGAGATGGGATGGGGTTTCTCTCCCATATAGCCATCGGCCCATGAAAACTAGTTAGGTTAAGGGGGATAGTGCATGATATAGGAGATGGGATGGGGATTCTCTCCCATATAGCCATTGGCCCATGAAGACTAGATAGGTTAAGGGGATAGTGCATGATATAGGAAAATGGGATGGGGATTCTCTCCCATATAGCCATTGGCCCATGATGACTAGTTAGGTTAAGGGGGATAGTACATGATATAGGAGAAGGGATGGGGATTCTCTCCCATATAGCCATTGGCCCATGAAGACTAGTTAGGTTAAGGGGGATAGTGCAATATATAGGAGATGGGATGGGGATTCTCTCCCATATAGCCATTAGCCCATGAAGACTAGTTAAGTTAAGGGGGATAGTGCAAGATATAGGAGATGGGATGGGGATTCTCTTCCATATAGCCATTGGCCCATAAAGACCAGTTAGGTTAAGGGGGTTAGTGCAAGATATAGGAGATGGGATGGGGATTCTCTCCCATATAGCCATTGGCCCATGAAGACTAGATAGGTTAAGGGGATAGTGCATGATATAGGAAAATGGCATGGGGATTCTCTCCCATATAGCCATTGGCCCATGAAGATTAGTTAGGTTAAGGGGGATAGTACATGATATAGGAGATGGGATGGGGATTCTCTCCCATATAGCCATTGGCCCATGAAGACTAGTTAGGTTAAGGGGGATAGTGCGAGATATAGGAGATGGGAGTAGGATTCTCTCCCATATTGAAATTGGCCCATGAAGACAAGTTAGGATAAGGGGGATAGTGCAAGATATTGGCTATGGGATGGGGATTCTCTCCCATGTAGCCATTGCCCCATGAAGACTAGTTAGGTTAAGGGGGATAGTGCAATATACAGGAGATGGGATGGGGATTCTCTCCCATATAGCCATTAGCCCATGAAGACTAGTTAAGTTAAGGGGGATAGTGCAAGATATAGGAGATGGGATGGGGATTCTCTTCCATATAGCCATTGGCCCATAAAGACTAGTTAGGTTAAGGGGGATAGTGCAAGATATAGGAGATGGGATGGGGATTCTGTCCCATATAGCCATTGGCCCATGAAGACTAGTTAGGTTAAGGGGGATAGTGTAAGATATAGGAGATGGGATGGGGATTCTCTCCAATATAGCCATTGGCCCACGAAGACTAGATAGGTTAAGGGGGATAGTGCATGATATAGGAGATGGGATGGGGATTCTCTCCCATATAGCTATGGGCACATGCAGACTAGTTAGGTTAAGGGGGAGAGTGCAAGATATAGGGGACGGGATGGGGATTCTCTCCCATACAGCCATTGCCCCATGATGACTAGTTAGGTTAAGGGGGATAGTGCAATATATAGGAGATGGGATGGGGATTCTCTCCCATATAGCCATTGGCCCATGAAGACTAGTTAGGTTAAGGGGGATAGTGCAAGATATAGGAGATGGGATGGGGATTCTCTCCCATATAGCCATTGGCCCATGAAGACTAGTTAGGTTAAGGGGGATAGTGCAAGATATAGGAGATATAGGAGATGGGATGGGGATTCTCTCCCATATAGCCATTGGCCCATGAAGACTAGTTAGGTTAAGGGGGATAGTGCATGATATAGGAGATGGGATGGGGATTCTCTCCCATATAGTCATTGGCCCATGAAGACTAGTTAGGTTAAGAGGATAGTGCATGATATAGGAGATGGGATGGAGATTCTCTACCATACAGCCACTGGCCCATGAAGACTAGTTAGGTTAAGGGGGATAGTACATGATATAGGAGATGGGATGGGGATTCTCTCCCATATAGGCATTGGCCCATGAAGACTAGTTAGGTTAAGGGGATAGTGCAAGATATAGGAGATGGGATGGGGATTCTCTCCAATATAGCCATTGGCCCACGAAGACTAGTTAGGTTAAGGGGGATAGTGCATGATATAGGAGATGGGATGGGGATTCTCTCCCATATAGTCATTGGCCCATGAAGACTAGTTAGGTTAAGGGGATAGTGGATGATATAGGAGATGGGATGGAGATTCTCTCCCATATAGCCACTGGCCCATGAAGACTAGTTAGGTTAAGGGGGATAGTACATGATATAGGAGATGGGATGGGGATTCTCTCCTATATATCCATTGGCCCATGAAGACTAGTTAGGTTAAGGGGGATAGTGCAAGATATAGGAGATGGGATGGGCATTCTCTCCCATATAGCTATTGGCACATGCAGACTAGTTAGGTTAAGGGGGAGAGTGTAAGATATAGGGGATGGGATGGGGATTCTCTTCCATATAGCCATTGCCCCATGATGACTAGTTAGGTTAAGGGGAATAGTGCAATATATAGGAGATGGGATGGGGATTCTCTCCCATATAGCCATTAGCCCATGAAGACTAGTTAGGTTAAGGGGGATAGTGCAAGATATAGGAGATGGGATGGGGATTCTCTCCCATATAGCCATTGGCCCATGAAGACTAGTTAGGTTAAGGGGGATAGTGCAAGATATAGGAGATGGGATGGGGATTCTCTCCCATATAGCCATTGGCCCATGAAGACTAGTTAGGTTAAGGGGGATAGTGCATGATATAGGAGATGGGATGGGGATTCTCTCCCATATAGTCATTGGCCCATAAAGACTAGTTAGGTTAAGGGGATAGTGCATGATATAGGAGATGGGATGGAGATTCTCTACCATACAGCCACTGGCCCATGAAGACTAGTTAGGTTAAGGGGGATAGTACAAGATATAGGAGATGGGATGTGGATTCTCTCCCATATAGCCATTGGCCCATGAAGACTAGTTAGGTTAAGGGGGATAGTGCAAGATATAGGAGATGGGATGGGGATTCTCTCCCATATAGCCATTGGCCCATGAATACTAGTTAGGTTAAGGGGATAGTGCATGATATAGGAAATGGGATGGGGATTCTCTCCCATATAGCCATTGCCCCCTGAAGAGTAGTTAGGTCAAGGGGGAAATTGCATGATATAGGAGATGGGATGGGGATTCTCTCCGATATAGCCATTGCCCCCTGAAGACTAGTTAGGTTAAGGGGGATAGTGCATGCTATAGGAGATGCCCCAGTCCTGAGGCAACCCTGGTTCTTCAAATGCCCTGTGTGAAGCACCTAGTACACTGCACCTCGGTTTAATGTCTAATGCGAAAGACGTGTTAGTAGGTTAGGGTGTAGCGGGGCTCGAACCTGCAACCCCCGATTGTGAAGCTAGTGCGTTACCAATAGACCGCAGATCTGCTACTAATCAGAAGTTACAAAATCCTAAATACATAGAAAGTGTGAATCTAAGTTGTAAATCATGAAATTTATAGTATGGTTATACATGTAGCTAAATACCATTAAAATACTAAGTTCAACAAATACAACACTAGTTTTAAGTTATTCATTGAGTAAAAATGTATCCTTTAAGTTTTCCCAATAGCAAGAATTTATGACATGGAATTTCCAATCTGATGGAAAATGGACCCATTCCAACAGGGGTGAAAAAAATAGTTGCAATAGAACACAAACATATCATTAAATGTGGCGCGTTGTGAGAAAACCAGAGTTAATGCATGTGCGTTGTCGTCCCCGGTTAGCCTCTGCAGTCCGCACAGGTTAATCCTGGACGGCACTTTCCGCCTACAGTGGATTTATGTTTAGAAGAGACTTTCTTGAAACAGAACATACCATAAAAGCGGAAAGTGCTGTCCCGGATTAGCCTGTGCGGACTGCACAGGCTGATCCGGGACGACGCTTTACGCACATGCATTAAGACCGGTTTTCCCACGATGCGCCTCAAATATTTCTAATAGCATCCTTAAACATACATTATCTACATGTAGATTGTTTTCATGACACAAAAGGCCTCAGACTGTTATTTGCATTTACATCAAATTCAGCACATACAACATTGCTTAAGACCATTACATGAAATGTAAATGTTTGGTGGTTTTTGTTTGAATAATTTTGGAAATTTTTGGTTTATAACGGCTGTAAGCTTTAATGATTCACATTTTCTGAATAAGACAAATTTTATAGCTTCTGGAAGTTGAGAATGTTTTTTTTTGTTTACTTTTAAATAGATTACATGTTCAAAACAACTATTTAATATGGTTGATATTACTTTTTATTATACCTCACTTTTGCCTACAATGATAAATTCCCATTACCCAAGAAATAGATATTTTGACTGTCAAAAACACTTCAACCTTTTTGACACGTGACCATGCGAAAGTGACTATCAGGACATGTGACTGCGCTGACATTTTGAATGTCATATAAGGGCAAGTAACTGCGTTAGTTAGTTTTTAGCCACATCATGAAAAGATTGTCTCCCCTGTCGCGACATCACTATTCAATTTGTCAACAAGCGATTCTCATCAAAGTTAATTGTCAGAAAAATAGTTTGCAAGTATTTCTAAAGGTGAAAGAAGATTTAGACATTGTTGAATCTTGATAGGCAGAATTAAGCATGTGAACTTTTTTACTCAAATTTGTTTGGTATAATAAAATAAATATCAAATGGCAACGTGTGTGAAACTGATATTGTCAACACTCAAAACAGAATATCACCACTCGGCATTCGCCTCAGGTGACATTCTGCCCTCGGGTTGACAATATCAATGTCACACAGGCTGCCATATGATATTTATATAACACAGATTCAGAAAAAAAGCAGGCTAAAGTGTAACAGTGACAAACAGTGATTTGCTGCCATTTTCAACTTATACATTATTACAGTAAATTATCAACATTACTATATTTTTGAATTTATTTTGTACTCTCTTCAGACACGGTCACATCAACTGCTTAATGGTTCTGTGGGGTTTGCGGCAAAAATGTTCAGAACAAGAGGGCCCTAAAGGCCCTAGGACACTCACCTGAGACCTAGTAACCCAATTGGAATTGCATCCCCGAGGCGTGGCTTATTTTTATCCCAGGGCATAAGTTGAACAACCTTGAACAAACCTCTGGGCCTTGCGGTTTCAGGTAAAGATTTTTAAAGTCATTTTGATATTTAAGTGTATATAAACCATGTGACCGCTCGGGGGTGGCCAGATTTGATCCCAGGGGCATAATTTGAACAATCTTTGGGGAGGACCACTATGCAATGTTACGTACCAAATATGAAAAGCTGTGGGCCTTGCCGTTTCAGAGATTTTAAAAGTCATTCTGCTATTTAAGTCTATATAAACCATGTGACCCCCCCCCTCGGGCGTGACCAGTTTTGACCCCAGGGGCATAATTTGAATAATATTTGTAGCGGACAACTATACAATGTTACATACCAAATATGGAACCACTAGGCCTTTGCGGTTTCAGAGGAGAAGAATTATGCTATTTAAGTCTATATTAACCATGTGACCCCTGGGGTGTGGTCTGTTTTGATCCATGGGACATAATTTGAACAATCTTTGTAGAGGACCACTAAAGGATGTTAAATACAAAATACGAAACTTCTGGGCCTTGCGTTTTCAGAGAAGATTTTTAAAGACATTTTGCTATTTAAGTTTATATAAACCATGTGACCCCAGGGGCGTGGCCAGTTTTGACCCAAGGTGCATAATTTGAACAACCTTTGTAGAGGACCACTATACAATTTTACATACCAAATAAGAAACCTCTGGATCTTGTGGTTTCTGAGGAGAAGATTTTTAAAGTCATTCAGTTATTTAAGTCTATATAAATCATGTGACCCCCGGGGCGTGGCCAGTTTTAACTGCAGGGGCATAAATTGAACAATATTTGTAGAGGACCACTATAGGATGTTACATACCAAATATGAAACCTCTGGGCCTTGCAGTTTCAGAGAAGAAGATTTTTAAAGACATTTTGCTATTTAAGTTTATATAAACCATGTGACCCCCAGGCATGGCCTGTTTTGACCCCAGGGCCATAATTTAAACAATCTTTGTAGAGGACCACTTTAGGATGCCACATACCAAATATGAAACCTCTGGGCCTTGTGGTTTCAGAGGATAAGATTTTTAAAGTCATTTTGCTATACATTCTATATAAACCATGTGACCCCCGGGACGTTGCCTGTTTTGACCCCAGGAGCATAATATGAACAATCTTTGTAAAGGACATCAAAAGGATGTTGCATACCAAATATGAATACTCTGGGCCTTGCAGTTTCAAGAAGAAGATTTTTAAAGTCATTTTGCTATATATTCTATATAAAACATGTGAACCCCAGGGCATGGCCAGTTCAAACCCCATGGGCATAATTTGAACAATCTTTGTAGAGGACCACGATAGGATGTTACATACCACATATGAAACCTCTGGGCCTTGTGGTTTCAGAGAAGATTTTTAAAGTCATTTTGCTATATATTCTACATAACCATGTGACCCCCAGGCCTTTCCCGTTTTGACCCCAGGGGCATAATTTGAACAATCTTTGTTTAGGACCACTATAGGATGTTACATACCAAATATGAAACCTCT
The DNA here is from genome assembly GCA_027627225.1 of Congeria kusceri. Lineage (NCBI taxonomy): Eukaryota > Metazoa > Mollusca > Bivalvia > Myida > Dreissenidae > Congeria > Congeria kusceri. The sequence continues at coordinate 49,259,322 of CM051038.1, read as the reverse complement.
GTGCCCAGCGGTTTCAGAGATTTTTAACGTTTACACTTTTCAAATCTATTTTTAGCTCTGGTGACCTACATATGCAGCGGACCGGAAAGATTTGAACTTTTAAAGATGTTCACCCAAGGATCATTCCTGTGAAGTTTGGTGAAAATCTGCCAAGCGGCATAGGAGGAGATGTTGTTTGAATAAAAAGTTGATGATGCACACACGCAAGCACGACGGACAACGGGCGATCACAAAAGCTCACCATGAGCACTTTGTGCTCAGGTGAGCTAATAAAAAAACACAACTATTGATTTTTTTAAAATTCAACCTGAAAAACAGTTATCATAATTACCCTAGCACAAGCCAGTATGCCCTGCACTGGCAAATGTTGACTCAAGCTCTGGTTTTTAGTTTTATATAGGCGGAGTTGTAACAATTTCTGTATTTCTTGTAGTAGTGTAAGAATTCTGGGGTGGTATTCCAGAAACATCTTAAGTGAAATCTTATTCTTAGCTTTAAAATCATCATTTTTCTTAAACATTTTATTTCATTTATACATGAAATTCTGCTAAATATCCACAAATTATTAACTTATTATTAACTACTATTTACTTAACAATTATTGGATTCATTAATTTTTATATGTAATTTTAAAAATATTACCTTACCAAAAATGGGCATTAAGTGAAAATATTTTAAGATAAACTGATGATGTTTCTGGCCCCTGGTTTGCTTGGCAAAACTGTTAATTTCAAAAGTTCTAGATGACAGCAACTTACTGCAAGACACCAGTGCATGCCGAGATGTACAGGCACTATGATGTAGTCAACGGCCAGTATATCCACGGTCTTGGTCCATCGTCGCACCGACTGCTGACCGCCGTTCATGATTTTCGGGTAGAAGAATGTGTTAAAGGCGTGAACCTTGGGCATGTTGGGCCTGCTGCCTCTCTCCATTAGAAGGTTCATGTAGAAGTTTATGACCTGAAAACACATAGCAGACAGGATCATTAACATTCAGGGTGGAGATAGTAATATGTAAATATTGCATTCTTTGAGGGCGATCTAATGCATTTTGCCAACCCGAGGAAATACGAAGCTGCGGGCAAAAGTATTTTTTGAGGGTTGACAAAATGCACTATGGCCCTCAAAGAAGGCAATATTTATTATACCAAAACAGGGCTTCTCAATAAATAATGCGCTTTTGTAACACAGAGTAATTTACTCACAGATCAACCTGTTTATCACTATGTCATAGCGGGTGATATTGTAGTGTAGTTAAAATTTTTGACTGCTTCGTTTTTATATGAACAAAGAAGGAAAACAAAAGGGTGAGGTATAATAACAGCGAATACTGAAAAACTATTAAGGTGCTGTTCAGGTTTCGCTTTTTTATTAGCAGTTACGAAGAACAATAGACCTTTCAGGTTTTTTAAACTACTCCCTAGCTATTGTAAAAGGATTATTCTAACATGATACTCTCTAATTTTTCTAGAGACTGAAAGCAAAATTATCGTCGTTAAATTACCCAATAAACTACTCACAATGTAGTTCCCATTCTGAGCAGAGCATAGTAAAAAGTAGTTCCAATTACAATAATATATGTCAAATCATGTTACAATCAAAATAATTTTCGAATTAACGTTGTTTATCGGCCAATAAACATCTCTTTGTCGTTCTGATGCATGGCTATTAAACAACTCCGGCTCATGCTCTCGTGGTTTCATTCCTACGCATCAGAACTCCACATCGTCGTTTATTGGACGATAAACGATGATAAATTGAAAATTATTTCTTCATCGATAACCTTAAGCACGTCACAAGCTTTAAGCGTGTTCTTTTGTGAAGAATGGGGTGACAGTTCAACACGTAATATTTGTGTACAATGATTTGATCAATCACTAGATTGATTTGTGTATGATTGACGTGTACAATGATTTGATCAATCACTAGATTGATTTGTGTATGATTGACGTGTACAATGATTTGATCAATCACTAGATTGATTTGTGTATGATTGACGTGTACAATGATTTGATCAATCACTAGATTGATTTGTGTATGATTGACGTGTACAATGATTTGATCAATCACTAGATTGATTTGTATATGATTGACGTGTACAATGATTTGATCAATCACTAGATTGATTTGTGTATGATTGACGTGTACAATGATTTGATCAATCACTAGATTGATTTGTGTATGATTGACGTGTACAATGATTTGATCAATCACTAGATTGATTTGTATATGATTGACGTGTACAATGATTTGATCAATCACTAGATTGATTTGTGTATGATTGACGTGTACAATGATTTGATCAATCACTAGATTTGTAGATTTGTGTATGATTGACATTTGTGTTAAGGTTAATCAAAATTGACCAATTGACAAGAGTTTATTGACCATACGTTTAGGCATTCAGAAAGCTAGGTCTTCCTCGTTTGATGGAGAAATACATTTGAGGCGTGTTGTGGGAAAACCGGTCTTAATGCATGTGCATAAAGTGACATCACGGATCAGCCTGTGCAGTCCGCACAGGCTAATCCAGGATGGCTCTTTCCGCCTACAGTGGATTCATGTTTAGAAGAGACTTCCTTGAAACAAAAAATACCATAAAAACGGAAAGTGCCGTCCTGGATTAGCCTGTGCGGACTGCACATGCATTAAGTCCAGTTTTCCCACGACGCGCCTCATTTCTATTCTGTAAATTGTGAAAATCCCTTAATTGGGAAAAAACAGAGAACAGTACAATTTCTTTAAAAGTTCGTATGAGTCCAAGAATTTCTTAGTTTTGGCAACATACACATGTACTTTAGATATATTTTACAAAACAACTCTGTTTATAAGTTCCAGTTTGCTGTCTAGTTTGGAGGAGAAAATTATAACTTATTAATTTGGAAAAAAATATCACGGAGTTAGATTGATGCAGAATCCTGCATATTGATGCAAGCAAATTGCAATTTTCCTCTAGTCTTTTAAAAGCAAAAGGGTCGTTGTTGCGAAACTGAAAGTAATAATTTTTTCCTGATATTTATGTCCAGTGCGCATCACATTCGCACAGTGACGTCATGTTGAAACCTGCTATTTTCGTCGTTATCAAATTTTTAGGTTACACTCGATCTACTTAAGGAGCCTCTTTTGTTCCTTTAATTATGTTCATATGGGCATGTGTTCAGTGTTTTAACAATGTTTAATCGTTACAACTGTTGAACTTACTACTGATTAGCTAATTGGCGAATTGACGTTACGATGGACCGATGATTGACAGGTCGATTATCCAATCAGATCGCACAACTGATAAGCATGTGTTTCATCCGCTATTTTGTTCGTCAAACTTACCAACTTGTCGGACATTCCAGTAATTGTTATATTTTTGTATTCACCCTTTGGTGGAGTGTAATCTTTAGAAATAAAAGTGAAAGTTTGTTCAGTTCTACGGAATTCCTAGATTTTAAAAATAACATGCATATGCGTAATGATGACGTAGATTTAGTTTACACAGTCACAGGATTTAAAAGTACAAGTGGTGTAGGATAATTCAAGATAAATAAACTCGTAGATCTGCGTTAAAATGTCAAACTATCGAAATGTACTGTGAAAGTATGTTCAGAAAGGGATACTTATACGTAAGTGTTTTCTATATTGGTTAAACACTGATTGTCAAAGTTAACATTTTCTTCTGGAGCATCTTGATTCATTTTACTGCTCTCTCTATGAAATCGACATCAACTTTAAGAGTGACCAAAGATTCCAATCTTGAACGGACGTTCGTTAATGCGCCGATCGGACACAAAACGACCAACCATGAATCGAAAAGTGAACGTAATGTGTACGAAAAATGATTGAAAACAAACGTTCACATTCGGTCATCCATACAAAATGGTGTCCACGGAAAAGATAAAGAATGCTGTACTGTAGATCTACACTTCATTAATTCTGAAAAACTTGAGTGTGATTGCTGGATATAAATACTTTGGTAGGGGCCTACATATAAAAACATATGTGTTTAATGAACAATTGCAATGAAATAGTTGAGGGTCAACAGGATCTATTTTGCAATTAGAGAACCGTCAACGACAGCAATAAAAATTATAAACAAAGGGAGACTATGCGAGCTTAGAAACATTAACAAGTGAAAGTATCGACATTATGTGTGGAATGAATAAAAAAGCTAAAGATAAATCAATATTTAGGAAGATTAAATACGATGTGGACCAAGATGACCAGCTCCAATGCCTTGTGGATTTAACTTGCCGCAGACATTGTCTGTTAGTCGTCTTGGTCAACTGCAACTGTGGAAAACACAAGCAAAGATAAGTTACTTCAATAATTTATATTATGTAACTGAAAACTAAAACAACACACACTCACATTATAATAAAGAAACTGTATTTTTTTCCTTGTTTACATTTGCAAAAAGCTTCTGTCAGACGCGTTTCCGTAGATGTCGATCACATTATCAACGGTCATGCTTCATTTTTTCATCGTAAAAGGCCGACACAAAAGCTTGTGGCTTATGCTTGAAATACGAACCGACCGTCGACTCGTGATGCCATGTTGTTCTTTGACGGACATAAACGGGGTAGTCTCCCTTGAAATTGGTGGGCGTGGTTAACTCGGCTCTGTCGGAACGTCAATTGTAAAGATCTTGATTAAAATGCATGTATATTATACATGCTTTGTTCTTGCATAAACGGCGGGAAAATTTCTTAGTGCACGTCGCGTCTACGCGCATCAAATGTTAAGTCAGTACACGCTCGCTTTCCATGCATGGAACATGACGTCGAGGTTGTCAGCAGACATTTCGCGCTCTTTTGTAGAAAACAAGGGTTTTACATGGCCTACATGTACATAAACAATACAGTTTGTGTTTACGAAACTGCAAAAGTAACACTGGATAGGCTTTTCTGATTACGTTTACATATTAGCGTATTTCTGACAGATTTTTCACTGTTTGTAAATTCATCAAATAAATAAGAGTGGACATTATAAAATACGAAATGGGTGAGCAATCTTTTTAGGGTCGATATTACGCATTGATGCGCATATGAGGTTATTTGTGTGTGGATACATGTCCACTGCGCCGACTGATCAATCATAACGTCATTCCACAGCGAAGATAAACTGAGCGTTTCTATTGGCTTACATTGACTTTACTGCGTGATGAAACTCTGCCTACAGGGCGGTGCTTCACGGTGATTGATTGCGGCTTAGGAATAACTGCAAATCGTTAAAATTTTCGGTGAAATGACACTCGCTTTGATCATTCATGGGCTTGATTGAGTGGGTGTACGTTTCTCGAGTGAAAAACGGCCATTGTGACGTAAGAGATTAGCTTTCACAGCAGGAATTGTTGGTCTACTGCAGTCAAAACAGCTAATTCATTGATAAAATATACATGCCCTGGGCAATGTTTATAAGCACAACAGCAATTTTAGGCGCCCGGATATTTTCAAGTAAAAATTAAAGCGCCCCGGCACTAGGGCGCTTAAACGGCCTGGGGAAGGCCCTAAGTTATTGTGAAATTCGACCTACAGCGAAACTTGTGTTGAAAAAAGGGGTAATAACTCAACAAAATCCTTGAAAGAGTTACCTCCTCATGTCTGCAAAATGCGGTCAGCACCATAAACAAGTATCTTGAGTTTCAATTAAATGTCTTTGACAGTTATTGAGAACTGTTATTTTTAACCAAAAATTTTTCAAAATATTCCAAGTTGTAAGTCCAAACAAGGGTAGATAACTCTGGAAATACAAATCACAGGGTTACGGCAAGGCAGTTGCTGTAATGAACTGCCCTTTTGATATTGAAAAATTATTGAAAGTTTCAAATGGATACCTTTGATAGTTTTTGAGAAATGGACTCTGACAAAAAACTTAACCATAAAATTTAACCCAAAACCTTAAATAACGCAGACGCTGACGACAGAGCGACGACAATAACTCGACTTTATTTCTTAAAAAAGTCGAGCTAAAAATTATCCTGAGCGTACCTCATCATTGAGCCAGCTCAGTCCGGCCAGTGTTGCTATGTCGGTGCGTGTTATCTGCTGTTTAAACTTGTCTACCAACACTTCCGCCCCGTTGCCTCTCTGCAGACACTGGCTGATTCTTGACTCCATCTCCGATGTGAGCTCTGAACAAAAATGGTTGGAAATTGTGTTGAGAAATGTTCATGGGAAAGTTACAGGCGAAATATTTAAAGAAACATGTATACATGGTTTATGAGGAAATCAGACAAGGACTACCAATTCATTTCACTTAAATTTCATCACAAAGAAGCGAGCCAAATAATCATAAAATCGCCGGATGTGTAAGCCTGGAATTATTGTGCATTATTAAGATCTATTTGCAATTTTTAAAATGTTTTTGTCAACACTCGCCTATTATTACAATGGTCAAGCTCAATTTCAAAGTTTTATTTTTAAAGAAGTTAGGATATCAGAAGCCCTGAGATCCAAAAATAAAACACCACGGGCGGTTTTACCTAATATAGTAGCATAGGCTGAATACAGGCATTATACCCAAGCAAAACTACGTTAAATCATGCACTTTTCCCCAAAAGATGACTACACCAGGAATTTTACTGCATCTGTTATGGTTATTTTCCATAAGACCTAGGGCTTGGGCTCCGTCCCCAGCCTCAGAAAAAGCCTTGGGCCGGTATTCACAAAGCTCCTAAGGAAAATCTTAAGTTGTATTTAAGTGAAAATTTCATATACAATTTTTATATGTGAAATCAAATAATTTCTGCTTACCAAAGGGTAAAATATAAAACATCTAACCAATATTTACTAGCTTGAGACATTTAAATGTAAAGTTACCTATACATCAAACAACCAGGGACTTAAGAAATTTTATGAATTTAAGGAATTTACATAGGTTTTCCTTAAGGAGCTTTGTGAATACGGGCCCTGAACACCTAATGATAAAATTTACCTGGCAGAACTTCCTCCTTTGCCTCTTCCTCCACTTCCTCCTCTTCTTCCTCGTCAGACACCTGTACATCCTCGATTACAACGGGCTCCCGCTGGTAGATCTTCAGATTCACGCGGATTCTCTTCTCCAATTCCTCAGCATCTTGCTTTCTCTGCAGGAGTCAAGGAAAATATTACTGGGTGATCACTGAGAGTCCGCAGTGAAATTGCCTGGTATTTTCCTACTTTTTCCCTGACTGGAATGTACCTTTCTCTGGTTTGATGCGTTACTTGTGATAACAGCATATTAAATGTATTACCCTGAAAAGGCTAGACAAACTAATCTTCTTAAACCTGAATACGTTTTATTCTTAAACAGAAACGACGCCTAGCCAACATTGCAATTTCCTGTCTTGTTTTTGTTAGTTTTGGTTAAAATCTGGTGTGTTTTCTTAGACAACATCTGTTTGCCACCTCAGGATTACAACGGCCTATCTAACATGTGTTAAAGAAGCAGACAGGCCCTTGTAATTGTAAGGTGGCATATTGTACAAGTAACTTGTGACCTTAAAACTCTGTTTACAGCATTATAAAGCATTAATCAATACAGGCAGTGACTTAGTTTTGTGACCATAAAACATTCATTAACACAGGCACTGACTTACATGTAAGTTAAGATTTGATTATAGAGTACAAACCTTTTCATCCCATACCCGTGCCTTTATTTCTTCCTGGGCTAGCTGCCTATCTAACTCCCTTGCTTTACTGCTATACTTGGTAGTCCTGAGGTAAAAGATGGAACAAATGTATGTATTACTTTAAAAAGATTTATTCATGAATTGGCCACGTAACATTTGCCCAAATTTTTATTAGATATTTCAAAATGATAAGTACATTATATACTGTAAAATAGGGAAAGATCTTGGGCAAAATAGCAGGGCGCATCACCCTGCCCCTTTTTGGTTCCCCCTGCTGCCCCTTTGGGCTGGTCAACACAGAAATGTTGAATATCTTTTCAAATTTAATACATTTGTGCAAATATTCAATGACAAATGAATAGGCAATGCTTAAAAACCTTAAACAGTAAAATCATTTTATTTTGCAATGTTTATATGTCGCGCATTCTTAACAACGGCTTAATCGTCTGGTCTTAAATTTGTGCATTTTCATTTTATTGCATATATTTTCTAATAATTATGCAAAAAGAAAATTTTGCAAGGTCTTAATATTTGTGCTATGTTTGGACTGCCAAATGCACAAAAATGAGACAACTGTGAAATAAAATGATTTCACAGCATAACGAAGCAAAATAACTCCTGACACAGAAAAATATTTGAAAGAATGTGTTGTTAATGAATAAAACATCAATTGCAATGGACTTAATTATAAAGTGCTTGTAACGATTTTTCCTTGATACTTTTGAAAACACTTGTATTATATAAATACTTTAACAAGAGGGCCATGATGGCCCTAGGTCGCTCACCTGAGATTAAGGCTTCCCAGTTTTGACCCCAGGGGCATCATTTGAACAATCTTTGTAGATGACTGGTATGCAATGTTACATACCAAATATGAAAAAACTGGGCCTTGCAGTTTCAGAGGAGAAGATTCTTGAAGTAATTTTGCTATTCAAGTCTATACAAACAATGTGACCCCCGGGGCGTGGCAAGTTTTTACCCCAGGGCATCATTTAAACAATCTTTGTAGAGGACCCCGATACAATGTTACCAACCAAATAACAAACATCTGGGCCTTGCGGTTTCAGAGAAGAAAATTTTCAAAGTCATAAAGCTATGTTAAGTCTATATAAACTATGTGACCCCCGTAGCGTGGCCAGTTTTGACCCCAGGGGATTCATTTGAACAATCTTTGTAGAGGACCACTACCAAATATGAAACCTCTGGGCCTTACGGATCAGAGGAGACGATTTTTGCAGTAATTTTGCTATTTAAGTCTATATAATCCATGTGACCCCGGGGCATGGACAATTTTGACCCATGGGGCATCATTTGAACAATCTTTGTAAAGGACCCCTATACAATGCTATCAACCAAATACCAAACCTCTGGGCCTTGCAGTTTCGGAGAAGATTTTCAAAGTCATTTAGCTATTTAAGTCTATATATACCATGTGACCACTGGGGCGTGGCCAGTTTTGACCCCAGGGGAATAATTTGAACAATCTTTGTAAGAGGACCACTATGCAAATGTTACATACCATATATATACCTCTGGGCCGTGCGGTTTCAGGAGAAGATTTTTAAAGTCATTTTGCTATTTAAGTCTATAAAAAACAATGTGAATCCCGGGGCGTGGTCAGGTTTGACCACAGGGGCATCATTTGAACACTCTTTGTAGAGGACCACTAGAGGATGCCACATACCAAATATGAAACCACTAGGCTTTGTGGTTTCAGAGGAGATTTTTGCAGTAATTTTGCTATTAAGGTCTATACAAACAATGTGACATACAATGTTACCAACCAAATACCAAACCTCTGGGCCTTGCGGTTTTGGAGAAGAAAATTTTCAGTCATTTAGCTCTTTAAGTCAATATAAACCATGTGACCACCGGGGTGTGGCCAGTTTTGACCCCAGGGGCATCATTTGAACAATCTTTGTAGAGGACCACTATGCAATGTTACATACCAAATATTAAATCTCTGGGCCTTGCAGTTTCAGAGGAGAAAATTTTTAAAGTCATTAAGCTATTCAAGTCTATATAAACAATTTGACCGCTGGGGCGTGGCCAGTTTTGACCCCAGGGGTATGATGTGAACAATCTTTGTAGAGGACCACTAGAGGATGCCACATACCAAATATGAAACCACTGGGCCTTGTGGTTTCAGAGAAGAAGATTTTTGAAGTAATTTTGCTATTTAGGTCTATATAAACAATGTGACCCCGGGGGCGTAGCCAATTTGACCCCAGGGGCATCATTTGAACAATCTTTGTCGAGGACCACTATATCATATTACCAAACAAATACCAAACCTCTAGGCCTTGCGGTTTCAGAGAAGATTTTTAAAGTCATTTAGCTATTTAAAAATCCATATAAACTATGTGACCCCCCGGGGCGTGGCCAGTTTTTACCCCAGCGGCATCATTTGAACAATCTTTGTAGAGGACCACTATGCAATGTTACATACCAAATATGAAACCTCTGGGCCTTGCGGTTTAAGAGGAGAAGATTTTTAAAGTCAATTTGCTATGTAAGTCTATATAAACCATGTGACCCCCGGGGCGTGGCAAGTTTTGAAGCCAGGGGCATCATTTGAACATTCTTTGTAGAGGACCACTAGAGGATGCCAAATACCAAATATGAAAGCTCTCAGCCATGCAGTTTCAGAGATTTTTTAAAGTTTTCACTTTTTACATCTATTTTAGCTCAGGTGACCTATATATGCATCGGACTGAAATGATTTGAACAATTTTGAAAGAAGGTCACCCAAGAATAATTCCTGTGAAGTTTGGTGAAAATCTGCCCAGAGGTTTAGGAGGAGATGTTGTTTGAATGAAAATGTTGACGCACGATGGACAAAAGGTGATCACAAAAGCTCACCATGAGCACGTTGTGCTCAGGTGAGCTAAAAATACATCGCATTTCCTTGATACTTTTGAAAACACATGTATTATTTCAAGACTGTTAAAAATATGTTAATTTTCATAAGTCCATCTGGCTAAATGATGGGACAGACTTTTGATCTGGAGTTCTTAGGTTCACCCCAGAGTGATGGCAATACTTTTCAACAAGAACTGTCAGAGGACAGCGCGCTCAACTATTCAAAGTATTTCAGTTGGTACATAATTTTGGAAAGTGAAAGGGGCATACATTTGTTAAAATGCAATATTTTTAAGTGAAGCCTTGTTTAGTTTATAAATTTTTGGAACAAAAACTTTAACCACAAAGTCGATGTAAAAAGTGGGCTAACTCTGTCAAAATACAAAACAGAGTTATGGGTAATGTTGCCCCTGATACTGGAGTTGATGACAAAGGCATATTCGAAGTTTCAAGTGAATAGCTTTTGTAGTATTGAAGTTACAAAAGTTTTGAATATAAACTTTAACCAGAAAATCTAAGTGAAAAAGGGGCATAAATCTGTCAAAATACAAAACAGAGTTATGGGGAATGTTGCCCCTGACACTGGAGTTGATGACAAAGGTTAGTTCCAAGTTTCAAGTCAGTAACTTATGTAGTTTTGAAGTTAAAAAACTTTTGAATATAAACTTTAACCAGAAAATCTATGTGAAAAAGGGCATAACTCTGGCAAAATACAAAACAGAGTTATACGGAATGTTGCCCTTGATACTGGACTTGATGACAAAGGTTAGTTACAAGTTTCCAGTGAATAACTTATGTAGTTTTGAAGTTACAAGACTTTTGAATAAAAACTTTAACCAAATTCAGACGCAGACGCCGGGGGTAGTAGGAAAGCTCACCTATTGTTCGAATTGTTGAGCTAAAAATGAAAATCTGTAAATATATCCCGTTTTGACTTAGTGACATTGCTCTGAAAGACATTTTACAGCAGTAAGCAGTAATACTCCAGTACTCCATAAACTTAAGCTTTCGGACCTTTCATGGGCAATCATAGGTTACTACACATGGCTGTACACACCAAGTTTACGGCAACAGTTTTTTGTTCTGTTTTCTATTGTTTGTATGCACTGTATTATAGCCTAAAAAAATATATTTATCAAATTATAAAATTATAAACAATTAATTACTGACTTATATAGAACACAAATACTAAAAAGAAATGTACTGCAGCAGTGTTGTTACTTACAAGTCCTTAATCCAGTTTTCTGAAAGAAACTTTGATGCCCGATAATCTTCAACTGGGGACGACAGCCGACTGCGAGGTAGACTGAAAAAACAACAAGAAACAAACATTGAATTTACAAGTTCAGCAAACTTTGAACATGCAAAAATAATGTCAAAGAAAATAAATTTAACTGTAAAATCTCTATTAGACAAAATAAGTTTTAAAACTTGATAGCACTCGGATAGAGCAGACCTTTAACCATGCGGCTCATTCCCCCATGTGTCGTGCACCTAACTGGTTAAATACAGCAAATGTAGCTATTGGCAATTCACCCTCTCTCTAAATGATAAAGAGTCGCTTTAAAAATCCTGGATCCAGAGAGTGATATGGATCACAACCAATGAATCACAACCAACACCTAAGCATTTGTTCATTGCTCAATTTCAAACCTTCCCAAAAATGTTCATGTAAATCTGTTCATAACTTTTTGCGTAAAGTTGCTAATAACCTAATATACAAACAACTGACACTGGCAAAAACACTACCTCCCTAGTGGAGGTAAAAAAGTATACAAGAATAATGATACATACATAGAGAATAACAGGTTACTGCCTGGTCTTGTGTAAATATATCAGGTGAGGCTTATATTAATATAATGGTGAGGCTTGCCGAGCCGTTCTTTTATTTGTGCCGAACCTGATATATTACACAAGACCAGGCAGTAACATGTTTTTCTATTTATCATATCACGTTTTTCTTAAAATTACACCAAACAAGCTGATTTTTTTTTAAATTTCAAAACTAAGAGCCGCGCTGATTTTACTGAGCCGACATTTACACGTTCACGTACATGTAGTATGGATTTCTAACAGTTAACTGGATAATACCTTATTATTAACATTTCGTAAAGATAAATGAGCTGTTTTCACTACGAATACAAAGATTACACACACGTCTATTCATATAATATTGGAAACGCAAACTGAAATGGATTGCAACGGTCAATTTCATCGTCGAACACACATCGACGAATTGTTTTGAGACGCCATTATCATGATTTTGGAGTTGTGTATTGAAATTGACATTTTGAAGATCGTTTCAATAATAATTATACCATGTTTAATTTTTGGTAAAAACATGTCTGAGACTCAACATAAACTGATCCTGTGTAGTGACTTTTAGTGCATTTACTTAAAAGGTATTGAAGTAGTATCGATTATTTATTGCTTATTGATGACGTCATACCACTACCAAAGTGCGGGTTTATGTGAATATTAAAAAAATAACGTTTTTGTGATTGATAACGATTAAAAATAACAACTATATAGGTTCTTGGTATGAAATAGTTTGTTTTGTTCAAATTTATTCATTTTTACTGAAAATGTAGACTTTAGGAGTTGATTTCGAGTAATATGATGTTCCTCTAAACATCGACTGATATAAACGCTACTGACCTGATATAAAAATGATATCAGGCACCTTTGTATCAGGCCGATGTCAGCATAGTGGTATGATAAATATAGATAAATCATGCACAGGTAAATGATAAATATAGATAAATCATGCACAGGTAATGATAAATATAGATAAATCATGCACAGGTAATGATCAATATAGATAAATCATGCCCAGGTAATGATATAGATAAATCATGCACAGGTAAATGATAAATATAGATAAATCATGCACAGGTAATGATAAATATAGATAAATCATGCCCAGGTAAATGCACCACAAAATTAAAGTTGAAAGATGTCAGAAAAGTACATGTTGCCCAAAATTAAAGGTTACTGTACCAGACTGTAATTTGCAAATTCCATGAGCCCAGAAAATATGTTATGAAAATAAGCCAGTAGAAATACAGGGAGGATTAGGTCCAGAGAAAAAGTACAGTGTATTTTTATTGCAGGCTCTAATTTTGTTTCGTTTTTTTTCCCCCAACCTGTAATTTTTCTGTAAATGCACTTCAAAATGTTTTAATCAAAACACTAAATATTTAAAGTTTAAAGTCTTACCTTTTCCTTGTTATTTCTGTTCTGTCATCATCGTCTGTTAAATCTGAAGAGATGTTAGTTAGTAATATCAGAAATAACGTTTATGCTTGTAACAATTCATATACCTTTTCCATTCAACATTTTACCAGTTCCACTTGTATGACCACACACTGGATGTAAACTGTTTCCACTACTCACGACACACATGGATGAATGTGATGGCAGGGTTGGAATTTAGGCTCGCATACTCGCAAAATGCGAGTTTGTTTTGGAAATTACGAGTACATTTTCCCTAAGCTCGCAAAATTTTGCGAGTACCTTGAAAATGTGTATAATGTTAACTAGATTTTTTAAGAGAGAAAAACTGGGAACAATTCGCAGTTAAGTTTTGTCAATGCCCGTTGATTTTGTATTGCTGTGTGTTCTCCATATTTGTTGTTGTTTTATAATATTGCTTCAAATTAATGTTAATAACATAAACATAAAGTAAACTTCAAACAAGTTCACATAATTACCTTTTATAAGCTCATAACAATCCACATTGAATGTAAATAGTCATTTTAATATTAAATAAGTTTTCTGTCCAAACACACTCGCCATTATAATTCCAAGATATGTATATTTTGTCACCCCCATTTCAATGGTATTTGAATATCCAATTTATCCAAACAGTCGTTGACACCCTCGACATTTTCCCTAGATCGCTAATTCATTAATGCTATATATCGACAGTGCTTGCATGGTTCAGGTACAGTAGTAGATTGATGCTTTTTGACACTGCACTTGTGCTAAATGTGTTAACCTCTTACTGCTACAAACTGGCCCCAGTTCGGAAGCTGCATCAAAGACCTGCGAAGTCAAATGGACACTATGACTGTTGCCAACAGCCTGCTTGCAGATTAGATGATTGTTGATGTCATACTGTAAGTCTTCTGTTTTAAAAGGTGTTAATAAAAATGCAATGGATTTTATTGTTTGCTCAAATTGGAAATATTACTGCAAGGTTATTAGAATTCTGTTTATAAAATATTTAAATGAATTAATTACAAACGGAAAAAAATATTATAAATATATAACTAAAATAATTAATAAGTTGAGTGGCTTTTTCCGCAAAATTCGAACCGTGTGATGGCATGTTACAAGTTTGAACAAAGTTTACTAGAATTGTCACATAAGTGACGGATATACCCCCACAATATGGCCTTGTCACAAAACTATGGCATCCATTCGAAAGAAATGGACAGAAAGAGAATGCTTTAATATGTGAATGGTCAACAGTGTATTTGGAAAAATTTAATTTCAATAGAAGCCATAACTTTGTCAACATTTAGTGGTTTGTAACCAAAGTTGAACTTGATCTGTATTTTACGATGATACACCTATGTACCAAAAATAATTTAAATATGCGAAGCCTTTCATGAGTTATTGTCCATGTTTTTCGGGAATTTAAGTCAAAAAGGGGCCATAACAGTGTCAAAATTTAGTGGTTTGTAACCAAAGTCGAATTTGACCTGTATTTTATGATGCTACACATGTGTACCAATAATTATTTAAATATGTCAATGTTGAGTTATCGTCAGGAAACTATGTTTTGAGGGAATTAAAGTCAAATAAAGGGCCATAACTCTGTCAAAATTTAGTGGTTTGTAACCAAAGTCGAACTTGACCCGTATTTTATGATGATACACGTTTACCAAGAATTATTTGAATATGTCAAGCCATTCTTGAGTTATCGTCTGGAAATCATGTTTTAGGGAATTTTTAGTCAAAAAGGGGCCATAACTCTGTCAAACTTTAGTGGTTTGTAACCAACATCGAACTTGACCTGTATTCTATGATGTTACACATGTGTACCAATTTTTTTTGGAATATGTCAAACCTTTCTTGAGTTATCATCCGGAAACCATGTTTTTAGGGAATTTTCAGTCGAAAAGGGGCCATAACTCTGTCAAAATTTAGTGGTTTGTAACCAACATCAAACTTGACCTGTATTCTATGATGTTACACATATGTACCAAAAATTATTTGAATATGTCAAACCTTTCTTGAGTTATCATCCTGAAACTAAAAAACCAACAGACAGACAGACCGACAAGCTCACTCCTATATACCCCCCCCCTAAACTTTGTTTGTGGGGGTATAGAAATTAAACTAAGTATTAAAAATAATGATGAAAGTATAATATTAAGAAATACAAATGATACACAAGATCATTAAAACAGCATGGCTGTTTAATTGAGAAACACTTCAGTGGATGAAACTTCTCTACCTCAAATACTGAAGAGTAACCTTTTCATTACATGTTCATAACAATCCAGCAACATTCTAGAATACTTTTTTTTTACAATAATTGGCATTCAAAGGGAAGTAATAGACTGAAAGAAAGAAATCCATCCCAGCATACATTCACAATGCATTTCTAAACTGGTTTAGCCAGGTTAAAAGATGATGCAAGTTTATGTCGTACTGTTGTCTGTGTTGCCAACTAAAAAACAAAACTGGTCCCATGACTATTAAAATGATCAAAATCTAATTCTGTCATTAATTAAAATATTGACCAATGAAATTCATTGTTATTAATCCGCCTTGAATTCAATTGGCTTATAGTTTTAAAGTTAAAGGAACCTGTTCACAGATTAACGAATTGACAAGTTTTCAGCTTATTGTCTCTGATTCCAAAAATAAAAGAACAGTGAGCAAAATAACACTACGGACTTAGAAATATATTCAGGGTTGCCAGTTAGTTGAGAAGATGAAATTCCCTGACTTTTCCCTGACTAAACCATACCTTCCACTGACCTATACCACTATAATATTCGGTCTCCTTTTTCGCTACAGCCGTCCAACCAACTCGTTTAGTTTTTTTGTGTTTCAGATTTAGAGATCCATCAAAATGTCATTAACAAATACCAAAAATATATGAGTGTAAATATCATAATGATGATATAAGTCAGCGATGATAATTGACTAGACTGGACTGGACACACATATACACAATGTCATATACAACTCTGCTGTCTGTTCAACACCACGGGTGCTACTTGGGTTATATCCTTTACAAAGGCAGAAAGAATGTTCTTCTCTGTCTTCACCTTTGATACTAGTGGAAACTTATCTTTGTGCTTCTGTCCTTTTGCATGGCTTCTACGTTCTAAGAGCCCACTGTCCCATAAGCAAAAAGCTCAACCTCACACTAGACGTGGAAGACAATATGCATTTTGACATTTGTTGAGTCATTTTGAACCCTTGCTGACAACCCTCTGAGTCAGTCAGCATCATTAAATAGTGTTTGTTTACTCGTGTTTGAAACTTAAATTTACTCAGGTCTATAGATCCATTTCTTATTTATCTTTAAGTAAGCGTAACCTGAATATACATGTAGAAGCATGCATGTATGATTCATAATTATAATAATGTAAAACCATTTCATCATCTGTCTGATAAATTATTGACTAACACATTTTGTTAGGAAGCATGTGAAGAGATTTCAGTAGATTTTAAAAAACAAAAGTCAAATAACTCTTAACTTGAAATTTTTAGGGGTCAAAATGAAGATATCAAGGGTTTTAATAATGAAATCAATAGAATTTTGTTTTTATTCCTGCATATTTGTTAAATGCTCTGCAAAAGATAGTTTGTGTTAACACAGATAAAGAACTTTGCACAAAACACTCTTAGTATGCTAAAAAAAAATATTTACTAGTGATTTTGAAGTTGGCTATAAAAAAACATCAGAGTAATGCAGGGCAGATTATCTGCAATTTCAAAATGAGTAAATTCCAATTTGCTTGTATCAAACGCAAGTTTCTGCATCTATTGAAATCAATGATGTGTATTTCTGCACTGCCTCTGAAACAACACAGTTTGAAATATAGAGTGCATGAAAGCACTGTGACTGCAGTTGCATTCCGGACACCTCTACACATCAGGAAAAGTATAGGTTTCGTCTGCTCAGGAGGCATGGGTTGCAAAGTCTTTTAGACTTCAAAAGTCTACAGTTAACATAACAACAAAATGATTCATACACATTTAAGTAATGTTTATACACAATCACACCAAAATATGTTTGGAAATAATTATAAATACTGCTTGAAGACTGTCATAGTCAATGAAGATTTTAAACATCGACCCAGAATTACATTTTTCCCTGACTTTTTGTTCGAGTACTCATCAGTTGAAATTGATAAAATTATAAAGCGGTTATAACGCTAAGCGATGGAATACTTTGGAGTGTTTCTGTTGGTTTTGTTGAAATTGCTGACAACACGTGGAACACGTACATAAAGTAAATAATACAAGGTGATACACACAATACGTTTCTTGTTACTATACAAGCTTTTTAGCTCCGATGCTTAATTCTGTCAAGTTAAGACATTTAATGGCATACTTCAAAAAATGTGCAAAACTGTGAATAAGTCCCTTTAAGTCTAAGTATGAGATTGAGAAAATTCGTAGTTGTGGGCCCTGATCTTATCTGAGCCCATATTAAGTTTCAATGGAGAATAAATATTCTACCGATGATTTTTGGCGGGGGCTGCTTTTTCAGGGAATCTGGCTGCACAGCGGGAATGGCTGATATGTCTGTGATGTGGATGATGCTGTCATCTATGGGGGACGTGGTACCTGTAAAGGCAATAGCAAAACAATTCAATTAATCACTCCGCTTTTAAAGGGACAGTTTCACAGTTTTTGGCTGTGAGACATAATTTTCAAAAATGACTTTTTCTTGATGCTTAAACATTTGTTGTTCATATTTCAAGGTTTGAAAAGCACATTCCTTGTGCAAAGTTAAACTTGTGACGAATATCTCTTACTTATCAATAAAAATGTCTACCTGGTAGACATACCCTAGTGAGTTTTGACACCAAAAACCACAGTAAATACCCAAATAATTAGGCTTCCCAAGCAAATACAGTATAACAGGCAAACATGTAGATAGATTCTAAAGATTTATGTTTTAAAATCCCATTTTAAGAGAAATATTTTTCCAACCCCAAACTGTGCAACTGTCCCTTCAACATGTCAGCCAAGCAAAAGGCAAACGATGGTTAAAGGGGCATACAATGGTAGGTCAACAATGAAATGTGCAAAAATATGTACGGGTTGAATTATCACTTCTTTTTCAATACTGACTTACAGACAGAATTTACTGGTTATTGATCATCTTTAAAGATATGACGATTTTTTGAAAAGACATGCTGTAATTTGTATAAATATCATCAAGGGAAATAAATACTGGTGAACAAGCAGCTTTGGTTTGTTTATACAAAAAACCCACAAAAACTTCCTTTTTATTGAAACACATAACTTCTGACTTATAGGGAAAGATCTAGGATCAAAATAGGTACAGGGTGCTGATAAAAAGGAGCAGGATGGAAAACTGGACCAGGTTGTTGAATTTTCCATTTATTTCTTAAATCCAGGGTTTTCATGAGTCTAATGCTTTTAATTAAGGATTTTAAGCATCATCTATTTATTTGTCATTGAATGTTTGCAATAATATGTTGAATTTCAAAAGATACTCAACATTTCTGTGTTGACCAGACCAGAGGGGCAGCAGGGAGGAACCAAAAAGGAGCCGAGTGCAGCACCCTGCTATTTCGCTCTAGAACTTTCCCTAGACTTACCATTAACTACGGGCCTAGGGGTTGATTTCTGACTAGGTTGCACTTTGAACTTCACACTGTCTTGTTTCTTAGCGTAACTAGAAACATCTTTCCTCACATCTGGGCCAACAGTTGCACCCAATATGCTGTCGTTTCCCTTAAAGTAAAACCTGAAACACACGTTTTGTAAATTGTCTTCATAGTGATACACTCTTTGTTTCCACATTTACCTGTGACTAACCCAGATCAGTAATATACTGTGGAATCACTAATTTTCGCAGACGTCTAATTTAAGCGCTTTGCTAATTTATTACCACTGCGAATATTTACCAATTTCATAATTTAGTAACGCATAGGCAGTTTACATTCAATTAACAAGATGTCAATTTTACACAACGTGATATAAATTATCTATTGTCTTACCTAACTATGTACCCCATATTCTTCTGAAGTGTACCACTGTTATCAATTGACGATACGCGATGGGTTT
Organism: Congeria kusceri; assembly: GCA_027627225.1. Lineage (NCBI taxonomy): Eukaryota > Metazoa > Mollusca > Bivalvia > Myida > Dreissenidae > Congeria > Congeria kusceri. The sequence goes on along the minus strand of CM051038.1, from coordinate 49,239,567 downwards.
TATAACCACGCCTACCATAGCAGGGCTCACGCTGTCGTTCGCCACTTCAGCCATTTGCGAAAATATTCAGAATTTGGCTAAAAAATATATCTGATTTGCAAAAATGTAAAAATCGCGTATAAATGCGAAGTAAACGTCAGCCATTTTAAACCTGACTGGTTCTCGATTTTTATCGTTCTGAGTGTCATTAATTTAGAAAGCAATCGAAAACCAGACAACACCGGAATGCGACCTCGCGTGACCTTAGTGCTATTGACATACTAGATGGCTAGTAAACGAATCAAAATTGAGCTCGCTTGCGTCTGTGATAATGAAACGACAAATGGGTGGAGCTATCGTGTAATAAGGCGGGATTGAAACAACAGGTATCTTGATTGACGTTGCGTCGTTTATGATCGCAATTGACGGGTAACTTGAATAAAGCAAGTGTTGAACAGAACTAATAAAGAAGATTAAAACTGCTGTCGTCTGCAAACAAAATGGCGGTCTGTTTCAGAGTCGTTTAAAATAATTAGTACAATCATAATAAGCGTGACAATAATTATTTCAAAGCTGGTTTTTTACAGGTTTTGTTAATTAATACATACTAATTAAAGAGTGCTAATTAATAAATTAGCTCGGTTTGTAAATTACAGTGCGCAAATTGATAGCGGCGTAATTCAATTAAACAAATGTGTGAAAAACCTGCACATTTTAATTGTAATTAAATACAGTTAAAGTTCCGCGTTTGTTACACCAAGGTACAGTAATTAATCCAGTTTTACTATAAAAATGGCAGTTACCTACTGACATACCATCTGCTGCTAATTTGGCTATAAACAATTCCAACTCCTATCCAGCTTCAGCTGAAGCTGCTAAAAGATTGTTAGTGTCCCCAGTGTCCACAGCTGACTGTGAAAGGGGCTTTAGCAAACACAATTTAATAACGACAGACTTGAGAAATTGTTTGAGTGTGAAACATTTGGAAAATCTAATGGCAATCTCCATTGCTGGAAAAGATAAATTTCAAACTGTAAATTATCGCTACAAATTCGCTCAAGTTTGGTACTGTAAGTTCGCGAAACTGGGTAGCTCAAAGAAATTTTTGTCCAGTGTGAGCCCTGCTACCTAGGATAAAGTCCGTCAAACACCGTTGAGAGTGAACGAATGTTTTTACAAGCAATGTCCGTCAAACAATTAAGTCCTAGCTTTCTGAATGGCTAAACACAGTCAATCAAATCTCGTCGTAAGGTCAATTAAAAGCCTAATTCGGTACTTAAACACGTGTTTATTGCAACAAACAAGCTGTTACAATAGGACCCTTCAGAGGCGTTCTGCCCAGTCAGGTGTTTCATGAAATAATCAACACATTTTCTTTTGTAAAACCCAACTAAAGTTTTTTCACCCAATCGGCTTTGCACGAATTTAAGACCATGCGAGTATGTCCAGGGGTCTAGATCTCCGTATTTTGATGGCATCATTCCCCCAACGAAAAAGTATATATTTTTCACCCATTTCAGACCAAAATGAACTGCCATCATTTTGTTTTCGTTTTGTTCATGGGAGTAATTTTCGGGGATCAAATTTACTTAAGCACCGTTACAAACGGTTAATGATAAAATCCGAAGAACACCACATGGTCATGTTAAATGACCGTTTTGACTTGTCTGGTTCCCGATTATTTGTGCTTTCATAATAAATATAAACTTCATTTATATACAGTTAACTGCCAGCTTATTTGCCAGGAATTTCTGTATCGGGAAAATGGCTTCTGCTTAAAAGTTATCAAAACAGGTGAACCAAAAAGGCACAAATACCGTGTCTTACAGTCGAAAACACAGTTTATGACTGTATTAGAATTAGTATAAGTAATTTCACAAAATTAATTAAGGTAAAAAATTGGAAGTTAAAAAACGATTTTAAAAATCGGAAGTGAAGATCTATTAAATTGCATGAAAAATTATCTGTTGCACTGCTCCACCTAATAATGGTCAAGTGGTAGATGGTAGATGGTTAAAATTTGACTAGTTAATATATTATTCAATTTATTGATAATTTTCATGAATAAAGTTGTCAGGTAAAGAGTAAGACTAAATAAAGTGAGTTGAAAAATATATTTAATAGTTTTTATTTTTGACTCGTTTGCAAAGTCGAAATTTCCCCTTCTGTGTAACACGACGCTAAAATTCCCCTGCCTGAGGGTACAGGTACTCTTCCCCCAAACCAGAGAGAGACCCCTGATGTCCGTAATCGCAAGTGCGCGAAATTTGTACCCTGCGAATTCAAGTGATTCCACAGTAGGTGCGCTGAAATATCCTTCATTTATTATTGGTAGTTTCTATTAGTAAACTGATTGAAATTTATCTGGTATTGACATTCTGATGTTAAAGACAAAACTAAAACACAATGCAATGTTCTTCAATTGCATGCCCTTTTTGTATGGTTTATCAAGGCATTTCAATTTAACTACATTTCAAACTGCTTGACACAATACATTTATGTGGACAAAAATGTTTGAAGTTTTGAGAAGTATTTACCACTGATTTTTTAATAATACAAGTACTGCAGTTATATTGCCATTATATACACTTTTATATAAATGAGGCGCGTCGTGGGAAAACCGGTCTTAATGCATGTGTGTAAAGTGTCGTCCAGGATTAGCCTGTGCAGTCCGCACAGGCTAATCCAGGACGGCACTTTCCGCCGACAGTGGATATATGTTTAGAAGAGACTTCCTTGAAACAGAAAATACCATAAAAGCGGAAAGTGCCGTTCTGGATTAGCCTATGCGGACTGAACAGGCTAATCCGGGATGACACTTTAAGCACATACATTAAGACCGGTTCTCCCACGACGCGCCTCATATGTTTATATGACAATCCCATGGCACATACTTTGTAAGTTCTGGAACCCTGACTGGGTGTTTGATTTCCTTCTTTGAGACGATCTCTCTCTCAGCAAGTGGTACCGTTGTGAACTTCTGTAGCAGCTGCTGATACCGAGCTCTCTCATCCAGCCGTATACTCTGAAAGAAACAGATTTTCACGTGTTGAAGTTAGTTGATCTCTGTACGTTTTGTATTAATGGAAGTGCAGGGATGGAATCTGGGGCCAGTTGCTCAAAACTTTAACGGCCAATTAAGCTAACAGCTGTTAACTTTTGGATGAAGTTTTTGATGTAAATTAAATGTTAAATTTAAAAAATAGCATTTATTTTAAATAAATTGATATGCTCAAATAATTGCCAAATGCTTCATACACGAATTGCTTGTACTATTTATTTTATTTACATCTAAAGTTAACAGGCCGTAAGCTTAACCGGCAGTTAAAGTTTTGAGCAACTGGACCCTGGAATATTATGCTAGTATTAGCGGAAAGATCTAGGAAAAGCAAAAATGCTGCTCAAAAAGGAGCAGACGAGAAGCCAGACAGGTTTTTGGACATTTCCTAATAAGATAATTGTACCCGTAAGTAAGTAGGGCTTTATAACTTAAGGCTTCTAATTATCGTCTTAACATGGTAACTTCATTTCTCAGTGAAAAGTTGCAAAAATATTTGAGGCACGTCATGAGACAACCGGTCTTAATGCATGTGCGTCAAGTGTCGTCCCGGATTAGCCTGTGCAGTCGGCACTTTCCGCTTTTATAGTATTTTCTGTTTCAAGGAAGTCTCTTCTAAACATAAATTCACTGTAGGCGGAGTGCCGTCCTGGATTAGCCTGTGCGAACTGCACAGGCTAATCTGGGACGACACTTTATGCACATGCATCGACTAGCCCTGCAGGGAAGTAACACCATCTGAGCAGGGTGCGAGCACCCCGTTAATTTGTTCTATAGTATTGTGTACTAAGAAATTGTATGAGTCGTTTGGTTGTGTGAGAGTCTTCATATTACACCAGAAGTCTGGAGTTCAAGGCTACTTGAAACAACCAAAACAAATCTTGACTTCACTCGTGATCTTTTTTTATGTCATACATCTTGGAATTCTGAGATTTATATTCTTTTGATTGACATAGACTAGAGCAGCGTCTTCTGATATTGTTCAGGGCCCACATTCATATCCTTTAGGGAAAATTTCTTTAATTTTTAAAATTTCTTAAGTCAGAGTCTGTTTCATGTCTTGAAGTGTTTTCAATATTGCACTGATGTTTCATATTTTACCTGTGAAAAGAAATCATTGCATTTCACAGTAAAATTTGATCTGAGAGTGTTTTACAACGTAAAATAATGTTCCCCTTAGGGGCTTTATGAATACCATTCCTGGATGGTGAATAATGCATACCTCAGAAGCTGTGAAATGGTGCTTGTTTCTCGTAACAAACATCTCCTTTGTTTTATGAGGTCTGTCTGGAAACACTGAAATCCAAACAGATTCAACTAACTTTGATTACATTTTTTTATGAAAGTATATATATATGTAGTGTAACTTGATGATGCATGTTTGACTGGTAATTTATAACTAGGCAAAGTTTAAAATAGACGAGCGTCTGGCAAACACCATAGGTTCAGGGCAAAGCTATTGCCAATGTCCCCTTCGTTTTGATTTGTTGGGGTTTTTCGCTGTTTTTAACAGTATTTCAGTCATATCATGGCGGTCAGTTAACCTACACACACTTTTCCTGAGCAAGCTTAGCCGATAAGCGGTTTACCAGAACTAAGTGCACATACCTATGCCAGTAACTGACAACTGCCCTACTTGAATCAGAGGTAGGGGGAGAATGGCCGCAGAAATAATTTCATGACCAATCCCCACAAAAGTTATGTGGCCGGGCTGGGGTTCGAACTCACGATTCCCAGATTGACAGTCTAGCGCTCTACCAACTGAGCTAGCCGGAATGTCACTTTCAAGGTTATGCCTTGATGTACAGTATTAACAAGTACAATAACAATGAAATCTGTTTGGAGGCATTCTTTTAAATATACCAACACAATTTAGCCCAACTGGTTCAAATATTGTTCCTATAGGTGCCATTTTGTACCTGCTCGGTGTGACTAGTTTCATACATGTACAAGCGCAAACATGCACATTGCGAATGCTGAAAGTATAACTGCACACATTTCTTTTTAATTTCTACTCGTTTTTTGTTTGTTTACAGCTTATAAATAAATCAAGTATTATTTGATACCTGCTGGCATATACTGGATCAGGTAAACATGAATCAGAACACATACCTGGTACGTCATCTGTCTGAACTGTTCGACTCTCTGTAGTCCTTTTTTGTAACAGTCTACGACACAAATTCTGAAAATGTCGCAAATATACATCAATAGCAGTTAGTAGCGGAAAACTACAGACTGTTAGTAACACATGTTCAATGTTATTGTACAAACATGTTACCACCACAACAGGCCTGCTGTAAATACTTTTTTAGGAATGGAAAAGCCGACCAGAGGGGATATTTTCAAAATGTGAGTGTGTAGGGGGAATTGTTTACTAAAGAATATGAATCTGAATTTATTGAAAAATTCGAATCTGTTCTGAATTTGTACATTTTAATTTGTCAATTTATATATGTGCATTAATGTACTGTAGAATTCTTTAAATTTGCGAGGATGACTTTTCCCGTCTTTCTCCCAAAATGATCAGTTTTTTTAATTCGCGTGTTCTTGAATTCGCATAATCGCCCTAAAAGGAATTCAAAACTGAAAGCTGTCCTACTTTGAATGAAAAATAATGCTTTTTTTTTTAAATCGAGTTATCCTATCTATGATTAATTGATTATAAATTTACATTTAATTCTTTAAACTAGCGTTGCAGGTGTTTTTTGCAACGGCATGCTTGAAAAATGACAACGCACATTAACAATAGGTTATTTTCACATTTCCACACCTTTTCAGGTTTGTCACACATTTATTCGCGCTGGTTTTGAATTCATGAGGAAATAGAATCACAAATTTTAGCAAAAATAAATCCCACGCGAATAAAACCAGTTCTACAGTATGTAGGTAAAGCAATCAGGTGGAATATCAATTAAATTTAAACATCTTTCATTTACTGCTTGTGAACATGAAGCCTTAAATAGAACTACATACAGAACTAGGCAACTGTTGATTGGCTGACTCGTGCACGGGCCACGTGCCCTGTCTGTATGCTGTAGGTACATCACTGCGGGAGTAACTGGAAGAAATACATCTACATACAAAATCATGAATGATCTTAGAAATGGAGAGCATGTCAATGAATATTGTAGAAGATAATTACGTGGAGTGCATGCAAACATAAGATGATCAAGTGTTTAGGACCACTGACATTTTCGGTGTTCTGGCGAGGAATCACGAAAGGTGAGACATATGTCTCACAGCTTATGAAAAATTAGGGACGTTTCAAATTTTTTTGAGTCACAAACAAAATACACATACAATTTCCTACAAATAATAAAATCAATTACAATATTTAATTACCTTGACTAGTTGTGTCTTGTATAAGTGTCAGTGGTTGGTATAAGTTCAGTCAAAAGCAGTTAACATCAGAAACACACTAAATGTTAATTTATATAAATGGTTCAACACAAATAACTAATACACCTTTAAACTTAAAATTAGTGTTTTTCGATGTAAAACGATATTTTGTTTGTGCCTACGTTATACAATTTCCTTCACTATTATAGGCAAGCCAACTGTGCTCTTTAAACCAAGAATTTTGGAATTTTTGTTTAAGTTTTTTTTATCAAATTCGTGACAAGGGCACTTTGAGTTTCTGTCAAAGAAACTTCTAGACCGTCACTGGTTTTATTAATTAGGGCTTCAGGCAGCATGCGAAGTGACGGACAGACTCGTATTATTTTTGTTTCCAACGAACACTTCTGTTTTGATGTTTTGCGAGGAGAAATTACTTAATAATGTTCGAGGCTGTTTTTTCTTAGGTGACGCAGCAGACAACTCCATCTTGGAAAACAAAGCCAATATTCTTCAATATGGAGATAAACCTCAAACATGTTTTTGTTATCGATTGGCTAAGATTGTAGTGCCATATTTAATTTAATTAAACCAATCAGAAAGCAGATCTAAATCAGAAGTTTGATTCGTACTTGGTATATTTTGAGAGATTTTATATTCGTTCCCAAATTATTTCGCACTCTTGACGATTCGTCCCAGGAATTTGTGTATGCGACAAAAATCCCTACTAGACCGTTTTTGTTGCGAAATGTCTGAAATATAAGCGATAAAATCACAAGTTCGCGGCCTCGTCAGAACACTGCATTTTTATGGAAAAAACAACAAAAAGCTGTTCTTTCTTTTTCTTCCTTTTTTAAATAACTATTTCTGGGTAATCAACATATGCAACTTTATCAGCATTGTGATGCACCCAGAATTTCAGCACAATCCAAGCAGCAAAACAGAAACAAAACTTCAAAATACACGCACATATACGAGCACCACTTTTTAGAGGCTGTGAAAGGGGCCCCGGGCCCTGGGCTTTGGAAAATTTAATGCACCAAATCTGATAAAGCGAAATAAAAATAAATCAAGTCCATTTCAATGTCACTTTGAGTGGTGATATTATATATCCTACTGGTTCTCTTGCATCACATAACTTTACCTTAGAGGTGCTGAGTTCTTAATGAAGGCATCCATATGGTGATCACCATTTCTACGGACACCATTGCCGTTGTGGCTGACTGGTTTGTCATCGCTGGAGCCCCAGAAAAATAAAGCGGGTGTTTTCTTTTGGACCCAGTCTGCCATGTTTTGTACAATGTTAGTACTGAACAGGTCCAAGAAGGCTGCAATAGAGTTCACAAAAATAAGTGGAGTACCGGTACACCAGATATTAATGTAGACGTCGTGAACATTACATATTTAGCTATGTTAAAGGCTTTGTAGTTTGTAGATTGTTTCAATAAAAGGAAAATTAACTGATACGAAATTAATCCTAATAAAAATAGATTTGTGTTGAATTTATTATTATTTCCTGTATGACAGCAATTTGCCCCTTCAAAATAGGCCCTGCCACCATTTCCCCAAGGGCTGAAAAAAAAACACACAACAACATGCAAGTGCTAAAAGTAATTGTTTTTTTTCCCCTCCAAATTCAAGAGCATGTTGCCTCGAGCTATTAGTATACTTACTACTTGTCTTGTCTGTCTTTATTTTCTTAACTCCACCTAGTTCTTCACCCTCAGGCCTGAACAACAGACACATTTCCCATTACATTCATGATACATGCTTATGTTATAGCAGATTACATATTGTCCATAACCATTGGATGCACCTAACAAGTTAAGCTAGGTTGCAACTAAGTCGACACTTTTGTTCCTTCTTCACAGACAAGTTCAATGTGTAATTAGATATGGGTAAGTTTAAATTCTGTGGTTTTCATCAATTTCAAATGGGCTAATACTTCAGGGCTGAAATTGGCATTCATAAAATGGTAACGGGACCATTCGCCCCGAAACATGTTTTGCCCTGGAACTTTTCACCCTAATTATTGGGAATAAACATACAAATGGGCCAGTATGTGCATCATGTCATAGCAGGATGTTTGTACAACACTATGCACCAACACCTATTTGAGGGGTGTTAGTGTGTTATGTGTCACTTGTCAAACTGTGAAAGTAGCCCCATTTGTGTTCTTGCAACATGAAAAGTTGTGATCTGTTTAAACTAATCGAGCAGATCATTGTGAGATTATGTTTTTTTTTTTTAAAAACCATATTTTGCAAAAAGATTAACTTAACACAATAGGCTGTTGTCATATTCCTACACTTGAAATATTCTGTTTGTTTGATTAGATTTTTCCCCATTTTAAACAGTATTTCAATCATATCACGGTGGTCAGTTAACCTACTCACACTTTTCATGGGCAAGCCGAGCTGATCTAAGCCGTTTACCAGTCCTAAGTGCACATACCTATGCCAGTAACTAATACAATACAGTGCCGTGTGTATGTGAAAGAGTTTTTACTGGATACTGGTCATTAAAATATGTGAATTTGGCATATTATTATTCCACATTTAGTTGAATTCAATTCACATTACTGATTCACATTATTACAAATTGTGATACCCGACCGCTGATATATCTGGGGCGAAATGTCTCAGGGCGAAACCTATTTAGGCGCAAATCTCCCAGGGCGAAACATGTTTTGTGGCGAATGATCCTGGATTCCATAAAATACGCCTTTGGCAAAGATATTTCCATTTGGCTTCAAATATTTCTTCATAAAACCGTATAATAAAACACCAAGTACTGGCAAAATTGGCTAAAGTAACGGTTAACTTTGGGACCTATTTTCTCTGCGTAGGGAGGTCATAGGTGAATTTTACAAACAACTGCATAAAGCTCATTCATTGGTCAATCAAAATAGCATGTACACAATAATGTTTACATTATGCAAGTAGGTCGCAAATTGCCAGAAAACAGATGTGTGTCACAGCGTGAGTGCACGAAAGTGAGATAAACAATGGACTTGAGCAAATGAACAGATGCCCATTAGTTAAATGACTGTATATAATCGTAATAAAATTAACATCAAAATAAAATTTATATCATATAAAAGGTAATTTTATAACCTATTTAAATAACTTTGAATGATATAAATACCTTTTAAAACAAATTTGTAAGGTTGATTTTAGTTGGAGTGGTAATAGAAATTATTGGTTTTCCCCTGTTATCAGCTGATAAGCCATTCACCTACTGGGGTTGCTACAAAATTGGCTGAAGAAATTTTTTAGCCCTGTTCGACACCAAACACTTCGACATTTAAGTGAAATAAAGCCGAGTGGATGTTGGCATCACTGACTGAGTCATTCAGCAAGACCATTGCCTGAGGACAGTCTTTATTCACAGGTTTAAACGTGTTATTAAACCTGTTTAAAAATGTGTGTTACCAAATGATTTTTAAGCCTACCCTTCATCGCACGGCCTCTTTCTCTTTCGATCTACATTCGGAACGTTGTCTTTATCTTTGGAAGAAAATATCAATGACTTTAACTTGTTGGTGAATGAATTTATCATTTCAAACAAAATATAAATATCTGAAGTAGCAGAAAATTGTATTAATTTCGGCAAAATTTTCTTTCATGCGCGCATTTGCACCGAACACTCATTTTATTTTTCAAAATGGAGAGCAAATTTCGTGAAAAATATTTGTTTCGTTGAAATCGCAAACAAAGGTTAAGTAGCACTATGAAAGTCTTGGGCTACTACAATGTTTGGAATTTTAATCTACAATCCCTAAATGTATTATTTATTTGAATAATATTTGACATATTCCACACGGAGCGTAACGTTATTAAGTTTTAATATGTTTCCGTCATTGCCCATATCATATTAATAATCATTTACCAGTAAATAAAACATGTTTTACATTTAATGTGCATTTCATTTTTCAACCCGGACGCATGTAGTACTCGTGTTGATATAATAGACAAATAGATCTATCTACCGTAGTGATAACTCATATTTTTTCTGAAACAGACGAAGGTAATTGTAAAGACAGTTATAACATTGCATAGTCGGATTTAGAGGGGGAGGGGTGGAAACGGCGTACGCCCCATAAATTTGTCCAACAGTCGATTTTTTAAACCCCTCAATATCTTAATACATAATACATTATGCATTTCGTTGCCAATAAGGTGTTCTTCAATCAATTTATTGTAATTATAAAACCTGTTATTTGGTAACATGTTCTGATAACCTGTAACATGTTCGTATCGCACCGTTTCGATATCTATAATCCAATATGTAACAGAAACCAAAGGCAATGTGTTGACAGCTTTTTTCAGTTACTGAATATTTCCGCCCCTCTATTAAACTAAAAATCCTGCATTGCTTAATACAAGACAGTAAACGAGTTACAAGTCAAATCGACGTCACCAGACAGTTAACCGATTTAGAGGTCGGACATCGTACGGATGGATGGACATACAAACTCACATACATTGCCAGTCGCTAATTAGACTGTTTGACGCCATAACGTATTAGGGATAGGACATCTGAAATGCCATAACTATTTTATATGAAACTTAAAAGGGACGTTTACAGCTCAAAACCGCAATTAACATTGCGAAATCAATGTATCCCAGTAAGCAAATACCGTTTTAAAGGGAGTTGTTCACAGATTGTCGTATTTTTGAAAAAATTCATTTAATGTCTTAACTGCAAAAACTCAAGAAGTTGGAATGACCAAAAAACAAATATATATAAAAATAATAGTTTTTTTCGCCTTCGCCGGGACTCGAACCACGCTCAATAATCTGTCACTCTAACCACTCGGCTATTCTGACTGCTTATCATTGTGTACATTTTTAACGCCATGTAAGTGATACACGTTTCTTCCAAAATACCGATGAAAAGGGTTACACACGTTTTATAATTTAATCAATTTCAATTGATGTTTTTTCATCAACGACACTATGTTTCCAATATAGTCAATAATGTTATTTTCCTTGTGTATATATAGATCTAATGTATTTTTCTATTGGGGATCTATGACAAGAGAAAATAAAATTGTCAATTTGCCAATCTATGAATAGGTTCCTTTAAGTATTTAGGTTGTGTATATAAAGCAAAAAATATTACATCAGACAATATACAATAACAGTTTATATCGTGAAAACAATTCGCATTAATTATATACAAGCTATTTAAAAAATACAAATTGTTTACATTTTGGCATTTAATTAGTAGACATTGTATGTATCGTAAGTTATGTCTTTGTACAATGTCGACTTTGTATAGATCTACTAAATCAAAATTGTTTAAACTATATTTGATAATCGTGATTTTCGTATGATTTTGAGGGTTATCTATTATTTGAGAACAGACCGTACTTCCACAGACAGACGGACGGACGGACGGACGGACGGACGGACGGGCGGGCGGGCGGGCGGGCGGGCGGGCGGGCGGGCGGGCGGGCGGGCGGACGGACGGACGGACGGACGGACGGACGGACGGACGGACGGACGGACGGACGGACGGACGGACGGACGGACGGACGGACGGACGGACGGACGGACGGACGGACGGACGGACGGACGGACGGACGGACGGACGGACGGACGGACGGACGGACGGACGGACGGACGGACGGACGGACGGACGGACGGACGGACGGACGGACGGACGGACGGACGGACGGACGGACGGACGGACGGACGGACGGACGGACGGACGGACAGACAGACAGACAGACAGACAGACAGACAGACAGACAGACAGACAGACAGACAGACAGACAGACAGACAGACAGACAGACAGACAGACAGACAGACAATTAAACTCATAAAGGGATGCTAATAAAACAATTAACAAAAGCAAAACAGTTATATTAAACTTCGGTTAGTTTCGTCGTGTTTAAAATGTAAACAATAAAGTGGAAACAAAACTAATTAAATTCCATTTATTTCAAGAATATGTAAAATAGGTTTTGGTCATAATGTTTTATTTTATGTGTTTGTAAAATCTTAATTAAAATTTTGGTTGTTGTCTTAACTTTAAGCACCTTGTGTGTGCCTTTATGAGCATGAATACCGCTACTTATAAGTATGAACTTTCTACTAAAAGTTATATTATTAGCATATATGCGACGACGTTCTATACTGTACAGACAGAATATTCCAAAAAAATCACGGATTTACTGAGTTCTAAGTCCTAATTCTTGTATAGGGTAAAGTTCCTGGTGGCAGAATTAATGTCACACATTGAAGCAAATCACTATTAAAGTATACTTGTTAGATCTACGTTCTTTTTACTGTCATTTTATAGGATAGCCATTGTTTGTAGGCAAATTCTCCTGTAAACCATGAAGATTAAGGAGTATATATTTTGATTATTATGAAATGTTAAAAACTGGACCAGTACATCAAACGACAAGAACTTTATCACCGTATATGAGTTAAAGACATAACTTTTAAACACGTTTAACCTACATTTGAATACATCTTATCAACCGCAGGATTAATGGTGTTTACTAACATTGTTAAATATAAAAGATGTTAAATCTGATTTAAAGAACTTTTTCATTGCGTTGGCAAAAATAACGACGACATAATTTTCATTAATTCATCGAGGAATTCTTCTTTACATAAAATGGTAACAACATAGAAAACAAGTCCCATTTTAATCCATCGTTACTCTTTACTACTCAACGCACTAGGGCAGTGATGAATACTCTCGAGAGCACCCGGGTAGCAAATAATTACCCGGGTGTCGGTGCTAAATGTTATATAAGCCCCATTCTTACTCTCCTGGTTTGGCAACCGCTGTAAATCCATGTAACTCCATGTTAGTGATCCGGGGGAAAGGACTGTCCAACCGGAAGAACAACCCTGGCGGCACCATGAACTTCCTGGATTATGCTGACTAAACCCCTTTCGTCCGGCTAACAGCCCCGGATGTTTTTAAATGTTTCATACAACTCGGGGTCACAGGAAAAGATATTAGGCCGAGAATCTAGAGAGAACTGAAGTTTCACGTTTTGTGCCTGTTTATACCCTCTCCAGTGAACAACGGGTAACACCGGCGTGTCACCGGCGCACAACCGTGATACGACGGGACGATGACGGTGGTCATCTGAACACCGCCGGCAACAGCCTGGGCCCTACCGGGATTAACCGGGAAACACACCGTCCTGCGCAGTAACTATTTGGAGGTAAACCGTGACCTAACCTAGCTACTCCGGGGTCACACTGAAAGATACTTCTTTTAGACCGGGGAAGCACCGGGGTAACGTCGGGAATTTGAGAATACAATATTAGTCCTTTTAGGAAAAAAGTCCGAATCATCACGAAATACCGACTTTTCTTTACCGGGCTATATGGGGACCAGCACTCTGACAGCGATAATGGGGCTTTTGCATAAGGTGAGGACTTCATTGTAATCTGTCGTCCATAAAAGGCATCGGCTGCATTCAACAAGGACATAAGGTGAGGACTTCATTATAATCTGTCGTCCATAAACGGCATCGGCTGCATTCAACAAGGACATAAGGTGAGGACTTCATTATAATCTGTCGTCCATAAACGGCATCGGCTGCATTCAACAAGGACATAAGGTGAGGACTTCATTATAATCTGTCGTCCATAAAAGGCATCGGCTGCATTCAACAAGGACATAAGGTGAGGACTTCATTATAATCTGTCGTCCATAAAAGGCATCGGCTGCATTCAACAAGGACATAAGGTGAGGACTTCATTATAATCTGTCGTCCATAAAAGGCATCGGCTGCATTCAACAAGGACATAAGGTGAGGACTTCATTATAATCTGTCGTCCATAAAAGGCATCGGCTGCATTCAACAAGGACATTAGCCATTATTTATGTTTTGCAATTTGACCATATTATTAAACTATTTATGTTTTGCAATTTGACCATATTATTAAACTATTTATGTTTTGCAATTTGACCATATTATTAAACTATTTATGTTTTGCAATTTGACCATATTATTAAACTATTTATGTTTTGCAATTTGACCATATTATTAAACTAGTTATGTTTTGCAATTTGACCATATTATTAAGCTATTTATGTTTTGCAATTTGACCATATTATTAAACTATTTATGTTTTGCAATTTGACCATATTATTAAACTATTTATGTTTTGCAATGAGCGACTTTAGCGATTTATCTCCCGTTTCCCAATATAGGTGGCGCTCTGGTCGAGTAGGTCCCTCTATGCGGATATGTTCGGATTTTATCATTAGATTATCGCCATTGTTAATAAGCGAAGCGTTTGACAGCTTGACAAAAGAAAGATAAAATAATGCCTGAAACCACGTGCTGCGTTCCATTGTGTTCACGAAAAGGACGACACAACTTCCCGAAAGACAAACAACGTCGAGCAGCATGGGTACAAGCTATTCGACGGGTGAAAACACAGTTCGAAATCTGGACTCCATCCGAATACTCGTACGTGTGTGAAAACCACTTCACCGAAGATGATTACCACACAATTACATACGCTGGTAGGTAGTTTGCTTTTCTATTGAGTTGAAAAACATCATAAATATAAACAATTATTACGCTTATAATGTTGAATTTGGGTTTTCTCTCCATTAGATAATCATGACATATGTATATGTACAGTATATGGAACTGGTTTACATGTATATACTAAATATCATCATTTGTTACTTGGCTTATTTTTCGAAAAGTTCTGCATCAACAACGACAGTACTGCTTCAAAAATTAAATGTAATGTTGTTGATTAATTAAATATGCATTATGTGATATTGTGTGTCATAACCTAACACTATATCATATGTTGGTGTTTCTTAATCTTACTTGACTGAAACCAATAAAATGATAAATCTGTCACCTTCTGAACACTCATTCTCTTAATCCATTTAACCTTAAAGCTGCAACAACCAAATATATGCATTTGTTTCTAGCACATACTTATTTTTTCAGTATTTATTTTTTCAGGTAATGAAAGACGTAAGCGGGCTCTGCGAAAAACAGCTGTCCCCAGTATTTTTTCCTGGACAAACAAGGCGACTGTTGCGAAGAACCAGGAGAGAAAAGAACGTCGTCTAGAACGAGAAAACCGGAAACGTAAGTTGTTTGAAGATGTGACAAATATGGAACAATCTGGAGAAAACATGAGTTTTGAACCTGAGTTAATTGCAACCAAAATAGACATTGTTACTTCTGATATCGATGTGGGTGCCAGCGAAGAAGTTGTAACCCAGCAGGAATGTGTGGAGCAAATAATCTCAATCACGGATGAAAAAGTGACATTTATAGATTCTTGTGTACAAACAGAGTGTGTAATGGAAGATGCGGCGATGCAAACAACAACAACACCTGCATTTAGCATCCACAATTTTGACAATGATGCGCCAGCCGTCCACTTCTATACTGGACTTGAAAATTACATGAAGTTCTTTTTCGTGTTGAACACACTTGGACCAGCAGCATACCATCTTAATTATGTGTATCATTCTGTTTCGAGTATATGTGTTGCTGATCAATTTTTTATTACTTTGATAAAGTTAAGGCGACACATGACAAACTTTGAACTGTCGCGATTATTTAATGTTTCTGAAAGTGTGGTGTCGAACATTTTTATTACTTGGGTCTTGTACATGGAAAAACAGTGGAAAGAAATTAACATATGGCCATCACAAACTTTAGTCCGCTATTTCGCTCCAAGCAGCTTCAAGAGGCTATACCCCAAAACACGCGTCATAATTGATGGTACTGAGTGCCCAATTAAAAAACCGAAAAATCCAACGGCTCAACAAGCCACTTTTTCGACTTACAAAAACCGAAATACAGTTAAGGTTTTGATTGGCAGTACCCCTGGCGGTCTTATTTCTTATGTGTCCCCAGCCTATGGAGGTGCTACAAGTGACAGGCAAATAGTTGAACGGAGTTCACTGACCAGGCTTTGTTCCAAAAATGACAGTATAATGGCTGACAAAGGTTTTAATGCACAGGACATTTTTGCACCACATGATGTGCATATTAATATACCAACCTTTTTTAAGAAAAAGAACAGAATGTCAAATGATACTGTTATTAAAGATAGGAAAATTTCTAGCAAACGTGTGCATGTAGAAAGAATCATTGGTCTTGGAAAAACATACAGAATTTTAACTGAACCTCTGACTGCCACAGAGACTAAGTTGTCATCAGAGATAATTTTTGTATGTTTCATGCTATGCAATTTCAGAAATGGCATTGTGTCTACATATGCTTAAAGAATTGCTACAATCACGGTTGTACATGTAGCTAAGTGTAGTAACAAATGTCATTTTTATGTTGTCATTTACCATTCTGAATAAAAAAATGTCTGATGATCATGTGTATTAGTCTATGGTTATCAGTATTAGAAAGTACATGTTATTACAGTAATACTAGAGATTTGTTTGTCAATATGACTGTTCATTATTCATTTTTTATGTTGAAGTTGATGTATTACATGTGATTGCTTAATAAATAAAGTTTTAAAATAGTGATTTGTTACTTTTGCAGCTGAAATTAAACTCTGGTACGGGCTGGTATTCATAAAGCTCCTAAGCGAAATCTTAAGCTTTATTTAAATGAAAATTTCAGATACAATTTGCTATGGAAATTATTATGATTTCTGTTGTTTTTTTGCCAAAATACTATAACAAAAGTAAATAATTTACAGCAAAAACAAATTTAATACAAGAAGACATCTATATAAAAAAGCAAAAGACTAGGAATTCTGATAATTTAAGGAATGTACTTAAATTTTTCCTGAGGTGCTTTATGAATGCTGACTGTAAACAACATACTTGATATTTATGCAGTTCTGTTCAAACAACACAATTTTCAATAAAACAATTTATTTGAATACATATATAATGACAAATATAATAACAAAAAATACATATCATGATAATTCATACAACATTACAAAATGCATTTATTTTCAAATGAACTTTTTGTTTCATTTCTTTTGCAGAACATTATTTTACACATTTTTATAAAACAACTTTTCCAAAAGTGCTGGTTTGAAATGGGCCTCAAAAAATAATTCAAGTTTGTGCACCATATCAGAGATAAACGCCTCATTTCTTGTTACTCTGATGTACACAATGTCAGTGAGAGTATACACAATTAAATCACAATATTTTCGTTCAGAGCAGATCAACTGTCCCTGTATCTGAAAGTAATATGGATTGTTTTTGCTTAGAGCAAGTTTTCCATTGATTTCTTTTAAATATGACACAGTAACTGAGTTTATCTCTTTATTTTTTGCATTGAAAGGACATTTTACTTCTACAATTAAATCCTTGCTGACAATTCCATCAGGAGTTGCCCCTAGAAATGGATGGGTCTTAGAAACAGTGATGCCACATGCCTGAACATAAACATTTCGCGCACTTTCATATATGTGAATTGCAGTTTTTTCATATTTACAGCCATGGCGCATCGCTTCATTTTGCTTAGTTACATGTCCAGATACCATTGTGGAAGCCAATGCTGCTAAATTGGCCTTTTCTGTTGCTGTACATATCCGGTGGTAGTTGGATGACTGGATTCTTTTTCCACGTTCCTCGAACCAACGATCATTTGTGTTTTGTCCCCTTGTCAAAACTTCCAGTTCACAGCACTCTTCTGTTGTTATTTTATTTATTTTACTATGATTTAGAAAGTTTTCTTCATGTGTCACTTCAAAATAGTCATGATCATTGTTGACTGCATATATATTGTAGAATACCGCCATATTTGGTATACTATAGTTCTATTCTGTTCGGGATGGCAACAAGGCAACTACGAATTATTCCAAAACAACCGGTTTCTGTTTCAACATATATTTAATCGTTGCATAAATTTGAGCATCATGCACGTATGCAGCAATTTACTATCATGTATAAATGAATAGTTGAAATAGCGCTGATAAACTTTTGAGCTCTCTGGATTGCATATAACTCATTTCGGTAGAGCTTAAGAAGCTTACTGTAAGATCTATACTGTGTTAATTTTGATTAAAGATTAAGCTTACCATCTTGGGAATGTTGTATGAAGATCTAATAATATGATCTAAACTATGGATCGACTTAGTAATTGTAAAGATTGGAACTAGGTGATCTTGAAAGATCTGACTTTGGTGATCATGAAAGATCTGACTTTGGTGATCATGAAAGATCTGACTTTGGTGATCATGAAAGATCTGACTTTGGTGATCATGAAAGATCTGACTTTGGTGATCATGAAAGATGCCGAATGTTTGTATATCTGCGCTATTTATACCTGTCGCGCAGCAACTTAGGATTAGGATTATGAGCACCAACCAATCAAAATGACTTAGGAATTTCCTCAGCCAATCAAAATGACTTCGGATTTACAACAACCAATCAAATGCATTTAGGAATCCTAATCCTAAAACTAGTTCTGCAGCGCCAAACATTTAACAATAAAATTCATATTTTACACTAGTTAACAATAACAATTTATGTTCACATATATATAAACAAAAGACTTTGCATTAAACAATAGACAAATATACTACTGTCTGACCTAAACAAATTTGCAGTTATAACAGAGAAGAAATATTTCGGGAACCAAATATCCGAAAACATGCCACAGCTAAAAAGTTCCTTTGGAATGGCACAATTTACGAAAATAACAATAATAGTAAACAGTTAACAACAACGAATAGTGTCTTAGAGTAAAATGTCAGCATATTATTATAAATATGCCATGTTAAATCGCGTGGATAATAATATAAACAATAAAATCGCTCCAAGATGACGGTAAGGCTAGCATCATTGCAGACGCACAGTGACAGTAAGTTTTGGAATTGAAGATATGTTCATTTCATTATAGTATACATGCCCAAATAATTAATTTCAGTTCATATGTGATAACATACTAACAGCTGTTTTAATGAAAGAGTGAGATGGATGAATGATTTTACAAGAAACAAATAATAATTGTTCACTTTATGAACTTGACAATAATAAACATGGTAATGCATAGTTACTGCATACTCCAGGGCCTTACAATATTTGCTGGTGCAAAGGTCTGAAATATTGGCGTTTTAGAAATTCCTTTAAAGTTCATACATGTAAAAATGATCCTGATAATTAGGGGCATTTCGAAAACTAACAGGTCGGGGATCAAAGTCCTTAATATCACAAATATCTGCCCCAACCATGTTTAGGTCTCTGGCCTTCAGAGGGGACCCGGTATGTTTCTTGGCTCTATGGAATGCCTGTAGTTGCTCGGTACATGACGACTCTACCTTCACATCTCCTGTTTGAACAAATTTCAGGCATGCATACAATACAGTTCTTATATGCTTGCAATGTCCAAAGGGACCCTCGCCAGCTCCACATTCGCACTGCGCCTCGTGCACTATTCCATGTTTTGTAAAGGAAATGTCTACCACATAATTTATCTTTTTCTTCATTTCTGCTCTACACGCACTTTTTACAAAGTCAAGACTGTCTGATGAAAACAACCGAAGATACATTAAAAATTTGTCATTGTACAGTGCAGTTACAGTTTGGTCGAACTCAACTTGAAAGCGTTCCAGATAGTCAGTGGCTTTCTGACGGTCAATGGGGGCCATCTTCATGTCACTGTTGATGTCCTTGTAGCCACTGGTTACTGGAAGGCTCATCCTAAATTCTGGCATAAGGTCCTCACAGTTGTTGAAATTTTGGTTTCTCTCATAGGCCTCTAGTCTGAAACAATTATGTAATACATTTGTTTAATAATCATATACTGCCTCATCTTTAAGAAAAGAATGAAGAAAAGACGACTTTGCAAACAAAGAACATATTGTATTTATTACTACAAACAAACCACACATAGCGCATTACCGCACCCACTAATTCCAACGTATGGACATGTACACATTTTGAATTTAATTTGCAATGCTTCCTGTGGAATTTGGGACAATTAATAATAATGAACTGCAGACATTAGCGATATAAGATTGCATCAATTGCTGTTATTACATTTAACTATTTAATGAAAGAACTTGTTTACTTCGCTAATCGTCAACAACAAAAGTGAAAAGAAAAATTCATGTTAGCCTACCTCTCGATTAACTCCTTTTTTCGTCCAGATAACTTAGCATTTCTCTTTCTTAACTCTGTCCTAAGTTGTCCTAAAGATAGGCTGCAAAACTTTGAAGCCATATTTACACCTTTATCGAAGAAATATAATCAAATCGTGTTAAAACTCTGTTTATCAACTGTCAATCTTAGCGGAAGTAAACAATGGAAGGGAAAATAAATAACAATGGACCTATTCGACAACAGCGCCGCCTATACGGGCACCTGCTAGACAAGGGAAGATAACCCACTAAAGTCTCTCATTGACCATATTATTAAACATATTTGTACTAAGGACATTATCATCTAAGTATATTGAACTTCATACCAGTAATAAAACCTTGTAAACACACACTCTTCCAACTTACTATGCGTAATTATCTACATTCTCCGACAGCAACGATTTCAAAAGACTATTAAACATTTATTCGACACAGGTTGATCAGCTTGTGATGAAGGAAAATAACCCTTACGGGTACACGGTTACACACTGGTAAATGAAGTCCCGGGTACCCGGCTAATTAATTTCGACTCCCCCAAGTCCTACCATGCACCATGAGGCACTAGAGTTAATGCGCGGTTAGAAGCAATTGCATCTTTGCACAATAGTCGCTTCCACAAATGTCAATCATATTCAAATTAATCTGCAATGTTATCCGATCATCCCACTTGGATATCACGTGTTTAGCGGTTAAACTATTTCACACAAAAAAGCATGTGCATAATGTTTGTAATACATTTAAATAGGCACGTGGTAATGTTTGTGATTTTCGATGAGTGGAAATTAATTCTTTAGCAATAGCTGGGGGAGGAGTTTAAACTATTCATAGCAAATCCCATTATGTAACTCTATAAATTTTCAACATGTAACACTACATGCCTTCTATCATTATTATTTTATTGTTGCATGTATTCACTGACCGAGCATTGCTCTTCATCCATAATGGACGTTTCAATATATAAGGCAATCGTGAGAAAACCGGGCTTTATGCATCTGTGAAAGTGTCGTCCCGGATTATTCAGGACGGCACTTTCGGCTTTATGGTATTTTCTGTTTCAAGGAAGTCTCTTCTAAACATAAATCCACTGTAATCGGAAAGTGTCGTCCCGGATTAGCCTGTGCGGCTAATCCGTGCGGCTAATCTGAGACGACACTTTACGCACATGCATTAAGCCCGGTTTTCACACGACACGTCTCATCTATGTCAGTCATATGCAGATCAAACTTATATTTTATCCAATCATTTAATGGTTTAATGGTTAACATATTTACAAAAAGCGCACGTGGAGAAGCTTGTATTGTGATTATCGATGAATGAAATGAATCATTTAACAATAAAAATCTCAATGAGAGAATATTTTTCAAGTGCTTTTAGCTTTTAAATAATCTACACGGCCGTCCCTGCTGTCACCGTGGCACAATTAGAAAAAGAGGCAATACGCGTTGATGAAATATTACAGCCATAGTGTAATTATATTAATATGTCTCAAGAAATGAACAAAAATGTACACTTTGCGATCAGAATGATATTGAACATGAATGCCATTTTGTTCTCAAGTGCCACATCCATATTCGAAAATAATACATCCCAAAATATTTATATAACCACATAAGTATGGTCAAATATATTGCTTTTATGCAATGTGAAAATAAAACAATCAAAAAACATATTGTCATGAAGCATTTCAACTAAGAGAAACAGTAACTTAATGTATCGCATAATACAAACATTTGTTTTGCTTATTCTAATTTTTTGATGTTTTTACATATGATCTGTCTGCTAAATATTTACGTAAACAGCAAACATATTTTCCCCGTTTATTTTATATTGAAATAGTGACAAATTACTTTTATTTTCACCTATAAGCAAGACATATAATGTATATTATTCTGTACTTATCGAATTGCTTAAAATTTCATTTCTTTAATAAAATTAATCTACATTCCTGTCAAGCTTCCTATACTAACGGAAATTAAAACGAATGATAAGAAACTGAATTGTTTATATCTTAAAATACTCTCACGTTTATGACTTAGTCACTTTTAGAAACTAGATAATATTCATATATTTAAAATATGTAACTGTTAAAATGTCACATGGCACATGCCGTATATGTTTTTGCGTGTGTGTGTTTGTATGAGGATAAGTTTGTAATTCTTAAGTTGAATAAAATTCCTGTTCTATTCTGTTCTATTCTATTAATTTAATGTATACCGCCCAATTATCCTTATTTGATTTGTTATTGCATATTCTATCATGATACTCGCTAATTTTTCTATAGACAAAGAACAAAATTATCGTTGTTAATCTACCGAATCATGAAACAACGCAAAAAGGAGTCCCAATTTTGAGCGGAGCAAAGTAAAAAGAAGTTCCATTACAGTTGAAAATATATACGTCAAATCATGTCAGAATCGAAATAATTTTCGTATTATCGTTGTTTATAGGCCAATAAACAATTCTTTGTCGTTCTAATGTGTGGCTATTAAACAACTGGGGGCAACGCCCTCGTGGTTTAATTCATTCGCACCAGAACTCCAAATCGTTGTTTATTGGTGGATAAGCAACGATAAATCGAAAATTATTTCTTAAAATAACTTGCTGAGCATCGTTTTTCATCCATAATACGATCGCACTTTCTCTGTCGTCTACTGTTAGCTTTTCCCAAATGCTCTATTGACCTTTCATTTATCAAATTTTGCGTTTTTTATTTACATAATAATTTATTAACGCATCACTTGTGTACATTAACCACTGGCTAAACAGTGTCAAACATGAAATGTATGTACAAAACCATTCAGAATAGAGTATTGATAAGACGAACGTTCAGAACTGCATTTAAATACAAGAATGCTATCAACTTGGGTGGCATTTTTTACCTTGCATGGATCTTTATATAAAATTATACTACGGATGGGACCGAATACTGAAATCAATATTCGTTTTAGGAATTCAAATATATTCGAATATTCGTTTTGTAAATACTACGATATACGGCACTCTGTCCGAATATTTACCTTTCCGAAATATGTATCAGACGTGTACGTAGTTGTTTTACCTTGTTTCCGTGGTAAATGAGCGATATAACTTAGTGAGTGTCAGGCAAATATAAAGAAATGTAAGGTATTGTTAAATGTATTGTTAATTAATTTGTTAATTGTTCCTTTTTAGATTTCATGTTGCCTGGGTTTTGTCTAATGGCCGCGTAAATTACTTCCAAGCACGTGATGGTGGCATTGTTTATTAATCAAGACTCTTGTATACTATACGGTGTTGATATAATGGAAAATAATTAACAAGTGACGTATATTAAGATTGACCAGATCATGCTAATTTTGTTAAAGAAATTGATTGGCTGATAATGAATTCATTTTGATTTGTTTACTTAGAGAGTAATCGTAATTTAATGTAAACAAGTTAACCGTTTAGATGTCACTTAAGGACAATAAACAACAATTGTATTTCGAAAAGCAAACCTAAAATTATTTTGTAAAAACGAGATGTATTTCGTACAAAACGTAATAATATTTGGAATAAACGTGTTAATTGTTCGTAAAAACTTACTATTATTTCGTTAAAACATAATATTATTTCGTTATTACGAAATATATTTCGTATAAAAGTATTACTATTTCGTGATTATGAAATGTCTTTCGTTAATAAAACAATTGACGAATAGACCGAATATTATTACGTAGAAACTTAATACGTTTTCGCAATTCCGAAATATTAATATTGTGTTTTTACGAAATACATTTCGTAATTACGAAATAAAACCATGATAGTGTGTCCTGTCACTTTAGGGGCACCTTAAGATCGTAGGTTACCACAGTGCACATGTATGTATTTATTTTGTTTAATTATATGTCTTTTATTCGTATTTGACATCACTGAAATTGAAATGTATTTTGGGCCGGTGGCCACATGATAAACAAAAAACAGTATTGGTATAGGTATTGGTATTGGTAATCGTATGTTTTATTCCAAACATGCAACTTGAATACAGAAAATAGATAGATAAAACTATACTATAAGAACAAATAAAAAAACAGTTTCGCTACTAATCTATTTTCCAATATTGGCCTTAAAGAACATTGTATATAATGACTTACCAATACGTATATAATCGTGTTTTAAAATAATACGAATTGCTGTGGTATGGAATAATGTTAGAAAAGTGTGTCTGCGTTATATTTCATTCATATTTAATGTATGAACACGGCAATATTTATTTTATTTTATTTTAGATTGTAGTACTCAGGTAGATGTTACCTCTTTGAAGTATTGTATTTTATTTAATCCATTTTGATAAATAATGTATTAACTTTATTGATGTATTATTGTATATTTGAATTTTTCATTTTTTATGCAATATTTATTTTAGGTTTTCTTATACATGCATCTTTGTATTATCATACATATTTTAATAAATCCACGCTACAATCCTAGTTTCCAAGATAGATGTTAAGATTCGCATGGGATTTGGTGGCATTTTTACTTTGTTGGACAAATACATTACCGTTAATCCCTCGGTAGACGCTGATAATAGATAATAAACTTCGCATTGAAATCACACTGTGTATCTCTACACGTACTTTAAATTAATTCTGATAAAAACGTTAACTTACGAAATGCAATTCTCTGATAATTGATTACACATAGATGTACTCATTTGCTATTGATCTTTTGAAGATTGTATACAATATAACATGTCTCAATTGTAAGACACTCATATCGTCTCATAAGCTACTATGAAATATTAAATAAAATGAATTTGAATGAATAAAAATGAAAAATGATTTGGATGTATTTTTTATAAATCACACATGCTAGTAATAAATACAAACAAAGCGAAACTCCAGTTGCGACAGCAGGAGAGAACTCTTATTTGCAGCCCGAGGTCCTTTATTTATGGCAAGTGACCAATTGCCAAAACACTACACAGAACATCACAAAAACACATAACAAGCACAAAACATACATGAATAAAACTGGGGTCACCGCCCGGGAACGGTCAATGCAAAGCATTGGTATGATTGCTGTGATTTATTCAAGTGAGAAAAATTACAATTAACATTGCAAAATGTAATTATTCCAGTTCTGACCACGAAGGCCCGACACGCCTAACATACTTAGACAGCCTCTGCGACCTAACAAAGAGCACCTTGATGGCCCATTGCCAAGACGAAAAGTTAGAGGAGTTGGTGGGAAACAAAACAGACCAGTTCAATCATTACTCTGCATCCTGTACGGTCGATAAAGGGCTTACCTGTGAACCCTTTCCTGGAAGGAACTACAAATGCCCGGATTTTGCGATTCAGTATGGATGTAATTGTAACTCGTCGCCTACAAAAAGTATGGTCACAAGTATTAAGTGATTTAAATTGACCTGTTCACAGATTGGCAAATTGACGATTTTCAAATATTTTGTCATCCCAGAGAGAAAAACACAATATATATATATATATATATATAAACAAGCGAAATAACACTAATGGTAAAGAAATATATTGTAAATATACTATATTTAATATAGTGTCGTTTATGATAAATCATCAATTGAAAAGAATAATATTATAAAGCGTTTGTAACGCTTTTCGTCGGTATTTTGGAAAACACTTATATCACTTACATAGCGTTAAAAATTCCCCATAAGGATCGGCAGTCAAAATAGCCGAGTGGCTACTGCGACCGATTTTTTTTTATCCCGGCGGACGTGGTCTAATATATTTTTGTAAATTTGGATCTATATAATATTTGTTTTTGGTCAATCCAACTGCTTTAGTTTTTGCAGTTAAGACATTAAATGACATTAAAAAAAAAACAAACGAAAATCTGTGAACAAGTCCCTTTAAAAACGTACGATCCTTCATGTCGATGTGCATGCACTATATTTATATGTGTTGACGATGCAATTGTACAAGTCTTAAGTGAAATGTTATGCTCTGTTTTGTTTTACCCAATAATGCAATGCAGTAATAGCAGTCAACAATTGGCTGAGAGATAACTTTTGATTGTCAATGCAGTTATAGCAGCAAACAATTGGCTGAGAGATACATTTTGATTGTCAATGCAGTAATAGCAGCAAACAATTGGCTGAGAGATACCTTTTCATTGTCAAGGCAGTAATAGCAGCAAACAATTGTCTGAGAGATACCTTTTCATTGTCAATGTAGTAATAGCAGCAAACAATTGTCTGAGAGATACCTTTTGATTGTCAATGCATTAATAGCAGCAAACAATTGTCTGAGAGATACCTTTTCATTGTCAATGCAGTAATAGCAGCAAACAATTGGCTGAGAGATACCTTTTGATTGTCAATGCAGTAATAGCTGCAAACAATTGGCTGAGAGATACCTTTTTTTTTTTGATTGTCAATGCGGTAAGCCAATAAGAAAGCAAGAACTTCCTTGGTTCACTAGAATGTCTGGAAAAAATTCGGATGATGTAAACGATGTTTCTCGGAGATTGGGGTGGCGTGGTTTAGAAATCCAGTAGCGATCCATCAATTGCGAATATGCATAATTAATTTAAGATTCATTTTTATCAATAATCGTATTATAAATTACAAATTAATTGTACAATAATTAGCAAAAATATATCTTATTATTAACATAATTATTTTTTCTTACTGATAAAATGATTTTGAATGGAAATGCCACTTTAAATAAACTATACGCATTGAAACAACTGAAAATGAAAGTTCTACATATATAGATTTTAAAATATTACTTCATCTAACTTTGATTTAGGATCATTTACCGTTACCACTTTGAATAATGTTGTTCAGATTGGACTCGTACTAACTGATGCAAAAGATAAAGTTGCCAAAAGTTTAATGTTTAAATAAATTGAGGTGTCTAATGGAAATGTTATGCATTAGAGATCTTGGTCAAAAGAGAGATTCGTCAGAATATCGTAGGGTATAATAGTTACTGTATTACTGTACTATATGTTATTTCGCCATATCGTAGAATATTATAGTTACTACATGTATATTACAGTGGTGTATCGTACCTCGAAAGCAAGAAGGCGCTATCAGCCTTCGTAACACATATGCCGATGAGACCTTCTGGCTTTTTAAACAGGGACGATATGATATTTCAAAATTTGCTTTTGCTGAATGTTATTCTAGCATAAAATATGCATAAAACATGCATTTCTCACACAGCAGGGAGCAATGGTTCTGGGACCGACATCGCCATCAACTCATCACAGAGAGGAGCAGGCTGCTCATGCAACGGCGCTGCTGCGGTAGGGACACGGACTGCATTCGTTGTGTCAATGGTTGCCTTGTGCTTGCCGAGTGTTTTCTAGAGCTGCCGAAGCAGAGTCAGAGACTTCATCAGTTGTTTCAATAGATGTCTTGTGTTTGCCCGTGTTAACTAGACTGTCAAGAAATAGTTATGTTAAGTGACTTATATTTATAATTCAACCGTGTATTAATATCTAGCATTAGTCATGCAAATGTTCCAAAGCATAGTGTTTTAAACACAAATTCTCATGTTGACTTATGTTTAAATTAAGTTAAGAATGGCTTAAGAATTTTTATAAATATGGGCACAGGATTTGTTTGTTTTATTAATTTATTTTAGACATTGTTTGCATTTATCATCGATATTGTTTGATTCTGAACAATAACTCAAATATTGACATAAATCTGCTAGCAAATATTTCTTGTTTATTGATTTATGACTCAGAAACATCGACCATTATTGTCAATATATGTTGATTAATGATGTCTTGTTTGCACCGAATCTGCATTATGTGGACACATGATGTGTCCCGTCATTTTAACTTTATTTACTTTTCGAAACAAATCGACAGTTAAGACAGACTTTTAAATGTAACTGCAATTTTCAACTATTAATACACTGAAATGTGTTTGGAAGTTGGTGTTGTCTTGTGCAGTGGGAGGATCCTGAAAAATCGACCTGTCCGATAAGGTGGCAACCGCCCCCGCCAACCCATTGCCTACGTCCTTGATGCGATCAAAATTCACGCATTTTGTTTCATTTGTCGGCAAATCCGAAAACAATTTATTCCGTTATTGTAGCAGGTCTATTTGACAGTTGTACATTAAATATATCAAATCAGGCGAGGCGAACGAGTTTTGAATTAGTGAGGGCGAACACTTTCAGTAACTGCAAAAGGCTGCCCAAATCTGCATCTGGTCTCTTTTACATGTTGGAATAGATATCGAAAAGGGGCGATATCACAAAACAAACAATTTAACGAACAATCCAAAGAATGGGTTTGATTATTGCAATAAATCGATTGAATAACACGTCATTGGTAACGAATTACATGTGTTTTATGATACTATGAGGTTTTAAAAATCGAATGTTGGACAATTTTAGAGGGGGCGTACGCCGTTTCCGCCCCCATCTAGATCCGCCTTTGCAAATGGGTAA
Organism: Congeria kusceri; assembly: GCA_027627225.1. Taxonomy (NCBI): domain Eukaryota; kingdom Metazoa; phylum Mollusca; class Bivalvia; order Myida; family Dreissenidae; genus Congeria; species Congeria kusceri. The sequence continues at coordinate 49,210,686 of CM051038.1, read as the reverse complement.
TAAGGAGCATTTAATTGGGATAATTCCGTGTGGTTGTTTTATTTTTTCATTCCATTATTTTAAAAGTATTTATGAAATATTTAAATGTGTTATCATATGCCAAGAAACATAGCTTCAAGTTTATATTTGTATACATGTTTTGTCAAAACATTCTGACACCAATGCCGTCGATTTATGCCTGGCGTTTCTTAAGGAATTCAAGTGAAAGACAGTTGTACAGCATACTATATGGGTCTGGCAATGGAGCGTTGCAAGCTGGTTATGAACAGCTGATAAAAGGCTGTCTGTGGTCCCATATAGACCTCACCAATATTTCGAAGGCTGAAAACCAGAAGGTAGCAACTGCCATTGAAATCAATATCAGTTCGTACCGTCTGGTTTTCAACTCTCGAATCGACACTGAATGCCGGTAATTTACGCATACAATCTGACAATGACAATGCAACGTTACAAGCAACATTTAAAAAAGGTAAGAAAAAGAAATATATGTATGTCTGTTGTCACATAGTGCCAATGAAGAGACCTCACCAATATTTGACAACAATAATTCACGAATACTATCTGTAAATGGCAATGCCTGTCATTCAATCATCTGCCAATCTTGGCAAACGCATTGCGTATGAAGTCACACAGTGCTCTTTTGTGTAACGTATGTTGACAGACAAGCGAGGACAATCGTGGCATACTCCACTCAGTTAATTTGTTCTTTCTTGTCATGTATGTGCTCTTTCATTTAACAATGTGCAACAATTAATCAGATACATAAATCTTTTTTTACCGTAGGTACAGTAAATGCGTTATAGAAAAATAAACATAAAATACGTTTTTGTGAGTCTCCCTTAAAAATCAAAATTTCTTCTTTCGACAATTAATAGAAAACACTACGTACGTATAGAATAAGAGATTAGATGTTAACTGAAAGCATTTAATATATTGTGTTCGTTCCAATGTATTGCGGAAATATGTTGTAGAGTAAACCATCAGTTTTATAAAATATAAATTTACGTGTCTTGGAGATCGACTGGATATCAGATAATTGTCATATCAACTCGGAATGTAAATTTACGTGTCTTGGAGATCGACTGGATATCAGATAATTGTCTTGTCTTGATGTTTTAAAATATCCGTGTCACAACATTGTCACGAGATCACGGTACGGGTTTGCGATATGCGACATTTTAAGGACGACTTCCGCAAATAATGTTGACAAATACGAAAGAATCACGTACATATATTAAATATTAATCGTCAATTTCTATAAACATGGCTTAACAATGTTTATGTAACTGTGTTGTTATCTATTGTATTAAACAATGGAAAGTTGGGCCCCTATACATATCTTAACGCTGTCCGAATACAGTCATAGAAGTGCTACTATCTACTTGAACTGGCTAACGAACCATCTCTTTAAACAGTTAAAATGGATGGCAGCCGAGGCCTTTTCCTTTTTTTGTATTTTAGCATTTAATCTCATTTGCCTGCTGACTTCCGCCATAGGTGCGTGATATGTGTACTATATGTTTACCACATTTTAGTGCAATATTTATACATACATATCAGAACAAATTTTGCATTACACATTCAATTTACAATTTAGTTCTAGTGTTTGACACGTCAATTATGCAATATACATTTAAGTAAGTGATAATTAACAGAACACGAAATATGTCTTTGACTGGACGGACTTTACAAGAAATATAATTTATATTATTACGCATTAGAACACACATAAACATGTGATATTTGGTATAAAACATTAACATCTGCTAACGAAATTGAATCTTAAAGGGACTTGTTCACAGATTTTCGTATTTTTGAAAAATGTCATTAAATGAATTTACTTACAAAACTGTCATATCTGGAATAGTTTTAAATAATTATAATAACAAGGAAAAAGATAAAAATAAAAAATGTGCCTGCCCTGGGGTTCGAACTCGGGACCCCTAGAAGCAAAATCTAACGCGCTACCACTACACCACGCAGGCTTTTGATTTTGGATGGCAGTTTAAACGCTATGTCGGTAATACACGTTTTTGCTAAATTATCTATGAAAAGCGTTACAAACGCTTTATTATTTTTCCAATTTCGATTGATGATTATAAATAAACGAACATATCTTTTTAACATTTTTCTTAGTCAGGAGTGTTATTTTGCTTGTGTGAATATAATGCATACATTCTTTTTTGAATCTATGACAATTTTTTTGAAAATTGTCATTTTGCCAAACTGTGAACAAGTCCCTTTAATATAATTTGTCATACATTCTGGTTTCTGCCGTCTTATATTACACCGAAACAAGTATCGGTTTTTGCACTTTGTGTGATCTCGATCACTGAAACACGCTATTAGCAAACATAAAAAACTAATTTTATTTGATAATTTAATATTTACTAAAACTTGTATATCCATTATATTTCCGCGGCACATTTTAACATTTTTACAAGTGACTATGCCTAATGGATAAGAAGGGTTGCAGTATATTTAGAAACAAAGAATTATCTTTCAGATCAATATTGGAATTAGTCCAAAGCAATTTTTTAACAATGCTTGAAGTCATTGATTAAGCTATAAATCACTGATATATGCTCTTACCACGAATTAATATAGCTCTTATTTGTTTAGCAACCATGTATTTTAACATTTTATATTTAAAGTCGAAAGTTTATTTATTTATTAACTAATCCAGTTAAGCTTTCATAAAAAATAATACAAATTGATATATTTTTCATTTTCTGTTTTTGAGTGACGCGTCATCGCAATTTTATGACAAACATTGCAATATGACCAAACTATTTTGCATGGCGTTTCATAATAGACCTATACTTCACAGATAGTGCTCTGTTCAATGTATGTGATGTTTTATATAATGTATACAACATAAATATCCAGGGTTGAACACCAGAAGGTACCAACTGATATTGATTTCAATGGCTGTTGGTACCTTCTGGTTTTCCACCCTGGTTATGGTGCTCCTAGTAGTTCATCATTACGATACTGTATACAATAAATCATTATATATATAAATACTTTTATTATTGTAGTACATTTGTATACTAATATTACTGTATTACAATAACCATTTTGATCAATGTTTGTATGTTTTAATAACTAGTACCAGGAATTCACATAGACAGATGTGTATAATAAAATGTTTGATTGCTACTCTTTTCACATTACATTTTGACATACATGTATGTTCTTTATTTAGAAGCCAGTAAGAGTAATTTAGTCAGCTAGCTATGTACAATAAATGTTTGATCACGACCCGGACCCATATGGGTATCTATTATGGACCCATATTCAGCCCATATGGGCTGGCCCTATGAGTTTTGCAACAGAGAACCATTTAGGACCCATATGGGCTTGGCCAGAAACAGTCCATATGGGACCCATATGTGCATGTTTGCTGGCCTTTCATATCCAATCACAAATAATAGACACTTAGCTACATGTGTATACTACTAATAAACAATGTCTGATTACTATGAAAAAACTAATCTAATTTGGATAGGCTTTATGAAGTACAGCACTAGGTCGATAAAAACTAAATACAAACTGACATGGGGAGCAACCACTTTTAAAGTGCTTGGAATAGTGTATGACATAAATTTAGACAACATGGTAATTAAAAATTTTGATAACAAAATCAACAGCATCAAGAATTTAATAACTCACTGGAATCGTAGAAATATTACACCTCTAGGAAAATAACTATTGTTAAACATTGCTTCTTGCACTGCTTACCCATTTATTTGTTTCACTACCAACACCAAGAATAGAAATTATGAAACAAATGAACAAACTATTTTATGACTTCATATGGGCAGGCCCAAGCAAAATAAAAAGTACAGTTGTTGTTATAGAATATGATGAATGGGGTTTAAAAATGATAGATGTTTGTTCATTTGAAAAACATATGAAATTAACATGGCTTAAGAGATTTGTGACAGGAGATGGAAATTGTTATAGACTTGTTAAATCGTTTATTGACATTAAAAAACTGTTTAATACTGGTAAAATGTTTGCTGAGAAACTTTGCTTAAATTTGAAAAATAAATGTTGGCTAGATGTTTTTAAAAGCTATATATTGTATATTGAAAAGTTGCCCATAGTCAATTGCAATGATATTCTAGATATGCCTCTATTTTACAATGACAATTTTAAAATTGACAATAATTATATATTTATTAAAAGTCTATATGAAAGAGGTATATTGATAGATAGAAACTGTTTTTTCTCCCAAGAAACTTTGGACTATCTAACTGGAACAAATGTGAATTTTCTACTGTATCAATGTTTGATCAAAGTAATAAGTAAATACATTACAACTTTTGGAGACATGTTCACCTATAATAACAAAATTCAAGGACCTGTATTAGCAGCCTATGTAAAGAAAATAGTAACAAGTCCTAAAGAAGAAAAACATGTTTATAAAACATATATTCAAAACAGTGATATCCCAACCAGTCAAACAAAATGGAATGCCGAGTTCTATGGTATTGACTGGAAAAATGTATATGCACTTGTGTTCAATATTAGTAAAGATACATATGCCCAATGGTTCCAATGTAGAATTGTCCACAGAATCTTAGGAACAAAAGCCCATATGTTTAATACGAAAATAGCTGCTGATAATTTATGTACTTTTTGTAAAAATGAAGTAGAAAATATAACACACTTGTTCTGGAACTGTATACATTCTCAAGAAATTATTAAATTTGCTGTTCATATAGTGAATAGAAATAGACAAAGCTTACCTATCCAGGTAACATGTCAGGATATTATACATGATATTACAAATTCTAAAATGAACAATTTAAATATTTTATGCCTAGAAATTAAACAATATATTTTCAATTGCCAGAGAAATAACAGAATTTCTTCTAACTTTGGACTAGTTTATAGCTTCAAACACTCATTTGAAATTTTTAAAAATACAACAAAAACAGATGAAGAATTAAGAGACTGGTCACTACTCAGCATGTTCATAGACATTGTTTAGTTAAATTAAATAGACATGGATTAATTTCACAGTTTTGATTCACAGAGTTTATTTTTAAATAGGATTTATAAAGCCAGAACTGTTACCATTATCATAACAGTAAACGTTTTTAATGAACGCTATACATTTGTTAACAATTTCCTATTAAAATGATATTATATTATTGCTATGTAAATATACGGCTTGTAATTTAAATGAAGTAGAAAATAATGTAAAACAAATTAAACAAAACTAGGAAATACAACCTATCGCGTGACATAGTAGCCACATAACAAAACTTAGTGCTCTAACTGTATGTGATATTCTAACGTGCAGAGGCCCAGAATAGGCGCGTACACGCGTAAATCACGCACCAATAATTGAAACTTACGCAGAGAAAATAAAAATTTTAGTGTACATTTACGCACAATTTTCCGATGTTCGCGTACAGTGGTGACTGGAAGGCAGAAACAGATGGAAGTTTTGACAGCCTGCCTACCTGAATGTGCAGTTGATAAGTTCAGCAGTTAGCAAAACAGTCTTGAAATGTTCATAATAATTACTTACAACATTGTTGTATTCAAATAACTGCATTATAAAGGATTATTAGTATAATATCGTAATATCTGCTCATATCGTAATGCAATGTTGGATGTAAATTCAACCCACCAATACTACATAGAGTGTACATTTACCCCCCACAAATTCTGATGTGAGTGTACATTGACTCCCAAAGTTGCAGATGTAAGGGTACTTTACCCACAGTACAATTATTTATCTGGAGCACTGTAACGTGTGTGAATATATGTGACAATTAGGGACATATAAGATCGTCACAGCTCTGCACCAAACTAGGAGAGCAAATGAAACATATCCGACCTTTGGTATACCACGATTTTTTTCTCAGAACGCTTAAATCATTTCCATAGTATACGCAGTTTTCTTTTCTCATTGTACGCCAAAAATACATTATTTACTTTGTGCACTTCTGAGTGAAAATGTCACCTTGATGCCATGAATGTCGTTCGATAACCTTCAAGCACACATAAATAGCGGTTAAAAGTATTTGCTAGTGCAATTGGGCATTTTTCAGGAAACATCGCTGTATTCGCCCAGTAGGATGCAGATAGAAAAAATTAAGCATACCATATGAAACAACTAAAGAATACTCCAAAATAACCACAAGCATTTGACGCATTGCTATGATGCTACAATGTACTTATATTTACGAGATACTAAGTCCTTATTAGGAGATACTTCGTACTAATTAGGACTTACTACGTCCTAATTCGGACTTAGTATGGAGTTACTAAATCATAATAAGGACTAAGTATCTCCTAATTAGGCCTAAGTATAATAAGGAGATACTAACTCATATTTGTGAATTTTATCACATAATTAGAAGTAAGTATCTCCTAATTAGGACTTATTATCTCTTAATTAGTAGATACTCTCTTATAATTAGGACTTATTATCTCCTAATTAGGATAATGGAATCCAAAATAATATAGAATGTGGCACAAGGACGCTTCCATATGTTTGTATTTTGTACAAAACTGTCGTTAGATATTTTATGTAGAGGACCGCGATCACATATATATGCTACAGGAAAAGTTATTGCATATACGTATTGTACATGTGTCTGTACAAAACTTGTTTATGCGAACATACATTTAGGCAAAGTGACGACTGGGTGTATGGAAAAAAAAAATTACGACAATACAAACTTTGTTTAGCAAATACATTACATTGCATGTTGTACAAAAGCATAACTAAATTTCATTTATAATATATACTTATTGTTTGCATATTTTCAAGTTCTTATCTAAAGCTGTTAAATATAAACTAAGCGAAATTCCAGGAGATAACTCTTATTAGCAGCATCGGGACTATTATTTATGGCAAGTGACAAGTTGCCAAAAACAATACACAGGACATTACAAAAGCACACAACACATACAAAACAAACATGAATAAAACGGGGGTCACCACCTTGGAACGGTCAATGCAAAGCATTGGGGATTTAAACCGGTTTATGAGCGCAAGAACCTCACACTTGGCCAAGAATTATTCACAAATCATGTAAGTGTAAATAAAAATTACCCTCATAGCATTGCAATTCAAATTAAACAGCAATAAAAGAGAATATTATTCAATTTAATTACCATTTAATAACTCAATGGCTAGATGCAAACCAGAGCAGCAGAATTGCAACCTTTTGAGGCACAACCAAATGAAACAAAAACAAGTATCAACCACATCTCGTCTTTTTATAAAAAGCTTTAAAGACATACATCATATAATTCAATTTTCAGATCATCGTCATGCAATTTCAGGAAGAAGCCGTAATGTTGGGTGTAAAAAGCCATATTACATAGCTTTGTTGTATATGTTTATTTTAAACTGAATAAAACTTAATATATTTTATCTACATCTTCCTGCTAACCCAAATTGAATTTTTTTATATTTAACTTAATGAACGTGGGTAATAAAACCAGTGTATAAATCGGAAATGCTGTAAACTATTAAATAAAAGGGTACAATATATCCTAGATAATATTACGCTATGTCACTGAGACAGTAAATATATTTAAATGATGACGTAATTTAGAAACGCGCAATGCACACGATGACGTCATAATTTTAAAACGCAAAGAAGTTAAAGCTACTTATCCACCATTAAACGACCAAATTTGTAACGATGAAAGAAATTCAGTATCGAAAACTAATAAGCATGTGTTTTTTAGTATAAGTGTATTATATCCTTTTGATAAGAAAGAGTGTATTAAATTAGTAAGTATACGTTTAGCATTCACTTTAACATATTTACCTTAGCGAACTCGTTTCAAAACATCACTGTAAAATGATGTCTTCAAAACTGCTGCCATTTTTTCTAATTTATGCAACTAAGAAACGTACCGTTCTGTCGGTTTATGTAGAATTTATGTTGGGTGTTCGGTAATTTTGCATCATATACCGGCATGTATATTTGGTCTAACAAATCTAGCCAAATTGAAACTCCAGCTGCGTCAGCAGGAGAGAACTCTTATTAGCAGCACGAGGTCCTTTATTAAACAAGAGATGTTTGTAAATCATATATGCGACCCGACTTGCAGCCTTTGTTCATCACCGAAGTGTACTGTTTCTGAAAAATCTAAGCTGAGACATGTTAACCTTTACCTTGATATGAGTTGTCTTCTCTGCAAGAACATTCTTGCTATCAAATTTGACGACTCGACAAATATTCAGTAATTATTACTATGTAATAGGTCATCTACTCAAACTGACCGTTGTACCTATATAGTTTGAAGACCATGTACCAATAGTTCATCTGTTATTAAATGGATTCTTTTTACAAGCCCCTGTGACCTTGACCTTTGATCTCTTGATCTCAAAATCGATAGGGATCTTCCTTCCATCAAGACTAATCAGCATACTAATTTATATGATCCTAGGTTAAAGCATTCTCTATATATTGTGTGGAAACTGTTTTCATGTTACAAGCCCCTGTGACCCTGACCTCTGTCTGGTTGACCTCAAAATCGATAGGCTTCTTTCTTTCCTCCCGACTAACCAGCATACTAACTTGGATGACTGTAGGTCAAAGCGTTTTATAGATATCCTGCGGAAACAAAATGGTCTACGGAGAAAAAAAAAGTTTTCATTTTACAAGCCCCTGTGACCTTGACCTTTGACCTGTTGACCTCAAAATTGATAGGTGTCTCACTAAATCCACAGGAGGATAAGACTTCAGTAATATTACAGTTTTATATCCTTTATATTTTGGACAACTTATGTCTTCTTCAAATATTGGCACGTTGGCTAAAAATAGATAGTTTCTCTATGTATTATACATATCAATAAACAATAATTTCTTGGAGATCAACAGGAAATTACATTTAATTGTAAATCCTTATTTAACAATATGATTATGTGATTATCGACCTGGTGAGTTTTTAAGGCGACTTCCGGATGTTTTAATTAGAGACATAGCAAAAACGCGAAGAAAGCACGTACACATATAGTAGTTAATACATGGATTAGTTTTTCTTCAATATCTAAAACAAACACCACATGAAAATGACAACCGGTTTGACACACCAAACAATGATGCACTTGTTATATCATTAGATGGGTAACGCTTATAGCAAATAGCACATTCCTTGATTTAAAGGAACCTATTTACAGTTTGGCAAATTGACAATTCCATCCTTTTTCTGAATAGAAAGAAAGCGAAACTCCAGTTGCGACAGCAGGAGAGAACTCTTTTTAACAGCCCGAGGTCCTTTATTTATGGCAAGTGACCAATTGCCAAAAAACAACACAGCACATAACAAAAACACATAACAAACATACAACACACATGAATAAAACTGGAGCCACCGCCTTGGAACGGTCAATGCAAAGCATTTGGGGTTTAAACCGGATAACGGGCGCTCGAACCTCACACTTGGCCCAGAATTATTATAGCGCGCATCATGGATTTGCCATTTTGAACATTGCGTGCAATGAACGCAATCAAAATTAAATTCAATCCTTAATTCAAGTAGAATTGTGACAACCAGCATTGGAAGATTATGAACATGAAGCAAAGTTACAAAAGTAGTGTTTTAAAAAGCAATTGCTTAACAGAAGTAGGTTACACATATATAAATTAATTATTAAATATGACACTTTCAAGGTGAATACATTTTAGTACAACATAGCTATTAATATAAATACCTTATATGTACAATTTCGAAACATAAATACATTAATCATGCATATTTGCATAAATAATATAAGTATATAATACATATTACAGTAGAAATGTAACTACGATATTTGGGGGATGAATAACATAACATGATTATTAAACCTTTTTAAAAATTAATAAATAAACACACAAAAAACAACACACAAGAACGTTTGGTAATTATGAATAAGTCACACAAGTATGAAAAAAGATTTATTATTACTGTCTTTTTTATATTACAGCGCATTTGAACAAACAAACAATAAACATTTATTCGAGAATGCACTCTGTCCATTCACATAAAGGTTTTACAATGAGAAGGTACAATCGTATTTCCCTCAGAAATGATTGTCAAATGAAGTAAATTATTCAATAGCATTTAATAAACAAATTATCAGAGGATAAGAAACAATGTTCAGAATTACAAACGTTTTGGAAAAAAGGGGGTTATTAAAGATCGACAGTGTAACAATAACCATTTAAGAATATACGAATTTATTAATTCGCCTCCTACAAATTACATCACGAACAGACTTAATGTCATTCTACACATCTGTCAAGTATGCAACACTACTTATTTAAACAGAAACATATTACAATGACAAGATTTAAAATATAGCACCGTTTTTCTTGGTTACATTTTGATTTGCTTTATGAAATTACACTCAAATTCCAATAATAATTTAATCCACCATATTTAAACGCATAAATATAACACAGAATAATTCATTAAAATTAATTGTTAGTAGATAATACATTATCTGCACATTTTGTTATCTATTCAATTAAATATTTCTGTTGTTTTTCATGAGCATTGACTGCTGATATAAAAGACCAAGCACGTTATGAGATGGCAAACTGACAGTGTGTTGTGTGGGGAGGAAAATCATGGACATGGACTACATCCGACTTTCCTTCTTTGTTATAACAGTTATACATGTAGTTTCTTCAGGTAAGAACAAGGTTGTTCATAACTTTATAAAAATTAAATAATTAATTAATAATTAATAAATAAATAATTTTTTAACATTCTTAATGAATCGTATAAGTTTTTTAATATATATTGTTAGTAACCTTAACTCATAGCTAAAACCTTTTTGACTTGTCATATGACATTATAGTTGTTTCGTGGAATGAAATTGCATTGGTAAATGAACTTTGTACAAGTCAGGAAAACATAATTATGCTGTTATGTTTTTGGTTTAAACTTATGTATTTCAAACAAGCATATGTATGTTGAATTTCGAAACATACAAGATGACAGTAATGTAAATACATGTTTGAAGAGGATTGGAACGAAATACATAGTCTTATATAGTCTTTCTCCTTTTCCACATAAACAGCTGCATGTTGTCAAGCGAACATAATTGGTTTAACTAATAATAATTTAACAGAAGATGTAAGGCAAAGGTAATGAAATCGTATTAATACAGGTTACTCGATACTGTGTTATGTTTATAAAAGAATATATGATCATTTAAGTAATATGTGATAAACGATGGCACGTAATAGCTTGTGTCATCTGTGGCGTTTTGTGCATTTAATACACATTTGCATTAATAAGGAAACCGAGAATAACAGTGTTCATTATACAAGTATAATAACATACATTTTAAAACATTTCAATGAATGTAAACTATGTGTGTATTTATGGTAAGCTAGAAGCAGTGTTCACTATACATGCATAATAACATACATCTCAAACATTTCAATGTAAACTATTATGTATTTATTGTAAACTTGAAACTTTTCGTAAGCTTTATTTCTACATAAATGTTGTTGTTTCTGCTGCTGATTGTAAAATATATCTATGGATGAATAGTTTAATGTTTATTTAAATTTTAGATTTATGATTAAAATTTTAAGTTTAAGAAATGCACCTTTGAAGTAAAGGTTAGTTATATTTGGCTTAACGTTTTAAGGTACATTTGTGAATCGTTTATATTTTATTAAAATAAGCATTAAAACAGTATTTTATTTTAGAACATAAATATAATTTTTAACTATTTTGCTAATGGAGGTTGTAAGTAGAAAATAAATATCATAATTATACCATTTCTAATAGTTATTAATACAGGTCTAATGTTTAAATAGTGTTAACCATTTAATACATTAGTATCTTCCTTACAAGTGAAGCAGGGTACAGTCATATAAGATATGAGGCGCGTCGTGGGAAAACCGGACTTAATGCATTTGCGTAAAGTGTCATCCCTGTGAAGTTCAGAACGGCACTTTCCGCCTACATTGGATTTATGTTTAGAAGAGACTTCATTGAAACAGAAAATACCATAAAATTTGAAAGTACCGTCCCGGATTAGTATGTGCGGACTGCACAGGCTAATCCGGGACGACACTTTACGCACATGCATTCAGTCCGGTTTTCCCACGACGCGCCTCATATTATGTTGAATGTTTCATTTAGTTCAAATTCATTACATCTCCTGGATTCAGAAAATCACAACAGGCTGATTGCGGTTTTAAAAATATTTTGACTGTGTTCAAATATGGTGGTATTTTTGAAAAATTTCGTAACCCATACAAGACAAAAAATTTGGAAGAGAGGAATAAAATATTGTATCAATATTATAAACATAAACAAGAGAAAATAAGTGTGTCTCCATCTGGATTTAAAACAAAATAATAAAAAAAAAACACGAACATTTCTGTTATTTAGTCATTTCACGTTACAAATGCTTTATAATTACGTCTATATTCATTTCAACTGACTAGTATTTAATAAATGATCATTATCTTAAATATGTTCCTTTGACTTGCGTGGTATTTAAATTCTCTATGTATAGATGATTTTTTATTTTATTTTCTGGAATCTGTGACAAGTTTGAAACTTGTAAATGGTAATATGTTAATATATCCCTTTTAGGCGTTTGATTCTTTCAGAAGAAATATAACTTGAGCGAAGTTAGTCATTTGATCAATGTAAATTTTCATATTTTATGGCTTTGTTTGCAATGATTACCTTTAATAATACATAATGTTAAATCGTATTTTATTTTAAAGTGTATTGTTTCAGACAAAACGTGCTAGCAAACCCTGTTTGAACGGCGCAACCATAGGCGCTTGGTTGTTCAACAAATAAAAAATCATTTTCCTATATCTATAAATTGACACATGGTACATGTAACTCACTCGCCATTTTCTATCGTAACGGAAATCGATTGAATGGTTTCAATGTATAAAATTACATGTTTGGTTCCCGAAATCTACATAGCCCATGCATTTATGACCGGGTACTACTTAAAATTATAACCAGTCAATATGTCTCAATCAACTTCCGTTACAAAAAAAAATGGCGAGTGGGCTACCTTGTGCATATTTATAATATAGGGAATAGGATTATTTTTTATTTGTTAAACAACCCAGCGCCTATGGGCGCAACATGCTATGAAAATTCTTATGGGTATACACACTATATTAGTAGTTTAGGATACGATGGAGATTTCTGTCAGTATGGTATAAACAGTCAAATAATCAGTTAGTGATATCTATGATTCGCTTTCGCTTGGGTCTAATAAGGCCAAAAAAAGTTGTTTGTTTCGCTTCCTTCTTGGAAAAAGTATGGTAAGTAGTAGGCATAACCTTTTTTTTTCGTTATATTTTTTTTTTCTTTCCTGACTCAACAAGCATAAATCTACATCCGCTTAAACAACTTTTTTTAGTAATAGGTTATAACTTAATTGTTATAACTTATTAAAAATAATAATAAAACAAAGACACACTTGATATTTAACAGGCTGTTTATGTAAAACAATTTGATAAGCAAAGCCAAAGTTTCCAAGTTCACAATCTTCACTTCAAACATGAGTTCGTATTTTCTTTTCCAATGCGGGCGCATTGTTCTTGGTTTTATCCAATTTTAAGCACATAGTGACACTGTTCAAATTAGTAGTTCTTCTGTAATGTGATTTCAACACTTGCACTAGGGAGGCCAAAATGGGCACAAACATCCTTCCTTGTTGAATTAAATTTGAAGGTATAAAAACCTGGTTTAGCGGTAACGCACTGGATTCAATCCAGGGGTCGCAGGTTCAATCCCTGCCACACCGTAACCTACAAACAAGTTTTTCGCATAAGACGTTAAGCCGAGGTGCAGTGTACTAGGTGCTTCACACCTGGCACTAAAAGACCCAGGGACACCTCTGGAACATGGTGTCTTCTGTATATTGCACCATCCCTCGTAACCCAACGAACAAGACTTCTGGGGGCGATGGCCATATGGGAGAGAATCCCCGTGCTCTCAATAAAAATGTCCTACACACACACGTTTTCACAATTGGTTCCTGGTCACAACACTTCTTGAAGATAAGTACACAGGTTCTGAGTCAATAGATCCTTTTTTGCCATTTATTATTTATAAGCACCTGCATACATTCAAACTTTATTAAGGCATAGACGCTTGTTATTGTTAAATGTGCGCCCAAATGATCAATTACTGTCAGTATATAGGAGGAAAGCTTCGTTGAAATTGGCAAAATGCGAATTATTTACTAAAGCAAACCATGGCAATGTTGTAACAAAGGGTGAAAGCTAAAGTATACAAACGGTTAAACAACACCAATACTATTGGTGTTGCTCTGCCTAGACTGGTTCCGCGGTTGTAATAGATTATTAGAATGACATGTCTAGAGGCCGGATCCCAGTCTAGTTACTGCCGTTATAACGAAACGTTCAATATTATTCCAAAAAAACGCGAACATTTAGAAGAAAAATTTCCAAACGGCAAACAAAGTTTATGGTCGGGGGCAAAAAAGCATGGTCGGTCGGTTTAGTGGAAACAAACAACTTTGTTTTTACGCCTAATATACCAATCTTATGAATGCTATATTTATATTATAATTTTGCAAGACATATGCGATTGTCTCCCATCTGCAAGCTAAAAACTGGAACACATTGCGACCTTTGTCGCGACTTTTGATATATTCCTTTTGTAGTTATTGGAACACAAATTATGCAATATGTCTTTATTATCTATATTGTTTTGGGAAATTTACTCAACTGATAACTTTCCGAAATTCTTTGCAGGAGAATACGACATGATCATTGCATCAAGAAAAATGTGGATACAACTTACAATTTACTTGCACTTTTTGCCTTATGATTATTTAGAGTAATAATTACACGTTGTATCATTCACTTACAATACAATGCTTTATTCCCCAATGCCACAGAGACCATTGGTTGTACATCTCACCCGTGTGCTAATGATGCTACCTGTTCAGAAAATAGGGGCGGATGGTTTTGTAACTGCACTGATGACTTCTACGGCTCCAAATGTACTCTTGGTAGGTGGCGTTGTTACAGATCAAATAAACACATATGGCATAAACACATTCGAGGCGTGTCGTGGGAAAACATGGCTTAATGCATGTGCGTAAAGTGTGTTCCCAGATTAGCCTGTGCAGTCCGCACATGCTAATCCGGGACGACACTCTCCGCATACAATGAATTTATGTTTAGAATATACTTTCTTGAGACAGAAAATACCATAAAAGCGGAATGTGTCGTCCTGTATTAGCCTGTGCGGACTGCACAGGCTGATCCAGGACGAAATTTTACGCAGATGCATTAAGCCCGGGTTTCCCACGACTCGCCTTAATTACACCTTTTTGATATTAGTTTATGATAAACTTTTGAATGCCAAGCTCTCTGAATATTCCCATATGAAGGTTACATATCAATCACATTCGTATTAACCAGGTTTTACAATTTAGACGTCTTGATTGTACATTGAGTTATTCATCGATTGTATTCAGCTCTATATTACATGATATTTATATAAGAGCATTGTGACGTTTTTTTATGCGTCGTTAACAACAGAAACCGTAACCTGTGCGTCAAATCCATGCGAAAATGGCGGATCATGCACCGATCAATACAACTGGTTCAACTGTAACTGTAGCGCTGGATTCTATAGAGATTTGTGTCAATATGGTATGGTTTTTACATTTATTACAGACGTATTTAAGAAGAATGTAACTAACAACAATGTCTGCCTGTTAGATATAGATTTTCAAATGCATACGCCAGACAAAATTGCGTTACATGACATCATGACATGCCATATATTTTATACCAAAATCGGACAAAATGTTTCTGGGTTTAATTTGCTGTAAATTACTTTACTTTTTCAGTTTCATTAGATCTAAACTGCTCAGCTGACTATTGCAAAAATGGTGGTACGTGTTACGACTACGGCTCGGCACTGTTTTGTTCCTGTCCGGTTTACTTTTACGGAGAACAATGCGAGCTATGTAAGTACTCCATAGATTCCAATTTTATTAATAAAAAGGACCTTTTCACAGTTTGGGAAATCGACTATTTTCAAAATTGTTGCCATAGATCCCAAAAAGATAAATAAATTATATCAACAAGCAAAATAACACTCCTGACCAAGGAACATATTGAAAATAAAGTGTCATTTATAGATAATCATCAATTGAAATAGATAAAACTATAAAGCGTTTGCAGCAGTTTTCGTCGCTTTTTTGGAAAACACGTGTATCACTTTCATAGGTTTAAAATACACGTCCATGTATATAAGTCCGAAGAACGGTTAGCGCGACAGGTTTTTGATCTCGAAGGTCGTTGAGACTCAACGAAGGCATTTTTTTGGTTTGTATGCTATTCGTTTTTGGATAGTCCAGATGCTTTAGTTTTAGTAGTAAAGACATTTAATAAACTTTGTTTTCAAAAGCACGAACATATTTGAATACGTCCTTTAAACATTTCACATTTTACCAGATTGTTACATTTTTAACAAGTTGCATCTGTAAAAAAATGTATCTGCTCTTCATATGATAAATGAGTTTAGTCACGGTTAACATCGACATTTTCTGCTTAACCGTGTTCTTTAAGTATTGAAGTAAAACAAACTTCATATTATTTAGCATTAGGTAACTGCACGTCCAATGCTTGTCAGAATGGGGGAACATGCTCTGTGGACCGTAAAGGAAAATTTCAATGTGTCTGTGCAGATGGCTTCAATGGCTTGCAATGTGAATATGAAAATTGTGAGTATCGTACAACCTTTTAGGACATATAATATTAACTGGGTTGGTTTCCGCTAACATCTCCAAAAAAATCTAGGAGGAGAGGTAAAATATAACAATTTTTTCTTATTTTTAACTTTTTGTTTTCCTTTGCTGCATATTCCACACACATTTTAAGTATATTGGAGTACACTTAACATGTCTAAATGCCTCCCCTACATATAAACTGTACCTTAACTCTAAATAATGTCATATAAAAATATTTCTTGCAAGAAACGTATAATATAAGCGAAAACTGGTTATTTTCCGAATATCAGAGAAAGTTCATGATTGATAGGCAAAAGCACTTTTAGGGTGGGTGGAAAAAGTTTGGGGGTGGGTGGGGGTAGGGTTCGGGTAAGCAGAAAAACTTTTTTTACGCCTTCTGTGTACACAATATACTTAATTGTATTGTTTGAAAATTTTATTATTTGATATAAACTTTGTTATACGTTATTAATATTATATTATGCTTCCGAAACACATGCATACAGTACAGTTTTCAAATTGATAAAAGCGTTCGGTTACAGCATATTTAGTATGAGAATGATAAGCGTATATTATATGTTGCTTCTCTCTTCTTTCTTTGGATTCTATATGTGCTCGCTTTTAAATATCTACAATTTGGTATTGTAAAGGGCAGTTATTAACTTAATTAATTGCTTGTCTAATTTGCTTTATATTACCGTTATTGAAATGAAAGTCGCAACGACTGATTGATCTAACTGCTTAGTCTGCTATAGACATTTCCAGTAGCGAAAGATCTAGAGCGAAATAGCAGGGTGCTGCACCCTGCTCCTTTTTGGTTGCCCCCCGCTGCCCCTCTGGGCTGGTCAACACAGAAATGTTCAATATCTTTTAAAACTTCATATATTTTAGCAAATATTCAATGACAAACGAATAGACTATGCTTTAAATCCTTAATTACAGGAATTAGACAAATAAATACCCTGGATTTAGCAAATTATTAGAAAATGTCCACAGACTGGTCCAGATTTCCACCCTGCTCCTTTCTAGCAGCTCCCTGTACCTTTTGTGATCCTAGATCTTTCCCTATTTCCAGTGTGTGATGCTATTCCAAGCTCCTCCCCTGCTATCTTTATATAATTATATTTCATGATTAATTTCCATTTATATTCAATTTAATTAGCTTTACCACTACTTCTCGTGTGTAACATCTGCTATCCGAGTGCAACGAAAATATAAAACATTAAAGTAACAAATACAAATCAAATTATGGAATATTTGTTTATGTTGTATGATAGTTATAGAAAATAGTTCATTTGTTGATATCTGCGAGTTTTTTTCTGACACGTTGACAATCATAATTCTTTAAACATACATACAAAACGTCAATTCAACAACTGAAAGAAAGCGTGAAAAAAGAAAACATGTATATTTACTTATATTAATTAATGCTTATGTGTTATATTTTTTCTAATAAAACACACACACACACTGTTCAATGAAATGCAAGTTGTTGTTGTTGTTGTTTTATATTATTAATTGTTATTCACAAATCTGACGAGTAAAGAAATGTCCACACGACTGAAAACTACATCTACACTAACACTATTCTGGATATTTATATATTATACTGGATTGAATATTTATACATGTAGAAGACAAAAACCGGGTAAAAAATCTTTGTTATGTCCGAATCTGAATCATAATATCAATAACAAGGCGTGAACCCAACACCGCTTTTTCAACCACTAGCACAATAAATATTATATTATTTATTAACTATTTGAATATCCGTCAAGGCTGAGTTTTACAATCAGATACAGTAAGTATGTTAGCTTACAATAAACCATATAAAATGTCATAACATATAGACAACAAAACTTATATCCCCAGACACCGGAAGGATGTGTTATAATTAGATCATTTCTTAAGTTCATTTGGAGATACAAACATCGTAAAGTTCAAAACACATTTTAGACAATATCACGAGGACCCCGATACCGCAAGTTCATTACTGATAACATCAGCCTTTTGAAACATACTTGACGACGGAAGGTGGTGGAACCATGTCTGCGTGCATGTTGAAAAACTAAAATAAACAACAAAATGGCGAGTATCCAAGTTCCGAACAAATCTAAGACAAATAGAACACCAGAAAGATCAGCAGGTGAGAAGAACCCTTTATTAAAGCCGTTAGGCCCTTTATTTGTGGCATGTGACCAATTGCAATATGCACAATACAACTCAAAACATAAAATGAATAAAATTTGCGTTACCACCTTGAAAAGGTCATTACAAAACATTGGAGTTTAAACCGGTTTAAAAACATGCTGAAGCTCACAGTTAGCCCAGAATTACATGGGAGAGGGGGATGGATTGGATTTTATTTTAGTTTTCTTGAATAAACAAACTATGCGACTTACTCAGTATGGAACGGAAGATATGAAAGAACCAGAAAAAAGCAAACAAAAAGCAAAGCATCATAGGGCGCCATAAAACGCCAGTAAACGCGTTAAAATACAATAAAAATACTAACCCTTCTTTAAATAAAAGTAAATATTGATGATGCAGTTAATAAATCAGTAAACTCCTATTATCCTGGGGCTGTAATTATAAAACTCCTTTGGAAATACGACATTATAAAAATCCTCATGTAATGTCCGTACAATTTACCGATCCTTCCGCCTCAGGTGTTTCATCAATGACACTTGTATGATCTTAATAATTCATATTAGCACATATATTTTACGATTTGTGAGGCAAAGCAAAATGTTCTCAAGAGTTACAATGCAAGAAAATAATTGCGTGATTGTATATCAGTTACACCAACGTTCGGTCAAATATTAAAGTAATTATGATATGTGTACCAAATAAAAATCAAAACGCTGAGAGCATAGATAAACTGTTGGCGAGAAAATAAAATAAAAGCAAAACGAATTATGAGAGTATTTTTATCATATTATTGGAACATTTATTGAAGTAAGTCATTTGTCTGTTATATCATGTCTACAAAACAAATCTCGAAACTCATAACTATACACTCTACTCTAAAAGAAATTGGTATAATTATAAGCTGGTATTTGACCTAATTGAAGATAAGATCCAGGCTACTGTCTTTTGCAAATTAAAACTCATATATAGCGCATCTACGACATTTTCATCACTATATTTTTGTAAATCGTTGGAGGCAAATATTATTTGTGCAAACTATTTAAAGAGCAAACAGGTTTGTATGCGTACAAGTCAATATACAACGGGTAAAAATAGTCGATGAACCCTACAAGTTCGAATCAATGTTCAGTGCACAAGCGCTATGCTCGGTAAATACCAATTTATTTAAAAATAAATTAAATAAGTAAAATACATTCAAAACTCTCTTTATAAGTGGAATGTTTTTCCACAATTCTTATGCATACGTCAAAACAATATCAATCGTCAATAGAGTGGTTGCGATTGCTCCGCTATATGAACTGAGTCAATACACTGTAATACGCAGTTAACCAGTAAACAGCACAAACATATAAGCTACATACCTATGTGAATAGACAAAACATGAATTCACTTTTAGATGTGGACTAAATGCATTATTATTAATATTATTGTGTTTTAGTGTTTTAAGTCGGATCTGGTTCTTGTCATCTATGCATAGAATGTAGCATCGATAACAGGAAGCCTCACTGCTTAGTGAAGCGTAGTAATTTATCGATTTATTGACTCATAGCCTGCATCGTAAAGAAGTCGTTCCCTAAGGCCGATTTTTGAATACAACTACTAAATCCTGTTGGCTTTGGCCAACGGTCTAACAATCGTCAGGGCACATTCATACATTACAATAATGATTTGACTTCATTTTTGATAACCGAAACAAATAATTATGTTAGATTAAAAGTCGCGGACTTAAAATAGTATTCCTAAGAAAAAAAAATGCTTCAAGCGTTTATATGTATAACTACAACAGACAATGAAATAGGAACATAAAGTAATTAAAGCTCTGATAGCGTACAAAGACTGTTGGCAACAAAAGAAACTAAAAGCATGTGATGTATGAGTGCATTTTTGCTAATAACGAAACATTTGTTTTAATGAAGTTAAATTTCCCACCTCTAAACTTGATAAGTTGGCTTCTTATTCAATACTATGCGTCATTATAATAAATATAAACAAAGCGAAACTCCAGTTGCGACAGCAGGAGAAAACTCTTATTAGCAGCCCAAGGTCCTTTATTTATGGCAAGTGACCAATTGCCAAAAACAATACACAGGATATCACAAAAACACATAACAAACACAAAACACACATGAATAAAACTGGGGTCACCGCCTTGGAACGGTCAATGCAAAGCGTTGGGGGTTTAAACCGGTGTATGTGCGCACGAACCTCACACTTGACACATAATTATTCACAAAACATGTAAGTGTAAATAAAAATTAACCTCATAGCATCGCAATTGAAATTAAACAGCTATAAAAGAGAATATTATTCAATTTACTTACCATTTAATTACTCGATGGCTAGATGCAAACCAGAACAGCCGAACTGCAACTTTCTGAGGCTCGATGAAATGAAACAACTACAACTACATCTCGTCTATTTATAAAAAGCTTTAAAGACATAGCATCATATAGCTCAATTTTCAGATCATCGTCATGCAATTTCATTAAGAAGCTGTAATGATGGGTGTAAAAAGCCAGATTTCATAGCTTTGTTGTATATGTTTATTTTTAACTGAATACAACTTAATATATTATTCTACATCTTCCTGCTAACCCAAATTTAAATAATTTTTTTTTAACTAAATGAACGTTGGTGTTAAAACCAGTGAATAAATCGGAAATGCAGTAAAATATTAAATAAAACGGTAACAAATATCCTAGATACTACAGTAATCTAACGCTACGTCACTGAGACAGTAAAAATATTTAAATGATGACGTAATCCAGAAACGCGCAATGCACACGATGACGTCATAATTTTAAAACGCGAAGAAGTTAAAGCTACTTAACCACCATTTAAAACGACCAAATTTGTAACGATGAAAGAAATTCAGCATCGAAAACCAATAAGCATGTGTTTTTTAGTATAAGTTCATTATATCCTTTTGATAAGAAAGGGTGTACTAAATTATTAAGTATACTTTTAGCATTCACTTTAACATATTTACATTTGCCAACTCGTTTCAAAACATCACTGTAAAATGATGGGTGGGATATTCCGTTAGATAAGAATCATTTCAAAGGAACATTGTATTTAGAAACCAAGACATTATATTTTCTATAGAATTTAGCAAACTTATTACGTAAATCAGGATATAAAAAACGTTGTTTTAATAATTTCATAGTCAGTGTAAGGTTACGGTCGTTGAAATCTTTAAGTCGTGAGCAAGCTCTTGCATATCGAACCAATTACGAAATGTATATACCATAGGAAGGACCTCTAGGAATATTACCATCCAAGAAAGGGAAATTTACAATTTCGAAATGAAAATCATCGCGTTTGTCATATAGACTGGTTTTAACTATAATGTTAGTAATAGTAAGATGTAAGTCTAGGAATGCAGCATCTGTATACGATGAACACGATTTATTTAAGGAATTTTTTTTAGGGTATTTTTTTATATTTTGGTCAAAGAAAGGGTTATCTATGTTAAATATATCATCACTATATCTGCTAGTTTCATTAAAGCATTGAACAAAATTTAATTGTTTATCTTTTGATAAATCTAGCATAAAATCTAGTTCATATCAATATAGAAATAGATCAGCTGTAAGCGATGCACAATAATTTGTTTAAATATTTTCCCATTGAATTCAACAAATAAGTTATCCAGAAGAAAGGTAAGGGCTGTACATAAATCTAGTCCAAATAATATATTCATCAAAAATCTGATTAGTAAAGAATGCTGTATTAGTATTTAAAGCCAGGTATGTGCATTTTTCGCTTGCAAATGTTTTTTTTTTTTTCAATAAGCGAAACAAGTTTATTTTTTAATAAGACTGTGAGGTAGGGTTGTACACAATGTAGAAAAATCATATGTACTCACACAGGACGCTTTGAAATCTTTGCTTTCAATTTTATTAATAACTTCAGACGAATGCTTTATTGACCAAAATAAGTTAATGTGTGTATTCTCATAAACTTTATTGCAGTATTAAGTAATGTGATTCCATATAGCACTCAGACCAGAAGTCAGGTAAACTGATAATTGTTTAGTGGTACATAACACTGAATTTGCTATAAAACGACTTTTGTATATAGTTTTATGGAGTTTAGGAATCCAGTAAAGTGATGGTAATTTCATGTTATAATTATTGATCTTGACATTAAATTTACTGCATTAAGTAATATGTTCGGAAATAATTTCATTAAAGTCATTTTTGTATTCAGTATATGATGTCGTTTGAGATAGTTCCCTTGAAATAGTTTGAACATAAAATAATCGTCATATTATAATTATGTTGTTCGCCGCTTTATCTGCAGGAACCAGAGCGAATTTAGATTGAAGATCTTTGAGTATTTTTTTTTACAAAGTGTATTTTTATTGGAGTTAGATTTTTGGTAAAGCAATAGGATTATTATCATAAAAGCATATTTTATGAACGGCCATAAGCCATAGGTTATTATTCCATTCGTTAAGCGCAGATACATCCGCATTTTCATTTCTGCACCACGTTTTACAGTATTCGTCTAATGATACTTCTATTTCTTTTTTAGGCAAATGTCAAAATTAAGTGAAATTGGAAGTCGAAATTTGGTGTCGAAGGTTTTTTATTTTAAAGAAAATTAAGATCACATGTAATTATATGACCAACAGGGTTGTAAATATATCTAGAATGAACACATTCTCATGATGTAGGACAGTTTTCCAATACATTTTTATCGGTGGTAACAGAATTATAATTAAAAACAATAATCCTTAATGGTTTACTGTATTTGTAACAAATAAGTGCTGTTTCAGTGTTAATAAAAATTAATCTGTAAATAAAGAACAACTATATTTTAAGCTAATTATCAAATGCAAACGGAATTATATGCATGCCAGTTAACAAGTCAATCTGCAACGAGCCATGCAGAATAACCGATGAAGTGTGGTAGTTAGGAACATCG
Organism: Congeria kusceri; assembly: GCA_027627225.1. Lineage (NCBI taxonomy): Eukaryota > Metazoa > Mollusca > Bivalvia > Myida > Dreissenidae > Congeria > Congeria kusceri. The sequence continues at coordinate 49,186,853 of CM051038.1, read as the reverse complement.
GGTGTTAGTGATTTGTAGCCTACTGAGTCAAAAGTAGGTCATACAATGCGTGCTCTCGATTGTCCATACTACATTTTAAAATTAACATATTTGCCGTAATTTGTTGTCAAAATATCCAGAATAAGAATCGGTTACAAGAAATAACACTTCCGAACGAGTCAATAATAAGCGATGTAGCGCACTCATTTAGTGGTCTTATTTCAGGACACCAAGGTGAATATTTCGGTTAATTACAAGTAAACAGTGAAAATAGGGGTGTCATTAGTTTGACATAACATTTTTAATAAATCTACTTTTGTAGAAAATGTGATTGTAATATATCACATGGTATGGACATTATAACAGGGATATAAATTAACCATCTAGGGTAATGAGCCAGTTGGGCTCGCTACTTTCAAAACTCACGGGCCCAGCCTTGGATTCACTTGCCTAGATTTACTAAATATTTTAAGCAGTAGTTAGATATTTGCATATTTGTTTAACAAACACGTTTTTTATTTATTTGTATTTAATCAAAATTGGCCATGTGTACATTAACTATCCATAAATTATATGATAATGCTTACTAAACAAGAGTTGAACAACCAGTCTAGTCAGAAATAATTATATCCGTGCGTTAACCTTATGTTTTTTATGATAATGTGTTTAACGTCATGGGTTTAATCATTTCATTGCATCAAAAGGTCATATTATAAACAAGTTACAAAAGTAACATGAGTGTTACAATGACTGCAGTCTCTCAAAAAATCAGACTCCTGCAGTTCAATATCAGAGCATTCTGTATCAGAGTCAACTAATGTTGGTGCAGACACAGAGCATGTGACATCAACTTCGGATTCAGTGACAGGCACTGACAACTGGTCAGTTTTGTCCTGGAAGGTTGGACGACGGCTCCTCTGGCCAGAGGTGTTCCAGTGATAAATAGCTTCTTCTGGGTCAAACTCCTTCACTGATGGCGCTTCCAGCTTGATTCTTAGAAGATGGTTCAGGACATCCTGGGAAAGTTTAGAACGAAGCCTCGTCTTCACCAACTTCAGTTGGTATAAACCTCTCTCAGCCTCTGCACTGGACGGGGCTATCGTACGGATCAGATCCATGATTGAGAGAATGTTTGGAAATCTGGTCGGATATATCTGGTTGATAGTAACCCAGTCATCAAACTTTCGCTTTCCACTGCAATGTACAAATGTTTAATTAATTATAAATTTATTCTTTTGATTTTTCCAAAAACAATGTTGAGGAAGGAATAAATAATTACAACTTTCTTTCACTTAGTGCTTTTTAGAATAAATTTACAATATATATTTTATGAAGAAGTCAAACTTCAAACATAGCTAATTTATTTAATCACAACGTTTCGGCTGAAAAGCCTTCTTCAGGTAACATGTTATGACAAAGACGTTATAATGACGTCATGACGTCATAATACATGAAACATAATTTTGCGTACTTATTACAATATATAGGATTCACAAAAGATACACTATACATGTAAAATGCAAATAGAGCAACGTGTTAATAAATACAAGTATGAACTATATATATGTCATACGTACACCTGAGACAATACAACTATTAGCAAAGTAATTTTGTGTTCATACCATTAGGCATGATGGTACTAAGTTTATACATCCACTCAGTTTCTTTTAAAAGTCGCTGCCAATTGTTATTAACTTTATCAATCGGCATAAATGAAAAGTCATCAATAGAGTGGCCATTAGAATTGAAATGTTCCGATACAGAAGTAACTGTGTCTGGATAATGCTTGATATCAAACTTATGGCTATTCATTCTAACACTACATTTTTTATGAGTTTGTCCAACATACTGTGATTTACATTTTTTACATGTTATAAGGTAAATGACATCTGTAGATGAACACGATAAATTATGTTTAACTTGATACTCTTTGCACAAAGTACTGCTAGAGAATTCATCAGATTCAGTGATATAACAACAGTGGGAACAACGGGGTCTACAACATTTTGAAACTTGACAATTGGTACTAGCAGAATAGCTCAATTTAGAATGCACTAATAAATCTTGTAAATTACGTGGGCGTTTGTAATCTATAACAGCTTTACAATTATAAATGTCTCGAACACTCTGTTTTGAAGAATTTTTCAAAAGTCCCCAGTATTGGTTGATTGTCTTTCCTATATTCGGTAGAGATGGATTGTAAGTGCAAACAAAGGGTATAATGTCAGTGTCAGTTTTTGTAACGGGTTGTAGTGCTTCATCCATGGAGAATTCGGCTGCCTTAGATATAGCCTGGTTCACAATATCATCTGGGTAGTTGCGATCCTTGAAATGTTCACGGATGTTATCGCAGTCTCGTTTGAATTGTTCAGTGTCAGACGTTATTCTTCGATACCTTTTGGCTTGACTGAATGGTATTCCTGCCTTGCACGATTTAGGGTGGCTGGATGAAAACTTAACGTATTGGTGACAATTGGTGGACTTTTCAAACACTCTTGTTTCTAGTTCATTGTTTCCATTTTTTCCCACTGTCACATCAAGAAAGTTCACACTAGTTTTTGAGTACTGATGAGAAAAACTCATAGTTGGTTGGTATGTGTTGATTTCATCTATAAATGATAATAGATCATTTTCACTGTGAGTCCATATGAAAAAAATGTCATCAATAAATCGCAGCCACAGGATAGGTGTCTTGCCACAAGATGATCTGAAATTTTGTTCAAACTTCCCCATGATTTGAGATGCATAACTAGGTGCCATTTTCGTACCCATTGCAGTTCCCAAGACTTGTAAATAATTATCTTCACCAAACTGAAAATTAGTTTTGGTAAGAACAATATTCAGCAACTCTTCTATTAGAATAAATGTCTAATTCATATACATATGAAAATAAATCAGGATTCATGTGTGTTGGTGCAACTTTTCATGTAAATGTTAATTTTTTAACAACTAACATATTAATAAACTTTTTATTGAACAAAAAGCGTTTATGAAGACCATGTAAAGCAAAAGCTGTTCAAATAATAGTTCTTAATTTTCTTTTATTTTGTATTTATAGTCTACTATACTTGTCACCCAAAATTTCTTTCTTAAGCATTGTCCATTATATTCCAGCTTCAGCTGTGTCCACTCCAGACATCTCCAGAACAGGCTTGAAGTGCTGACAAAGAAGCTGCAGCTCCTCATCTCCATACACTGCAACAGTTATTATTTACTGATGACCATAATGTGACTGATACATTTTGTACTCACGCTACTGTATATTATTGTCGATTTTTAACAAATCGTGTGCATGTTAATAAAACAATCAAAGAAACATGGAAATATTACTATTTTTGGATACATCTTTCACGTGTTAAATACTTAATTCACATTAGTCATTTATTTTTAAATTTATTAAAACCTTATGGATTTATTTTACAAAAAAAGATATTGTGTTAAGATTAAGAAATTTTAGCCTGTCTAAAATCATAATTAATTCTATGAAAACAAGTTTATGAACAAAATGCAAACTCAACAACTGTGTAATTAAAATGCTGCAATAAAAAATAATCTACCAATTAACAAATTTCCTTTACAAGGCAAAAACATTGCTGAAGATCGAGCTGTCGTCGTAAAGTACTAAACCATAACAGCAGAAAGATATTGGTGAACATTTTAATAACTATTGATTGAACTGTGAAAAAACATAACAGCAGAAAGATAACAGTGAACATTTTCATAACCATTGAACTGTGAAAAACCTTTCAAAAGTGTCCACATGTGAGGCCACTGTGTAATATCAGCTATCTGTGTGGACTTAATTACCCCATGACACGAAAAATCAGCAAATCATTTCTCCATTGCCTTAACAATGGCCGTGGTCAAGGCCTTTTTGGCACAATCAAATTCCTTATGAGCCTCAGACACAAGTGCGGCTTTTGCTACCCTCAATTGTGGTCCATCGCTAACAAAAAGGCAACTGTGTAAGTGTATTGCAATTTCTAAACTTTGAAGTGGCAATGTGACCTGTCATACATATCGCTCAATTCATTTGGACAACATCAATTTCAAATTATTTTTTTTATAAAAAGATAACACACGACCAAGAATATAAAGCTGTGTTCTGTTGGGTGTTACTAAAATGAGCACATTACTTTAATAAACGAATACTATACAGGGATACCTTTCTTTGCTTTTTTTTGAGGATCTCCACACAGGATTCCAGCTCAGCGTGCTGAACACCAATAACCGCCTTCCGCTCTTGCAGGACAAGTGAAAACCTCTTGAGTGAGTTAGAACGTCAAGAAGGAAGTGGAGGAATAGAACAACATCTGCTGATCTAAGTAGTCTTAGAAACGCCTTTGCTTTGCACTTGGCATCGCTTGACACCGTTCCTACTGGCTCTGGCAACTGACAATTTCTTAAAGTTTAAAATGTTCGTTTCTTTATTTGTTTGTTTGGTTTACCAGTACTTAGTGCACATACTCATGCCAGTAACTGACAACTGCCCTACTTTAATCAGAGGTAGGGGGAGAATGGCCGTATAAATAATTTCATTACCAATCCATACACGAGTTATGGTGCCGGGCCTGGGGATCGAACCCGTGACCCTCGGATTTGTAGTCCATAGCTCTACCAACTGAGCTAGCCGGCTAAGTTTAAAATGTTTACAGTTATAATATAACTAGTACTACAATATGATAAAATGGTAGATCTAATAAAATATATATAATTTTATTTTGGATTTTCCAATAGATGTTAAAAATCAGGCAATGCATATGTACAATATTTGGTTTAAATATAAATATATGTAATGATACAATCAGTGTTTACGTGACATTAAAGGCTCATAATAGTAATACCTGCTCAAGGTGGGCTGTAATGAACTATGGCCTATCCAACGCCTGCCTCCAACTCGTATTGGAAGTAAAAGATACTCATCGGAACTCTGTTTCAGTGCTGAGAAGCTTCGACGCAGCATTGGTCTGTTTAGACTGCTGTTATGGTAGAAATAGTATAATCCCATACGAAGAGTGTTAACACATTTGTCATACAATTTAACTTCCTTGCACATGTCTTTCAAGGCAAGTTCTAGTCTGTGAGCCATACAGTGAACAGTTAGCATGCAGATTGGTCAGTCCTTAGAAGTGCACCCACCTCGCTCTTGAGCCTGTCATTACGCTGGCCCCGTCACATGCCAGAGCAACGAGTTTATTGTTGATGGATTGCCATTCACAATGCAAATTTGTTGTGAAGACAGTTTAACACCTTGGTAAATGTTCTGTGCATCAGCTTTTTCAGTGCAATGAATACTCAGAAAGTGATATTACACCTTTGTTACATATTCTTCCAAACCACATTTCTTGTTCTTGGATAGAACTGTCTGTACTACCATCACCTATCAGACATAAATACGGACTGGCCAAGATTTTTGTGGATACTTTATCAAATTCGACACTGGCTATGGAACTAATGAAGACTTTAGCAGATGCACTATTGTTGTTATTTCTATACGTTTTACCAATGTTGAGCCCCTTTGCCTCGTCCAAATCACACAGCCATTCAAAATCAGTGAGTGGTCGGTCATGTAAAACCAAAGCATGGCACGTCCGAAACATGTACGTAAGTTTAGTAAATACTCATTTGTTTAATGATTGTACGATCTTGCCTGCTTCACTGGAACGGGAGGGTGTTACTTTTGCATTGTGAATTGATGTAGCCCTTTGGTGCGCTTCAGAAGTTTCATGCTTTTTTTTACACTCTCCAACTTAATAGATGAACAACCTGCTGTGAAATTATTTTGCATACCATTTTCAATGCAATACATACATTTCAATCCATCCACTGAATGTGTCAACCACAGGCGATTTTCTGTCCATTGGGGCTGAAACTTACGTGGCGGACGCTTGGTTTGCTCGTAGTCTTAATAGTATTTGCGTTTGTCAACACGATATGCGTCAGGTTTTTTAACGCCATCAATAAATTTCCACATTGCGGAATATGTTCAATGACGACGATGGACGCGGCCATGTTGTGACGTTGCACGATTTCCATTGGTTAAATAAATAGAAATGCATCGATTGGCAAAGCATGGTCAATGACATCCTTATAAATGCTTAAATACTAATGAAATCGAAAGAAGTTCGGTATAACCTACACAGAATTTTGTTCTAAATTTAGCTTATTGGGGATTTCCTGAAAGAAGAAAATGCGCGACTCGCCAACTGGGCGAATTACCGGCGCAAAGAAGTCGCCCAGAAGCAAAACAACTCGCCATAGGCGAGTGGGCGAGTGTTAATTTATATCCCTGTTATAATACACATTATCGTAAATAACTGAAAGGTAAGAAAACGGGCGTGAAATTGTGTTGTTCTAAGTAGTAGGTTTTGATTTACTGACTCGTAGCCTGCAAAGAAAAGAAGTAGTTTTCCTCGATACCTGTTTTTGAATTACATTCTGAAAAGATCGTTGGCTTCCGCCAACAGTCTAAAAATAAAAATAAATCGAATGTTTGGAATTAATTACGACTTATTCCGACGCTTCCGCCATAGTATATTGATAGAAAGGTGTAACATCTATTTATATATTGAATAATCCTCTACACGAGAAGTTGAGGGGAAAATGAAATATTGAATAATGCTAATTAAAAAAAACAACGTTATTTAAATTAACATGCACGGTGACACTATAAATGTAAAATCTCCATTCATTATTAATCGTATTGTCTATGATCAAGTTTTCTGGATACTTGTTGCAAATATTTTTACATCGGCCGCTAGCCTGCTGCAACGCATAATATTTATAGAATGAGTTACTACTTTATTGAGGATAATGGAATCCAAAATAATATAGAATGTGACATTAGGACGCTTCCATATGCTTGTATTTTGTACACAACTTTCGTTAGATAGTTTCTGTAGAGGACAGCGATCACATATATATACTACAGGAAACGTTATTACATATGCATGTGTCTATACAAAACTTGTGTATACGATCATACATTAAGGCAAAGTAACGACTTGGTGTATGGAAAAAAACTGTACTTTGTATGCTTCTATTTTTGAAACAAAATACGTTACGACAATACAAATTGTGTTTAACTTAACAAATACATTACATTGCATGTTGTACAAAAGCATAACTAAATTTCATTTCGAATATAGACTTATTGTATGCATAATTTCAAGTGCTAATCTAAAGCTGTTAAAGTCAAAACTGCTGCTTTTTTTCTAATTTATGAAACTTAGAAACGTACCGTTCTCTCGGTTTATGTAGAACTTATGTTGGGTGTTCGGTAATTATGCATCATATACCGGCATGTATATTTGGTCTTACAAATCTAGCCAAAGTGTAACTCCAGCTGCGTCAGCAGGAGAGAACTCTTATTAGCAGTACGAGGTATTTTATTAAATTAATTAAAGTCAATTTTTTCTGGATGAGGTTGTAAGTCACATATAAATCTAAACTGCAATGATTGCGTATGTTAGAATGCACAATCGCACGATTTAAAGGGAATTTAGTGCAATGCCCATTCAGCATTTTATTGGTTGAAATGTATTTCGCACGGTTACTGCAAGACGCACAATAGAACAAAGGTAAGGTTTTTGATTACGTATTTAAATATATATTGCAGAGAGCGTAGGCTACCGCCACAGTGGGTTGCTCAATATCCCAAAAATAAAGTATCCGTAAAAAATACCAAATGGTAACCCGGGTCAGCGCCAAATCTAATTATTTGCTCATTGGTAACTTTCCAAGCTTAAAGAAACTCGCTCACATGTGAAATTGGCGTTTGAATTAAAGCTGCAAATTTCTGAATACATGTAAATGGTAGTGCCGCGTTGTTAATTGCATGACATTCTAAAGGACAAAAACACATACGATATCTGATATAATAATGGCAGTTAAGTCACACGTAACTATTTATAACTATATACACGTATGATGCTGCAATATGCTCATACTTAAAGCTAGTCGATTCGAATGCCAGTATGTAAGGAAAGTCTAACCATAATTATTCAAAACACAGGACTAGGATGATTATAAAACCAGCGTTAAACAAAAAAATCCCTTTAAAAATTCGTATTGTGCAAACCCTATGTTCCCAATTTCTCAAACGCTATAACGCAATTCTAATGACCGATGGAACATAGTTACTATGTAATAATATGTTGATAGAAGTTCTCTATGTTATCGAGAATTTCGGAATAATGCTCTGTTCCGAAACATACTATTTATTATAATCGTGTAAAAATGTCTGATGTTTAAAGGACGATTTATGGAAAAAAGAGTTGTAATATTATTTAAATACACTTTACAGGAAATGTGTTTGGTCGGCCTTATTAACCACAGGAAAGCAGTTTTTAAATAAAAATTGACAGGGCATACGTATATTTAAATATATAAATACATGCAAATCTTTTATTGGCACAGGAAATTGTTATAAATAAACCTGTATTCTTAAATCCAGTGTATCCTTATAAGCACTGTTTTGAAATATTTGTGTTCCACCGGTAAATACTATCCGTATTTGCCTACCAAAAAAGTAACTAGGTCAAGCTTTCTCTAAAATAGGACATGTCTTGCATGAATTGATGGCTTATCGAATGTTTGGTTTTTGGCTATGTGGCAATATTAATAAAGAACATACTTATCTCAAGTCAAGAAACGAATGTACAAAATGCGAGTGCTTTTTATCAATTAAATCAATTTTACATTTTGCTATTAGTTCTGAATTAAAATGTGTTAGTTTTGACATCTGAAAATTGATATATAAACAAAATAACTAAATCATATGTACTTATTGGCTATAATGTCGGGCTTAAAGTATGTTATGTCATGTAAAATACTTTTATTTAGATAGATTAAAAAGATAAACCACAGTTTCGCACAGTATTAAACCGTCTATGACATTCTTATCTTCTTTGTGTGCTTCACGTTTGCTGGATAAAAGTGTCGGTATGTTTTGGACTCTGGAACGTCCTTACAAGCATCCGCGCACTATAATACTCCTTTCTTATACTTTTTGTGTCTCTTTATTTTCTGATATTACTTGTTCAGTATGGTGTTAGATAAATAATCAGGTGACATAGTTAAAAAAATAATAATAGAACTACACATGGACATCTGACTTAACATTAAAACTTAACATTAAGCTTCATACTTGCCTGTAAGCGATATTTAGTAAGATGAACACATTTTAAATAGTAATACATCAAGTTGCAATTATTGGATTAACCACTAAATAAACTTGCATATCATTTTTATTTCTTGAAATGTCTATTTCTACAGAACTTCCAATCGGGAGTAATTTTTAAAATAAAGAAAAATGGACAGTTTATGTGTCATTTATTGAAAAATTGTTTCATTTGTTGTTGTGAGTTTCGTATTGACTCCTTGAAAGGCTATTTTAAAGATATAACCTGATTTGACGCGTGGTTTTAAAAGTACCAGTATATAGGCCTATCTACTCACAATAAGATATGCCTAATTTGCATTGCTAATAACACAATTACCCAATGAAATGAATTTTAATATTGTTTTTGTATCTTATTCTCAGTCACAATTTCCAGGAAAAACACATTGATGCCATTTGGAAAGACAACCCCATATTAACCACCGTAATATTAACATGTACACCTATTTTTGATTGACACTATCATATCATTAAGAAACCTTGGTGTTTTTAAGATATTTAGCTATTAGATCTGTTTCTATATGCTTAGAGATTATCAATACAGTTGTGAGCCATCTGATAAAAGGAAAGTTTTGCTTCAAATATACAACGACTAACATTGTGTAGCGTTTAATTTGTATGTTACGCTGAAAACGGTACGCACATAAATTCCAGAAAGATACCATTTTGGTTTGTATTTCATGGTAAACATAGTAAAACTAGTATAATGAGAACGATCAACGCATTCGACATATTTACACAGATTAAGGTGAAGCGGAAAAATCGGTTTAAATAAATTGACATTCTGGCTTGTCGGTATGAACATTTTTTTTGTTGGACAGGTATATGCATTATGTACAATGTTTCCGCAACAGTTTTAACGCAGAGAAAGGAAACTCTTAACAATCACGATCAGGCCCCAAGACTACGAACATTCTTAAAGGCCTAGTTTAAGGAGTGTCTGGTCACTCCATGGGGTATTCCAGTCTGTGTGTGGGTCCGCCATAAAATCTCTTATCATTATCTGCAATATTTTCTCTCAGTTGACTGAGCAATGGCTGAGTGCACTGTTTCCTCTGCAGCAGTGTATTGATATCAGCTGATATAAGGTCGCCACACTGTGTCCACAGCAGGGTGCCAATACACAGGGGTACAAAACCACATATTTCGGGGGGGGGGGGGGGCAAGATTAAACTAGGCCTTTAATCTCAATCTTAGTTTTAAACTTTAACATCAAACCAATGGAAATGAAACTTGGATGTAACAATCATTAATGAGTCAAATGTTGATTCACACTTTTCCCTTTGAAAGAAGAATATGTGCAAAAAAGGTTGATATCATCTTCGGGCTTTTCAAGGGACGAATTTTACTTTTTTTTATATCCGCTTGACAAAAATACTGGAACAAAAATATGTCATTGGGCTCGTAGTTGGACATCTATCATGACAGTTTCGTTTGGTGAGCTAAGAATGGGTAATAACGGACCACATATTGAAGCATATTTTTTTTTAATGATTTGTGCGTACATTTTAAAATGCATATAAATGTCTTGTGAATATTTTATCGAACAAGTAATATTTGATGACAAAACGTAATTGAAAAGAGACACAAATTAAAATAACGATAAATGTAAGACTGACACTGGTATTAGTGTTATGGTTATATTAAGCATGTTTGTTTGGCTATGATAATATAAGATTAAAAATGACATCACATAAAAACTTAGCATCGATTAAAAAGTATAAATGGGATGTATTGCAATCATTGTACCTTCCACGTTTAGAAACCTCAAACGTAAGGACATGTCATTGCAGTTTGTTGTACCTCGGAACGAAGTCATTACTTTCTATGTAAATGAAGACTAGTATGTGTTTTGTGGGAATTAACTTCTTAACTTACAGGTGTAGGTTTGTCATATGGATTTTAAAGCTGCAAACAAAACGAATTTCCAGACATAAATTTTGCATTAACGTTTAAAAGGCACAGTTATTACAACTTACAATTTAGATATTTTTTATATTTTGTCATAAATCTATATAGTATTGGCTTTAAATGACCTTGACATACACTGGGTTTATGCTTTATTCTATTGTAATATAGTTTTGACTAATATCAATAACATATGCAACGTTTAAACAGAACTTTTGGTTTTGAAATCATTAAGGTGTTCGTAGTTCATGCAACCTCCTAAAAGGAATACATTTTAATAAAATAACTGTACAATTTACGCCCTCGTGGTTTACTTCATGCGCATAATAACTTCAAATCGTTGTTTAGTAGCCGATAAACAACTCTAAATCGAAAACTATTTCTTAATTATTGTGTATATACGTGTAAAAAACAACAACATAAATATAACTTTGTTATAACGAAAACAATCCTCTGTCAGTTGTAGTCAAATAATATACAAATGTAAGAAGGTGACCAACATTTTAAAGTTTGCTACAATTTTGCCAAACTCCCCAAATTGATCTCCACGATATCAATGCATTGAAACATAGGAGACCACTGAGATATGTTTGAGAGTATGTATTGATGTATTACAAAGTTTTTGCTATAACTAAGCTAAAGATGTTTGAGATTTTGCATTGATGTATTACAAAGTTTTTCTATAACTAAGCTAAAGATGTTGGAGATTTTGCATAGTGTATTACAAAGCTTTTTTTATAACTAAGCTAACGATGTTTTATATTTTGAGTTTATTTTTTTGAAGATCTGATAGTATGAATTATAATTATTGAGTACCATACACTTATTTTGTAATGTAATATGTTTCTGGTGGGTAACGTATATATTTAAGGACAACGCAAGCAAGACTCAGCTGCTTTAATGCCTGAAGCATACTATAAAAACACATTATTTTTCAAATCTATATTTGATAGGCCATCATAAATCTAGATAGACTAAGCGCCGACGATGAGTAAACTACATGTATTCATGATGCGAATGGGTCTGTTTATGCTGACGGCATGTGTATGTACCCACGGTGCAAGTAAGCGTTTATTAAGAAATACGATTTATCGTTGTTGATCGGCCATTACACAACGATTTGGCGTTCTAATGCGTAGGAATTAAATCACGAGGACGTTAGCCCGAGTCGTTTAATAGCCACGCATCAGAACGACAAAGCGTGTTTATTGGCCGATAAACAACGATAATGCGAAAATTATTTCGATTTTAACATGATTTAACAAATATGTTTTTAATTGTAATGAGAACTACATTTTAATATGCTCCGCTCAGAATCGGGACTACTGTTTGCGTAGTTTATTGGGCAGTTTAACAACGATAATTTTGTTCTTTAGCGAGTATCATGTTAGCATTGATATACAATTCTATTAGTGCATGTTTCTTTATACAGTGACATATTTACGTTAAAATAGGAAGCATTATGTGGTTGCTTTCGACGGCGTAATATTAGGTGCGTCAATTATGAAAATCCATTAGGCGAAAACGTGCTACTGTGAAAAAGAACGTGACGTCCTTTCACGAATATTGCCTGCTTTGTAATGCCATCAAGCGTTATTTTCAGATATAAGTAGAATTCCATATTAAGAATTATAGAGATTTTTGGACGGGAAATCAATAAGAAAACATAAACATGTACTGTTGATGCGATTTCTTTTCCTTATGAACTACTTTGGAAAGACAAACTTCAGGAAAAAAAAATTTGATCTACCTCAGCAATATCTTGGAACCCTCGACCAACGGAATTTCGTAAAATTTATCAATTGTTCTTTGACAAAAAGTAAAGAAGCAAGTTAAAACAGAATTAATGTATAATAAACAATATAATACGGAAGAGGTGGACCGGAACGATTGACAATCAGGCCTAGCCGCATAATTATGCGTTTTGGCAACTTTCTGTATGTATTAAAAAATAAAGAAATTATATAGCTATTGCTTTTCATCATTTGGTTTAATGGCTTAACACCAAAACAAATGATAAAGAAACTCTTTTGTTAAACATATGCAATAAAAAGGTTAAAAAGCGGCGCAGGTGTGACATTACTGTACCAGATGTTACACCGGCGCCGTATATTAACATCTAAATAATTGATGTCAAATTTTAATTGAGTTTCAAAAAGCAAAGACTACATGCTATTAAGTTTTAATTTGATATCACATTAAACATTAAACCCTAAACTCTTTGAAAATGTATCATATTATGTGCAATTGCTTTTTTGTAATACCATATCTCCATTTGACGTACGAAAAGTAGTAATATAATTATATTTATCACATGCTATACCTTGTTTTCCATGTAACACAACCATTACGAATATTTTTATCTTACACATGTGTAAGATAACATTTTGAGCGTTTTCATTGGCTACATATTCTTTGACTGACCAATCGCATGTCGTTATTTTGGTGAAATGACGTCGAATACATGAAATGACGTCACGTCAGTAAACAACTTTGAGGATTTATATACTTTTTTTGGTAAAAGTAGAAAGGTTTTATTTCATTTAAAAGCGTGTGATAAAAAAGATATGACACTCGTTGTCATCTCATACCATATTTTATTAAACTCGTCCAGGAAAAGCGAGCCTGTGGCGAGCTTACTTACATATTTCCTGGACGAGTTTAATAAAATATGGTATGAGATGACAACGAGTGTCAGATCATTTTTATCACACGTCGTTATTTTGGTGAAATGACGTCGAATACATGAAATGACGTCACGTCAGTAAACAACTTTGAGGATTTATATACTTTTTTTGGTAAAAGTAGAAAGGTTTTATTTCATTTAAAAGCGTGTGATAAAAAAGATCTGACACTCGTTGTCATCTCATACCATATTTTATTAAACTCGTCCAGGAAATATGTAAGTAAGCTCGCCACAGGCTCGCTTACTAACAAATTTACTGAACTCGTTTAATAAAATATGGTATTACATGACAACTCGTGTCAGCTCCTATATAACTTTACAAGTATTCAGAGTTACACAGTTTAAAGTACATTATAATTGTTATATGAATTGTATGCAGCAAGCATAAATATTTATTTCATGCTATGCAGTGAATGAGTGGAGAATACCAGTGAATGATAACACGATCATTTCACTCTAGGTCGAGTGAAATGATAACGTTTGATCATTTCACTCTGGGTTATATGGAACTACTTTTAACTTTGTTTTTAATGTTTATTTTTTTTAAGTATGTGAATACCCTAATCGTCAGTGTAAACATCGGCCTTTTAAAACAACAGAAAACACATAATAAAATTCAATATAAATATAATTAAGCGACAACGACGCAGTAAAAGTGGAACTATTTTCCGACTAAAACAGTGATCGACAATTATGGAATCATACTGACGTCATATTTGTGACGTCATAATACACAAAACTTGTGACGCTTCAGCATATGTCGCGCATTTTTTATTTATTTATCGTTCAAAAGCATGAAATAAAAATAAAATTTGTTTAATACAGTGTAAGATCGTATTTTATTTCATTCGCGGTCATAGAAACTAGATATTTTTCACTCGTGGCTGCGCCACTCGTGAAAATATTGTTTCTATGACCACTCATGAAATAAAATGAGATCTTACTTTGCATTAAACAAATATCCTCTATACATTACACCGCGCATCACATCGTACCGCATGATTTATCAAAACTCTTAGATGATCATAAATAAATAAATAAATCATTCATATCATTAAGAGGTATCCAAAAAAGTATTTTGATATGTCTAATGGCCTTACAGAACGTAACTATTAAATAAATGACATATTTGAAACCAGGGAGCACGATATGTGGGTACGAAGGTCAATGGCGGAACATCGGGCATCCAGACGCCAACAACAACTTGTGAGTATACTATAAAGCAAAAATACAACTGCATGTAGAAAAGAATTCATTAACCGAGAGGTATTCCAATATTTGATTGTAAATAATCAGTTTTCACCCAACTTGGAATACCTAGACAAAATACTATGGGAATATGCACATACTATTTCAATTAGAAATATTTTATAAATACAACAAGTAAATAAATAAATAACTCAAAGAATGCGATGATTGTGCTACATTATCATTTAGATTAGATCGTCTGTTGTCCCCATTTAGTACTGACATTGAACAACCACTTACATCGGGTGATAAACAAGCACTCTGCGACCTAGCTACAAGTACCGTTATGGCGCAGTGCAAAGATCAAACGACGGTACCTTTTAGCGGCATAAAGGATGACCCCAATATCGATTATGCCGTCTCTTGTACACCAGATGGAGGGCTACAGTGTCGGTCTAGGAATGGCACTTCCAATGCCACCTGTCCAGACTTTTCCATTCAGTTTGGATGCAACTGCTCAGTACCGGCTAGTAAGTAACACGGTTTTTTTCCTCTATTCATATTTTAATGCACTTGTTTCTGTCTGTTCTGAAAAGCAAACCCGTTTCTGAACAACATGCTTTAAACATGCATCTTATATACGATCATGTTGCGTAATATACTATGTAATATTTATAAATAAATATCATACAGCTACGCACGTTGAATAATGCAGATACACACATGTGCGAATTATTTGTAAGATTAGCAAATCAGGTAGTCGTATAGGGTACACACAGACAACAAATAAACTGATGTCTATATAAGATATAAGATAAATAAACTCCAGAGATATCACCAGGAGATAAACCCTAATTAACATCCACAGGTCGTTTATTTGCGGCAAGTGACTAATTACTTATACAACACAGTACAAGACGCCCAACACAACACAAAACATAAAAATGATCAAATCTGGGGTCACCGCCTTAGAACGGTCAATGCAAAGCATCGGGGGTTTAAACCGGTTTAAAGGCTTGCCGAACATCACACTTAAGCCCAGAATTAATTGCGATTCACACAATCGAAAAGAAATTTAACTTCATAGGATTGCAATTCAAATTAAAACGTTATAAAAAGGAATATATTTATTCAATTGAAAATTAAATTACTCAATTTTTTAACGTTCTGCAGAGCAACCGAATTGCATCTTTCTGCGGCAATGTCATGGATACAAGTGTTGCGCAATGGAATGTTTAGCTTGTTCGAGTCGCGTTCAATGTGATTGATGTTCTTTCTATTCATTGACACTATAAAATGAAAAAAAAAAACAACAACACGTATGGCACAAAAGAAATTAGAAGTCGTGCTAACTTGATAGTAATTCAGAATGGCTAGTGTTTACAGGAAATTACATCATATCAATAACGATTTTTACTGTAATAATGTTTTGATTGCATTAACTGTGGAAGCGCATGTCATGTTCTTCAGTCTTTTGTTCGAAATGTTTGATAATCAACCGTACTTCGATAAACTTAGTCAAATTATTTAATGTCCGTTAGTTCTAGATTTGAAATATTTTGTAATTGTTGAAATAGACGCTAAGCTATTATAATTCCCTATCCTTAAATAATAATTGTTATAACAAATAACTGGGATCCTAAAGCTACTTCATTCAATATGCCTTACCTTTCGAAATCAAAATGCACAACACTTAGAATATATAGTTTTAATAGTCCTATTGTGTATATTTAAGTAAATAAAATACATGCATACTATTTGATATCGGGAAAACAATTCTGATTAATTAAATACAAAATATTAACAGAAGTTTAAAAAGCAACCTACTTATAAAAGCCTGTTTACATTCTGCAGATTGTTTCGACTATATTATACTTTTATCTATGTATAATTTTGACGTCGTATGCTCAGCCGGAATAGTTTAAACTATATTTGAGCATTAGTATACACCCAGTTCGATCTTTCCGATTGATTTTGAACGGTAATTTATTTTAATTAAGTAATCCTTATATATATATCTATATACCTTACACAATGCAGACACAAGCGATTGCGCCTCCGCTCCTTGTCAGTACAGCGGTACGTGCAAGGATGTACAAAATGGTTTTGTTTGCATCTGCCAGGCTGGATTTACAGGATCCAAGTGCGAAACAAGTAAGGAAATTTATTACCTTACTCTCTATGTAGATGACTTATTTATATTTTCGCCTGTTTCCCACAAGTAATACATGTTTCAATCAAATTGCGAAACATTTTTTATTGTTGGCCCACTACTGTTTGATGCGCAGTAATTATGCGCACAAATGCTAGTATAAACTTGTGACGTGACGTTTTTATTACATAATCGTGTAAATTATTTGTATTAGTGTATTTATTATGTATAGAAGACATTCATATAATAAAAAATCACGTTAGAAGTAAACAACATCAACTGTGGCTAAGTCTTTGTTCGGAAAGTAATTGCGCTTCGTGTTTTTAAGTCAGTAATAAAAAGAAGTTCGGTAAAAAACAAGTTATTTCATAGGCGATCTGGTAACAGATAAACGGTTGTCCCTCGGTGCAAGGGATATATTTGTAATTGTTTCCCTCGGCCTTTTGGCCTCGTGCAAAAGTTCCAGACAACTCGAACAACAGTTTTAATTGTTACCAAAACGCTTATGAAATAAATGTCGCTTATGAAATAAATGTCGCTTATGAAATAAATGTCGCTTATGAAATAAATGTATAATATTATTTTATTTGTTATTCTTATCACCACATGCATAAATAGAAAATACTGGGTTAGTGTTACATAACAGTAAGTTTATTTGGCGAGGCTTTGTCAAGAAAACATGGAGAATGCGCCTTGAACAATTCATGTATATATACTTATAAGTGTTGATATTTGCACGATTCTTAACGCAAAACGTTTCTTTTTATCGGACTGATTCATGTTATTCTATTATTTAGTATGCTGCGGTGTTTAATGTGTATGTTTCTGTCGACTTTCACCTTTTTATGTTTTAAATGTATGTTATAAAAATCGTTATACTTTGCTTCAAGAAACCAAAAATAACATACTATATAAACAATCGTATAAACCCACGTGCTCATAATAATCGTAGCATTTTTTTACTTGTGTAGAAATAGACGAATGTCACTCAGGTCCCTGCAAGAATGGCGGAAGCTGCATTGACCTCCCTAACAAGTTCTTGTGCTATTGCCCTGTTGGTTACACCGGCGTTCATTGTGATGCAGGTGATTATTGTAATGAACAAAGGAAAGTATTCAGTATATGCTGTGGCATTGTTTTATTCCACTTAGCGTGCCACTTTAGTTTATAATCAGCATTCTAATATATGGTAGTAAATCTATACTAGTAGTACATTTTGGCAATTTTTCGCTTGTTTTGCGCATGCGCTTGGACGAGCTGGGTTATAATTTTGAATTATTAAGCTAACGCTGCTACTATACTATTGAATTAATAAAAATATGAAAAACATTATTTTCACCGGCAAGACGATCAATGTATATTACATTATTTTATTTTCTCTCAGTCATCCCTGGTACTGTTGCACCTGGAAATCTCGGGAGTGGAAATTCTGCAAATCCTTCGGGCGGAGCCGAAAGTGGGGTGTCCAGGGCACCTGGATCCAGTAACGGAAGCGGCGGTTCAATAAAAAATCAGCAGGGACAGGGCCAGTCCCAGACTGGCGGGGAATCGTGTCCATGTAACGGGGCTGTCGTAGAGCACGGAGGTTACGTCGGTCTGCTGTTGGTTATCTGTTACGTTTTGAACTGGGAGTAGTCAGCCGACACGCTTTCTGATGGTTCAATTTTGTTTCATATATTCGTTTGATTCTGACATGAACAATATTGATTTACACTGGAATTTAAAATTATGTCTTAGTTATTTTTGTTATCGCATCATGTACATATATAAGAATAATGAAACTCCAGAGAGATCACCAGGAGAGAAACCCTTATTTACATTCGCTGGTCTTTTATTTGAGCAAGTGACCGATTTCCAATATAATACACATATGACATGTAAGTAGATAATACTTAATTTATACAAAAAACAAACGTTAATGAGGTAGACTTTCAATCACTTTTTTGTAATATTTTGTAACTTGACGCCTGACATTATTTTGTCACTTTAGACCAGTGAATATGTGCATGTCTTGTCTGATGAAATCGTGTATACAATCAATACACCAGTCCTGTCTGCAACGCTTTATAATAATAATAATGTTTAATTGTATTTGTCATATCAATTATTGCCTACCTAACCATACTTACTCGACAATAATGACAGTCAATAATGACAGATCGATGTCGAGTAACATTTTTCTGTGATAGTTCTTAAAACTTTTACCATATTATAAGTAAAACACTATATTTTTTTTCTACAAAGATTCTTTTTAATATGTCTTCCATTTGTAAACCAAATTAAATGTGCTTAACTGTATTGAGTTGTTTTGATTCGCCCCACTATTTCCTTCGTGAGAACATATGCACTACACTTAACGTGTAAATTACATATTATGCAATGTAAGTTATAACATTGGATGCATCTAATTTGAAACATGTTCAAAAGACAAATGAGGCGTGTCGAGGGAAAACCGGGCTTAATGCATGTGCGTAAAATGTCGTCCCGAATTAGCCTGTTCAGTCCGCACATGCTAATCCAGGACGGCACGTTCCTCTTATATGGTATATTCTGTTTGAAGGAAGTCTCTTCTAAACAGAAATCCACTGTAGGCGGAAAGTGCCGTCCTGGACGTCCCTTTACGCACATGCATTAATCCCGCGTTTCCCACGACACGCCCAATATATAAACAATGTGAAACTCCTGCTGCATCTGGAGGAGAGAACTCGTATAAACAGCATCGCGTCCTTAATTTAAGACAATAAATCGCCAATATAACGCAGCACAATACGAAAAACATGTTAAAAGGTCAAAACACAAAGATGGATAAAACTGTGGACATCGTCACTGACAAGATTAATCAAATAGCATCGCATTTCAAAAATGAAAAGAAAAACATGGCATTTATATATCGCAAAAATTATAAATAATATTATATTGCGCTTCACAATCACTTCACACACATTTGGTAAACAAATAATCATAAGGATTACACATGTCTATAATTATGATACCACATAATTATATACACACTAATTACTCATGAAACTGTATAAACAAATGTGTTTTCAATTTTGATCTAAAACTGGCTTCAGACTGAATGTTTTTCAGATAATTAGATAGATCATTCTACCATTTGGGACCAACAACAGACAAAGATCTGTCTGCTAATTGTGTTCGCCGTTGAGGGATGTTAAAGTATCACTTTGTGATCGCAGACTCTACCGTCCTAGAGTTGGTACAAACATTTCCCTCAGATATACTGAGCTGTACCGTTGGCAACACGGAATACCATTACTAGGTCTTTGAACATAACTCTATCTTTAACTGGCAACCAGTGTAATTCTTTCAGAAGTTCAGAACTTGGTTGATCATATGAAGCATTCGTTACAACTCTAGCAGGATGATTTTGAACTCGCTTTAGTTTGTCAATTTGGTAGGTTGGAATTTCAGTTAATCGGGATTCATCGGGACACCTTCGGCGTGATCGGCCAAGCACTCCCGACAATTAAGGTTTTCCCTAAATGCCTCAGTCACACATTCCCGATTGTTACTGCCGTTCTTGTGCCGACAGCGTCCCGAATCAAATATATCAAAAGTCGGTACAATATTGTGAGATTCGTGGCTCAAAATTAAATTTTTGATCATCAGATCGAATGTGTCTCAACAGTGTTTCGACAGAGTCCCGACAGCGTCCCGATTCTCCCGTATGCAATCCGACAGTCTCCCGACAGTCTCCCGACAGTCTCCCGACAGTCTCCCGACAGTCTTCCGACAGTCTCCCGACAGCGTCCCGACAGCGTTCCGACATTCCCGACTGTTTGATTATTTGTTTCGTTGCGCTATCGTGACGTTGTCGGGAGCCATAATTGGGAATTTGTGACTGCCGCATACTCCAGACGTGATATTTCTATATAATTTATAATGCATTATCAATCCCGCTCCACAAGACATTGGCCCGATAACGTCCAGACATCCAGTCTCCCGAATATTAAGGGAAAACCTTAACTGCCGGGAGTGCTTTGCCGATCACGCCGAACATGTCCCGATAATTCCCGATTCGTAGGACAACGTACCGACAGTGTTCCGACTCTTGAAGACAGCGTTCCGATAGTGTTTTGACATTTCTGAGTTTGTGATTGTTTGTATCGTAGCGCTGTTGGGACGCTATCCGGAGCCATAATCGGGAATGTGTGACTGAGGCTTAACATTCTGGAGACTCAGACGAATTTGTGTAGACGGGACTCTGTCGGGATAGATTCGGCTGTATGGGATCAAATTCAGGACGTTGTCTGGACGGTGTCGGGACAATATCCGGTAGAACGGGAATTATACTGCATAAATATATGTACATATATCACGTTTGGTGTATATATCGTGTTTGTTGTGCGTGTTTGTGTGCGTTTGTCATTCATCGAAAGAGCTTTGACCGAACATCAGTAATTCTTCCCGATTAATATATGTCCTGACATCGTCCAAACAGCGCTACGATGCAAATAATAAAAAGTCGGGAATGCCGCGATGCTCTCGGGGCGCTGTCGGGAGCTGTCGGAATACTGTCGGGATTTTGTCGGATCGCATTTGGGAAAATCGGGACTCTGTCGAGACGCTGTCGTGACCTTCTTTGATCTTTGGATCAACAATTGATTTTCGAGCCCCGAATCTCAGTATATTGTCCCGACTTTTGACAGTTTTGAATCGGGACGCTGTCGGCTCAAGAACGGCAGGAAAAATCGTGAATATGTGACAGAGGTTTAAACTCGTTGGTTTTACTATCGCACATTAGAACGACAAACCGCTCTGTATTCGCCTAGAAAAAAGGCATAGGAATTATTTTATGATAACATTATCTGACAGTAATTCTAAAATCACAGTGGTTAATAAATTATAGAATGCTCTGCACATCTACATACATTGTATTTTACGACATTTTTAACGTTTATTTCAGTGACATATATTGTTAGGGGCGTGCCTGAGGTTAAATCTGTGATACGCCTTGATGCTAGAGATGCATGAGCAGGGCATGGAAATCGTTGCTTTAATTTGAAAACAGAATATTGCATGACAATTACAGTTATTTTGCATAAACTATTAGATACATTTTCAAAGACAAGTGTAACATATGGAGAACGATTAAGCACATCTTTAAACTTTACCTCATAAATCATGCTGTTTTATGGTATTTTTCATGTCGATTTTTCCAGATGGCTTGGACGAAATCAATGCTTAACGTTTTGTTAAAAAATGTCTATACATTGTGGTAAACCGAGAGAAAATAAATATCCGTGCTAGGTCAAATCCTTATGAGGAATTGCACGATTTAAAGCGATTAAAGGAAGACACGTACATGCGTTTTCTACTATTTAAGTTGCGCAGTAAAACGCCCTGTAATGAAAATGCTGACGTAGGACCGTGGCTGTCCCAAAATTCGTTTATACAATGAAATACGTTACACCCCCCCCCCCCCGCAAAAATCAGATGTTATATTGTATTAATGATCCCACTCCTACAGTGAAATTGTGTAATGCTTGATTCTTGTATCGTTAAATCATTTAATTATTTAAAGCTTAATGTTTTTTATGTAGACCTTACCCGGGTAGTGTTCATTTTAATAAACACATTTAATAACGAAATTCGTTTGCATGTATCAACATACTAATCTACGAACCTATAGCTCGGACACATTAACCTGACAGTGACACTGGCCTTTATGCTTGAATATATTAACAAGAATATCGGTGGAACCCTATGCCACCTTTACCTCTAATCGTGGCCATGACCTTTAACATATGGACCTGATAGATAACACAACATTGTGTCTTGTTAGGACAAAGATTTGAGTAAAAATCAATCCATTCATGGCCAAGTTATAAGTATTTTGACTTATGACCTTTAGGTATTATCTTGACATTTGATCTACAGTCCTGGTTCATACGTGTGACATTTTTCGTCTCATTTAGGCAAACATTTGCGCCATGTAATTGGCAAATCCCTCAATCAATGGCCAACTTTTATTGCGGACAAGCAAAAGCCAATTTCGACTTTAGACCTCTCAAGTGTGACCTTGATCTTTGACCTTTGGGCCTGGTTCATGTTCGCTTCATGTTGTAACATTGATGTTAACATCTATGTTAATTTGTTTTAAAATCCATGGCAAGTTACAGTTCGGACATGCACAATTCTAATTTGACCTTTAACCTCTACGTGTGACTTGACCATTGACTTAAAGATCTGATTCATGAGAACCACACACCATCTCACTGCAGCCAACATTTGTGCCAATTGATTTTAAAATACCTCCGCCAAAGGCCAAGATAAAGTCTGGACAAGCAAAAATGCCAATTTAAATACGTTCGCAACAATTTTTCCAATTTGTTTCCAACAAAAGATTTTCTTAAAAATTTGCACAAACATGTGTCAACGTATCTTACAACAAAAACAGTCTTAAAAAATAGGGGTCACCGGCCTTGTTCCGGAAATATTGGGGTTTAAATATGGTATCTGTCGAAGGCCTTTTTTCAGTTTGTGTGACTAGCAATGTTAAATTATATAAAGCGTTCATATTCAAACAAGAGCGGAGATTTTAAATGCACCTTTTTTAATGTTGCGTTTGGTAATATACAAGTGCAGTTTAATGATAAAATTCGCTTCGCTTTATCTATAGTTACCATTTATAAGGTTGACATTTAATGGACGCTTTAGGAGGTTAATTATGCATTTAATATGTCTTTGAAAACTCCAATAAATAATCATATATGCGAATATCTTTTGTTCCAAACGACAGATTTGTTAAAAATTTCATATACATGTGTCATTGCATACAAAAACTAAATGAGTGTTCATCACCCATATTTAGAATTTTACACTAACCAATTGACAGCCAATCGCAATATCCGGTCAGCGAACAGTTCGTTTATCCACTGTGAGAAGAGTAGCGTTAATGATTTCACAGCGCCGACTATAAATGCATTGCTATATATAGACTATCGGTTATCCAAATCAAAGAAAACTAAACCAAAACGATAAAGCAAAGAAAATGGAGACTGTGGTTATAATCTGTAAGTTAAGTATATTTTCTTTTAAGGAACGATTTTACTTATATTTCACATACTAATACAGTTCAATACGATAAGATTTACACTTTTATATGTATTAATTTTTATGTGTATTGATATATAAATAAGACAGAGTAATATGATTTAAATTTAGGTTGGTCTGGGAAATTCCTACGATGGGATTCTAATAATGTGTTTTAGGCTTTTCACGTTTAAAATGGGTGCGTTATATGAAATTCCTATGAACCAAGTCTGATTTATCTAATATCAAAATATGTTT
Source organism: Congeria kusceri (assembly GCA_027627225.1). Lineage (NCBI taxonomy): Eukaryota > Metazoa > Mollusca > Bivalvia > Myida > Dreissenidae > Congeria > Congeria kusceri. The sequence goes on along the minus strand of CM051038.1, from coordinate 49,162,445 downwards.
TATAATTACAATATGTATTTTATGTACGCGTACATTAATGGCGCAATGTTATTATAATGTGTACTAAATTTAAAGAAAATAGTCACGTATTTTTTGTTTTTATAACAAAAAAAAAACTGTATAAGCGAATTTTGATTAATTAATTAGAAAACGAACGTAAAACATGTATTAATAGGTATCGACAATGGCACTGTATTTAGAGTTTAGGTCATATCATAGACCGCCCCCTAAACGCTTCAGTGATGTTTTTCTGTTTTTGGTGGATACATGAGAAAACATCACTTAACTAAGTACAGCGTTTTCCATAATGCCGTTAATATAATACTCTTTATATTTTCAAACGACAAACACGAATTTTCTTTTATATTAAACAATCATTATATAAAGGGACATATCGACGATATTTCCGATTTATATAGACACGTATTAAAACAACACATATACCCATTTTTCAGGAATCTAGTAGGAATAACATATCGATGGAATCGATAAGAAAAAGTAAACAGTATATACAACGCCAAAAATATTGTGTTTTTTCGATACACGGTTCCAGCAGGATTCAAACTGACGTATACAAAATCGCGCTTTTCAATGGAAACTTTCGTACGCTATGCTACATTTAATCAATAGTGCTCATGCGTGTAGCGGTACTTCAGGTGCATTTTACTCGTATTATACTACTACTACTACTACTTATTTTCCCGCTCCCGCGAAAAGTGTCACGGTGACAACCTTTTTACAATTATAAAAATATATATATTATACTGTTTGTTCTAAAAACGAGACATATGTGTGAAGTAATGATTTAATGGATACTTTATAAAAAATAAAATATTTAATTTTTGAAAATATGATACCGTATTAGCCGTCGATACGCCCCTTTAATATACATAGCTCAGTTAGTCTGACGTTGATTTACAATATGCATGGAATCCCAGTGTATTCACCTGTGTGATTCAATAGTTGGGAAACCACTTATTATTACCTGTTTACCTGTACAAACCGCTTGATACTGATCTAAAGCGATTAAAGTATATGTCATTATTCAATAATCCTATACTATTGTGTCTTCATTGTATTTAGTTTGTCATCCTTGTTATTATAGTTACGAATTTTCATTACGTGTTTCATGTACTGGCAATAATCATCATAATATAAACGACTCCACCTGTATATTAGCCTATTGCTTCGTGAAATGCATTTAAAATGATGTTCCAATTATTTATTTTAAATAAAAACGGGTTTATCGTGTAGTCGTAGAACATGACAAATAAAACCTTTACACATAATAACGCAACATGCTACTTTTTAGCTCACCTGAACACAACGTGCTCATGGTGAGCTTTTATAAACGCGTTTTGTCGGTCGTCCGTCATCTGTCGTCCGTCGTCCGTCAACATTTTAATTCAAACATTATCTCCTCCTAAACCGCAAGGCAGATTTTTATAAAACATCACGGGAATGATCCTTGGGTGACTTTCTTCCAAAATTGTTCAAATCGTCCGCTGTATATGTAGGTCACCAGAGCTGAACATATTAAAAAGTGAAAACTTTAAGAATATACTTCTCTGAAACCGCAAGGCTGATAGTTTTCATAGTTGATATGTGCCATCTTCTAGAGGTCATCAACAGAGTCTGTCCAAATTATGGCCCTGGGGTAAAAAGAAGGTTATATAGACTTAGCAAAATGACTTTAAAAATCTTCTCTTCTCAAACTGCAAGGCCTAGAGGTTTGATATTTGGTATGTAATATGGAAAAGTGGTCCTCTTCAAAGATTGTTCAAATTATGCTCCTGGGGTTAAAACTGGCCACGCCACAGGAGTCACATGGTTTATATGGACTTTAATAGCAAAATGACTTTAAAAATATTCTCTGAAACCGCAACGCCCAGAGTTTAGTATCTGGTATTTAACATCGTATAGTGGTCCTCTACACAGATTGTTCAAATTATGCCCCTGGGATAAAAAGAAGCCACGTCCCCGGGGGTCTCACGGTTTATGTAGACTAATACGGCACACTGGGCTTTAAAAAATTTCTCCTCTGAAACTGCAAGGCCCAGAGGTTTAATATTTGGCATGTAACATCACTAAGATGGTATAGTGGCCCTCTACAGAGTGTGTTCAAATTATATCCCTGGGGTAAAACGAAGCCACGCCTTAGGTGTCACATGGTTTACATAGACCTAAATAGTAAAATGACCAACAATCTTTCCTCTGAAACTGCAAGTTCCAGATCTTCCTCAGGTGAGCGCTTAAGCGCCATATGACCATCTTGTTTAGCGACGTTTTTTTTGTTTATATAAGCTTGTATTGTTTTGCTGCAGATGCTTATGCAGTCGTTTCACTTGTATTTGTGACGAGAACGCAGGCTAATAAATACTCCGATCCTTACAGATGCTATGGAGACGTTTGTAACTCGTGAGTATCTTGTTCTATGTGGCTACATTATCATTATAGGTAATTATGTAATATAATTTATATGGCACAGTTGAAGAAACGTGAACACAAAGTTAGGCACATTTACCGCAAAAGGTGTTTTTGTTATGTGCGTAAATGGCATTACGTCAGAAAGTGTATTGTGTTTCAAACGCAGAAACAACCAGTCAAGTGAATTTCTTCACTAAGAATTTGCGCGTCGTAAATACAATTTGGAAAACATTAAGAGGGATTTTTTTATGAACTATTTAAACTAGTAATGTAGGTTCAACTTCCTGATGTAGCCATGTCATGATTTATAATCTTACTTTACATTGCCTTTGTATTTGGGAATTTGTCACTACTAATTTGGAATATTTTTCACTCCAATGTGGAAAATCGCATCTATTTTGGGATTGGGATTGGGAATACGCCCTTTTACGGGACACTGTCAACGAAGAAAAACAATCGCTGCAGTCAGTATTCTTGCTTGTGTTGCATGATGTTGATGCTACAAGAGACGAATCACATCCAAATGACAACTAAGTTTTTAACTGATCGTAATAATGCGGTTTTAGACAGTACTACGTGTATTACATCTAACGCGCAAATAACTAGGGATGTAAAAAAAGAGTTATAATATTCATACATGCAATCTATTGTATCTGTTTTAGTGATACCCCCGCCCAGTTCTGTGATATAGTTTACAGACACTGTCGGCGGTGTGACGAAATCAAAGGCGACTGTTTTACCAGACATCAAACGTTCAACTGCACGGAATATTGTTATGGTACTAATATAATTGTGTCTTACAATACATTGAGGACATTAAACACATATAAAGCATATACTTTCGAACCACTAGAAACTGACAAATCATATTAATCAAATGGCATAACTATATATTTCAATTAAACATTCATATGACTATTAAATAAATTGTAAATAAGGGTGTCCCGATCATATATGGCATGTTCAAAACGATACCTGACAGAAAATCGAAAAAATGACCTCCAACCTAATTAAGTTGGCAACGATAGTTATGTATAAATATAACAGAAACTTAAGCGTTGACCATGATTTACAATAATTGTTTGTGTAATGTATATTATATGTAAAATTTGAACTGATAGGTTCCACTTTCATTCATAAACTGATAGTATAGAAGAATAAGACCATGTATATTAAATTATTATTGAGTTTTCAGTTCTATATTTCAACCAGAAATTAAAATTTGTCGAAGTACAATTATGCATTGTAGATGATTTATTTCATATAAAGGAACAATACAGTCATGAAGTGTATATATTGATTTCAGAAATCCGATATGAAAAAGACGTCGAGCAACTTCGAGGTAAATGTTATGCTACATAATTCTTTTATGTGCTTCGTACATGTTCAGGTTTTTAGTGGAAGACCGTTGCTTGATGCTCTGTTCATTGCTGCTACTGCTATACATTCCAACAATACGCGTTTTGAGGAGAACAAATGTACTTGAGTTCAAAACATATGAAATGCATTGTTCTATCATTTACAGTTACTGTGTAATTCGTCATAATCGACATAAAAATACTAACTGCTTATTATACCCCAACAAACGAAGTCGGTCTGTCGGTCTCTCTGTCGGTCTGTTGGTTTTTGGTTTCCGGATGATAACTCAAGAAAGGCTTGATATATTCCAAAAATGTTTGGTACACATTTGTAACATCATAGAATACAGGTCAGATTCGATGTTGGTTACAAACCACTGAATTGAGAAAGCGTTATGGCCTCTTTTCGACTTAAAATCCCTAAAACATGGTTTCCGGATGATAACTCAAGAAAGGCTTGACATATTCAAATAATGTTTAGTACACATGTGAAAAATCATAGAATACAGGTCAAGTTTGATGTTGTTTACAAACCGCTAAATTTTGACAGAGTTATGGCCCCTTTGCGACTTAAAATTCCCTTAAAACATAATTTCAGGACGATAACTAAAGAAAGGCTTGACATATTCATATAATTCTTGGTGTACATGTGAAGCATCATAAAATACTTGTCAAGTTTGACTTTGGTTACAAACACTCAATTTCGACAGAGTAATGGCCCTTTATTTGACTTAAATTCCCTTAAAACATGGTTTCCTGACGATAACTCAACAATGGCTTGACATATTTAAATAATTATGGCTACACATGTGTAACATCATAAAATACAGGTCGAACTCGACTTTGGTTACAAACCACTAAATTTTGACACAGTTATGGCCCCTTTTTGACTTAAATTCCGAAAAACATGGACAATAACTCATGAAAGGCTTCACATATTTAAATTATTTTTGGTACATAGGTGTTACACCATAAGATCAATTTCAACTTTGGTTACAAATCACTAAATGTTGACAGAGTTATGGCTCCTATCATTTTTTTTTCCAAATACACTGTTGACCATTCACAAATTAAATCATTCTCTCTCTGTCTATTTCTTTCGAATGGATGCAATAGTTTTGTAACAAGGCCATATTGTGGGGGTATATCCGTCACTCATGTGACAATTCTAATTCTTGTTGAATTTCCAGTTGCAGGGTGTCAGATCCCCCCTCCGCCAGAACACGGACGATTTGAAGAGACTCACAAACACATACCAATCAATGCGACGTTAAATGTCACATGCGACAAAGGTTATGAACTTAAGAATAAAGAGTCAATACGATGTGGCGATTACTCAATATGGATTGGACCTCAGCCGAAATGTGAAGGTAATCTATGTGAAAAGATGACGAAGCGTTTAATCGTTCAATTACTAAATAAATAATATGGTTAGTATTTGACATTAGCATAATTTTATTTTCTGAACAACATGGTCTGGTACATACAATTTATCATTGTACTATTGTCCCAAATCTACCAATTCCTCGCCCTAATGTATTAACAAATCTTCATACTATTTGCTACGAAGAGTAAAAACTTTGTTATGATTCTTAAATCAAAGTTTTGATAATTGTTTGTATCCATGTAACATTTCAAGTGTTGAAGCACATTTGTATTTTCGTAACATGGCGTGTTGTTTTGATGGAACGAATATCAGATGTTCGCGCAAAACAATTGTCTTTGGGTTAAATAATAAACACGCACGAAATTGTCAACAGAAACTTTTAAAACAGCACAATACAAAATATAGATGTGTCTGCCGGTTTTACACATGTAATACACGTTTTATTGTCATACTAGTCACCAGGCAACTTGAATTCATCTCCGTTTTAATTGCATTATAATCAAATAATAACTGCAGCAGCGAAACATCTTTTACAACATCTGGTTAAATAAAGCTACATGTAATTTAAAAAAAAGTATTGTAAACACATACATGTAGTATCAAATCATACGTTGCTTTACATTGTTTCAGGTTCAACAAACAATTTTCTTATATTCATCATCGTTTTCGGCGTTTGTTTGTTGGTGTCTGTACTTGGGAATATATTTTTTCTAACATCAAACCGCTTGCGTAGTCTACTGAGGAATAGGAAAAAGACAAAGGAAACTAGTCGACTTCTCACTCCAGACAAAAATGGTATGTTTTTGTAACATTATACATTTTTATACAATACATGCATGTGTTACAGAAATTGAGATCGTTATGATTTATGTGCTTCTAACTTATTTCATTACTACGGTATTGGATACAATTCGACTTTTACTATGTCACATATTTTTGTAATATCAAATTGAGTGCAAATAGATCTACAAGATTTCAAGGTGATACGTATAATTATGTGTTTATTAGCATTTAAGAAAGTCATTTCAAAGAAACAAATAAATTTACAGTTTTGATATGAACGGCACATTTTGGAATATATCTATGTTAGTTCTTAAGTTGCGACCATACCAAAAAAAACACTTCTCTCATGTCATTGGAAGTTTAAACTTTGAGTACCTTGAAAGACGGCGTTATAAATAAAAAAGCAATTAAAACACACACAAAAACCTTCACAGAGCTTTATGCATTTAATTCCCTTTCTCCACTAAATGTTGTTACAGAAATAAATGATTACAAAATGCCAAATGGAACCAGTCCGTCCGCAGAAGAGTTTCATCTTGCTCCGTCAGCCCCACCCGAACAAGAACTTGCCAGTGTGACAAACACACAGGAGATTGACCTCAAATCAAACAACAAACAAACAAATGAACCTAGAGAAAAAATTACCGACGATTGTAAAAAACACGATATAAGTGGCAGGAGTCCGCCACGTGGACGCAGTCGTACCTCTTCAGGAGGTGCCCACCTACCTACCGCTGAAGGACAAAGCCAGCCCGAAAATAATCATACTAAGGCTAGCACTGGACACGGAAACGCGAAAGGAACTACCATTGGTGTTTCAACAAGGCCATCAGCTGATAACCAGAGACCGCATGCTAACGCTGACACCACTGTCGGGCAAATAATAAATTACATCAATAATATCAGTAAGTTTAAAATCGCATGATCCTATCGAACACATCTTTCCGGCATTCATAGGCCATACTACTTGTAACTTGTTTCATAGCATATTTTACGATAATGTAGTCGTACTCTCAAACGTGGCAATTTTGTTGAATATTATTATTGATTTCAAAATAAAAAGTAAGTTGATTTAAAGCGTTGTTTAGTCATAGCCACGTGGCAACTAGATATCTAAATATACTGTTCTGTTTGTTTTGACATGCTTTGTGAGTATTAAAATCTATCGTATGTGATTTTTAAAATATTTATGTAATTACATTAAGCTTATATATGTATCAAGGGATGAACTATATTTCTAATAATATTTATGCACGCACATCCATTTAAACGCTTATTTATATAAATATATCAGTGACTATATTATTCTTATTTAAATGTTTTACCCATACACCCATTGATTGATAACTAGCCAATTTTCAAAATGTTAAATAAGAATAAGTCGCAATCCCGCCTTGCTTTGTTTCTGATTGCATCCTCCCCATCTCGCGTGCAAACCTTTCTGTCATATTGCTTGTATAAACTTCACAACCGTTTGGTTATATCGTGCTGCGTCCTGGCATATGTGTTTGATACTAGTACTAAACGCTTATTATTAAACTCCACCAGAATCATATAATCATGATATTTGTCTCCTGCAGCAACTGAAGTTCGCTTAGTTTACCCACCACAATCCACAGCAGCAGTTCATTCGACACCAACCAGTCAAATACAGAAGCCAGATGGTCCATTTAATGAGTGTGACAAACGTCCTGTTGACGAGACTGGTTTGTTAGGATCAAGCCTCTATGCTCCGTCAAAATCAGTCAGTGCAACCCAGCCAGAAGACAAAGACACACGTGTGAAATACGCTGTTAAATAATTTAAGGTTCGAATAATGTTGGAACCTGTTGTTCGAAGCAGTATAACGGTATTACGTTCCATTTTATGGTTACTTCCAATAAATCATTCGCATATGGGCGTTACGTTTTGTTTGTCTGAGAATACTATGGGTGGTTGCACTCTATATATGGAAATGTTATTTTTAGCTCGACTTTTCAAAGAAAAGGCAAGCTATTCTACTCGCCCCGTCGTCGGCGTCGGCGTCGGCGTTAGCGTCGGCGTCCGAGCTTGGTTAAAGATTTTCGGTAAGCTAGTTTCTTAGGAATCGCTTGAGGGATTTCATTCAAACTTATAACATTTATTCCCCACATTAAAATGAACCTATCGGCCAAGTTTGGTAACTCGAGTTTGAAATTTGACAAAATTATGGGCCTTTTCACACTTAGAAATTTTACATAAGCTATATGGACAGGTTAAAGTTTTTCCGTAAGCTGGTTTTTCAGGAATGGCTTAAGGGATTTAATTCAAACTAAGAATACTTATTCCCTATGTTAAAATGAACTCATGGGGCAATTTTGATAACTCTCGTTTGAAATTTGTCAAAATTATGGGCCTTTTGACACCTAGAAACTTTACATAAGCTATATGGACAGGTTAAAGTTTTTCGGTAAGCTGGTTTCTCAGGAATGGCTTAAGGGATTTCATTCAAACGTAGAATACTTATTCCCTATATTAAAATGAACTCATGGGGCAATTTTGATAACTCTAGTTTGAATTTTGTCAAAATTATGGGCCTTTTTACACTACAAATTTTACATATAAGCTATATGGACAGTTTAAGTTTTTTCGGTAAGCTAGTTTCTCAACTTTTCGTTTCCACTCCCTAACTCGAGAACGGATGAAGCTATCGTAATGACAATGCAAACATAGATACCTTATAGCGAGACCTCGATAGGGATACATATGGGGTGGGTGGGGTCAAGGTCACTGTTACTAAAAATAGAAAAACAGTTTTCGCTCAATAACTTGAGAACACATCAAGATATTTTAATAAAAGTTATTACAAAGATACATATATCAAGACCTCACTAGGGTGTGCATATGGGGGAGTGAGTGGGGTCAAGGTCAAGGTCATTGTTACTATAAATAGGAAAACGGTTTCTGCTCAATAACTTGAGAACGCATGGAGATATTTTAATGAAACTTAAAACATAGATACCATATATCAAAACCTCGCTTGGAATTGCATGTGGGGTGGGTGGGGTCAAGGTAACTGTTAATTAAAATAGAAAAACTGTTTTCGCTCAATAACGTGAGAACGCATTGAGATATTTTAATGAAACTTTGTACATGCATACCTTATATCAAGACCTCGCTTGGGATTGCATATGGGGTGGTTGTGGTCAAGGTCACTGTTACTTAAAATAGAAAAACGGTTTCCGCTAAATAACTTGAGAACGCATTGAGATATTTTAATGACACTTTATACATGTATACCTTATATCGAGACCTCGCTTATAATTTGCATATGAGGTGGGTAGGGTCAAGGTAACTGTTACTAAAAAGAGAAAAACTGTTTCCGCTCAATAACTTGAGAACGAATTGAGATATTTTAATGAAAATGTATACATACATACCTTATACTGAGACCTCTCTTGGGATTGCATATAGGGTCAAGCTCAAGGTCACTGTTACTAAAATAGAAAAATGATTTCTGCTCAATAACTTGAGAATGCATTGAGATATTTTAATGATATTTCAAGGTCACTGCTACTAAAAACTAGAAAAACGGTTACCGATTAATAACTTGTTACTAAACATATATACACGGTTTTCGATCAATAACTTGAGAATGCATCGAGATATTTAATGAAACATCATACATAAATACCTGAAATCGAGACCTCGCGTAGTATTGTATATGGAGTGGTAGGGTTCAAGGTCACTTTTAATAAAAAATTTATTGATGTGCTGACTTTAATGCATTTTGTTAGAAAAATTTGGTTTTCGTGGAATTTCAATATTTCTTGTTTTTGAAAATAATGCCAGTTACTCTGAAAAGCACAAGAAAAGTCGAGAGTTCTGTCCTCCGACAGCTCTTGTTAATAGTTGTACTTGATGCGTGTATCTTGAAAAAATACATTATACATTATTATAAACAATAAACGCATCAGCGAAACCTTTCATATTAATCCATTTCAAAATCGACATTAGCATAAAATTATCATTGAAGTCATCATTATTTTAAACTTTGCTGAACATTGAGCTTTAATTGATAAATTTAATACGTAATGATAATAATGTATGCTTTTTTATATCACTGTTGAAAACTAGACTTGTTATGTCCGTTTATTATTTGTAGATACTATACAAACTTATATATTTTACTTAACTGCCATGTATGATGATTTTTGAACGATTATTATTGTATTTTTGTTAATGAGATATTTTATTGCTTAATTACTGTTTATTTATAAATTGACACTGATAAAATTAATTGGAATCTGTGATTATAAAACACACTACAGTACTGTTGTTATTAGGCAATGTAAACGTATATGATACCATTTTTAGCTCGACTTTCGTAGAAAAGGCAAGCTATTCTACTCGCCCCGGCGTTGGCGTCGCCGTCGGCGTCCGAGCTAGGTTAACATTGTTCGGTAAGCTAGTTTTTCAGGAATGTCTTGAGGGATGTCATTCAAACTTATAACATTTATTCCCCACATTAAACTGAACCTGTCGGCCAAGTTTGGTAAATCGAGTTTGAAATTTTTTCGGTTAGCTGGTTTCACAGGAATGGCTTAAGGGATTTCATTCAAACTTAGAATACTTATTCCCTATATTAAAATGAATTCATGGGGCAATTTTGACTTACAATACTTATTCCCTATATTAAAATGAATTTATGGGGCAGTTTTGACAACTTTAGTTTGAAATTTGTAAAAATTATGGACCTTTTTTTACTTAGAAATTATTATTGAACTTTTGACACTTTAACAATTGTTTAAATGATATAAGGTCCTCAGTGTTTTTTTTTTAAATATCGGCGGTCTAAATAACCTTTACATTACTGGGATGGATTTTTACTTGGTTTGATTTTATAGACGTTTAACATTGATTAAACGGCTGTATTCATATTCTTAAAAAATATTCAAAAAAGGTTACACTTATATTTTTATTTTGTTTTATTATATCCTTTAGAATTCAGAATTACACAGCTTATATATCATCAGATCCTAAAAGGCTTGACAATATGCGCATGTACACCTGATAGGGATGCTTCGTATAAAGTTTCATTGAATTTGAGTCATTAGTTCCTTCGATCTTGTACCGGACGGAAGGAAGGATACAATCTTTTGGGAAGAGCATTCGACTCCCAGACAAACTGAATTGCAGTTCCATTTTAATTCGGAAAAAGTGGCAAAGCTCCCTTAGGGGAGCATAACAATGTTTGAAAAAAAGAAAAGCCCGAGCAGGATTATAACGCAAGACTTAGAAGCCATATGAACAAATGACAACGCTCTTACAAACTAAGCTATTCATCTGTGCAAAATATAGTTAACATAGAACTCGCAATTCTGCAGTTAAAGTGTAAACAAGTAAAGGGTCAAACAAGCACGATCTTTATCATATAATTTTATTTTTCGTGATGTGTAAACCATTTTCCCATTATGTATACCTCATTGTTACCTTATTATATACCAATATATGTATCAAAATGTCACATTTCTTTACGAAATTATCCCCTCGTGGCAATGGTAGTAGACATAGTCCTCTTAAATCGTCATGTAATTATTTTCTATGTGAGATATCAAAAGTTAAATTGCTGGATTTAGCACGTAATTCAAGACGAGATTGTTATCAAAAAGGGTGTTTTTCAGCGCGTGGGTTTAATACAAAACAGATTTGGAATGTTATCAAACAAGTCCTTAAAGCAAGCAATACTCGTTTGTACAACAAGCACGACCAAGCAAAGTACATGTAGTTACATTTGTAATTACTTAGTTGTTACATTTCTTTTTTTCAATATTCTTATGTATGAAAAAACTGTAGAAGTTTTAATTACGTGTTATATTTTAACAGTGTAACGGTACACCATGTAACGGTATGTAGTGATATAGTGATATAATTCATAGTTGCGCTGAGGTGGAGTTAACATGTATTACACGCTTGTCTACTTTGAAACCTGTTATTTGCATATATACAAGCCAGAATAAAGTTAAATGAGACACAATAACAGTTATGTACCAACAAATAAAGAGCTGCCATGCGTTTTTTACATTGTATAAGTACATAGCGCAGTGTCATGAGTGAGTAAACTTGTCGACATCGACGAGATGACTGGTAAATAGGGTACTAAATTATGTACAGACACTACATTCCTAGCACGAAACAACTGCTTTAATTTTAAAAGTGTTTTTCAATAACTGCCATAATGTTGTCTATTCGAAGATTTTGGTGCGGTGTTTGGCTATTATAAGCCATAGTTTGTTTTCGAGCATTTATATTAACTTACTCTATGGTATGTTATACATCCACACCCCATAATTGTCAATTATTGTTTGGAACCTTCAGTATGCAGCATTGTAGTCAGGACGTTCATGTCGATATCTTTCCGAGGCCTTTATTCATTTGGTTCTTCAAATCGGATTGGATGCATATCATCATTTCGTTGGTAAAGCTTATCCTATTTCATTTGTTATTTGTAGGTCAGCGAAATGTGCTACACATAAACTACTCAAGCCTCTTCTTCGTTTTTAACCCTTGAATTCCTATATAATAGTGATTTTCACTGACCTTTGTTTCTTTTCCAGAAAATGCAATCTCCGTTTCACAGTCCTTACAGAAACGTCCACGGGTGTTGTAGTCAGTCTGTTCGATTTCAGAAATCTGTAAACTGTCATTTAACAGCGCCATGGATACCCAGTTTGTTTGTATTCTCAAAATATCCTCGCTCTCAATTTTAAATCATAAAAACAGTTTTAGAATATATCCCTAAAACAACAGGCTAAGGCCGAATTATTCGAAAACATGTAACGAGAACACTACTTTTTCACTCTACCGATACTTTTGCTATTTACCTCCAGCAACTGAAATATTCACCTGAGTGTTCTGGAATGGACGACTTAATTAATGCTCTCCAGCAGTGTTTGTGGCACGTTGTGAATGCAGAGCGTTCTTTCCTGTTATCAATGAGTCTACTACATAACTTAAAACAGATTTACTGCGATTTTTGCTCGGCACGAAAACGTGAACCACTCGTGGTTCAGGTTTTCTAAGCCTCGCTAAATAAACTTATCTTTATTGAACACTAACCTAGTATTCTCTATATCCCGCACGTAGATAAGTAAATAAGTTTGCAAAACTAACGTGGATATTAAGCCATTATAAAAGAAGTTTAATTATCCAGAATACGTTTCGCGAGCGTACACCGGTCATCTTGGTCGGTAAATACAAAATGGCAAAAATCGATAATCAGAATTATAATTAAACATCGGTTATTTTTTCAATCTGCGGATTGTTTACTGTTATGCATATAATTCATATTATGCATAAAACAGTTTGTAGTTTGTACAAAACATAAATGTTGGTTACTTATAACAAATGCAACTTTTAATTATGATGCAATATTTAACTAACGCATAAAATAATGCATTATGAGCTTAAACTTAGTTTATATTTCCTAAAATGTATTTCACTATATTTAATTCCAGCGTGTTGTCGAAATTTTCAACATGACGAAACTAACCGATGTTCATCTTGTGAAATTTACAATACATTAACTTTGATACTGGGATTTTTCCGCGTTTCCGATGATCGACAGATAAATAAAACTGATGTCAATAAACAGTTTACTTGGAAAATGAGTGTTTTATATTAATAGTACTTAAATATTTCCTGACGTAGGTTATATTGAAGCTTTAACAAGCTTAAAATAGCCGAAGATAAACATGTGCCTGGGAAAACGATGATTGCTTGAATTCTTCATTCAAAACTTGGCCACTGTCACATATTGCGTAATGATTGTGCAATGGCAATATAGAGAATACTAGGTTCATGTTGAATAAAGATAAGTTTATGTAGCGAGGCTTATAAAACCTGAACCACGAGCCTTAGCATGTGGTTCACGTTTTCGTGCCGAGCAAATAAACGTATCTTTATATAATAATAACCTAGTATTATATTTATCCCATCATTTTCTGTCTTTATTTTGAAAATTAACGAAAGAAAACACACTAAATATTACGTAAAACATTACATGACTTAATGAAAATAACAATATGACGTCATTATACTGCGCGTGTTGGCTTTATCACCACAGTGTTGAAATAAAGCAAAGTTTATTCCATGGGGGTATATTTCGTCAATGCACGCAAGATGATGGGATAAAAATACATTACTTGTGTATACATTTCTTTTATCGACTAGTGAAGCAATCGAATCCTTAACGGGAAACCAGCAGTACAATACCAAACAAGTATAATATAACCAGGATCGATAAACTGTAAGTAAATAAGTATATAGATTTCTTTAATCGACTAGTGAAGCAATCGAATACTTAACGGAAACCAGCAGTACAAAACCAAACGAGTATAATGAAGACAGGATTGATAAACTGTAAGTAACGTAATAATTAATAATCAAAATTAATAACTAACAATCCAATTATCAAATGCTTATAAAAAGAAAAAAGTTCATATCTACATTGGGTATGTTTTTACTTACTTTGTATTTTACAATAAGAATGTTTTCGCATTTCTAAAAGAAGATTACTTCTCTGATCAAATTGCTATTTATAATTGGGATTGGTGGTTAAATATCTGTATGTTTCATTAAGAAATACTTATGGTTAAGATTGAGATTAGGATAAGGTAAAATGGGTTAACCAAATTCTTTAAAACATATGATTGTTTGAAAGTATATATTATGTAATTTTTATTTTATGGAATGTAAAGTGATAACTGTAAGATTTTCATGGACGTTACATCAGAGTCCTGTTTAATCTCATCTGTCATTGATGTCCTGTTTATGCGTGTTTTAGTCATTGTGTGTGAATTAAGTGATTTAATTGATTGAAAATCCAATATATTTAATGACATGTTTACAAACACATCTTTTCCAGTACAATAACCTTAAACTGTCTATGCAGTATACTATTACATAAATAATATCCAATATTTGTGACCTTAGGTTTTGAGTTAATTTCGACTTGTAAAAAACCGAGAAGCTTAATTAAGGTGCAAATGGGTGCAAACAGTTATCTAAACAGTTTGTCTACAAACTACTACTATATATGTGATCAACGTTTACTTCAATGCAGCAAGCATATGGAAAATCAATTAAATACTGATAGCAAAACACTGGCAAATAAATTTTGATAATTCATAGGAAAAAACTAATTGTAAAATTTCACAATTATTTTCTATTGAACTCCTTGATTTTATGAAATGTAAATGGATGTTTACGGTGGGTTCCCAGCTGGGGTTTGCCTTGTCATACATGGGAATCAATTTACTTCTTTATTTAGAGCTTTATCATCGGTGTAGAAAACAGGTGGATAACCGTTGGGATCCTTCGAATCAGGTCACTGATTATTTAATTTTAATGTTTTACAACGAGTAGTTGTTATGATGACAAGTTTTAAACGCTGCTTTTAATCTGTATTTTATTGTTTGACACGTAGTTCAAGTTTTGCCGTCAAACACGAATATGTTCTAATTTGTGAAGCTTTCTTTTGTCAAACCGGTCTCTAAATCACAAATAACCACAACCTGTGCTTTAGTTATTTAAGCTGTAGAAAATTTACAAATCTAAACATAGCTAAAAGCGATTTTACTGCATGACACTTATTAGATTCCTTATGAGTATAGACTTATAAATTAATAGTTGGAATCTGATGTTTATACATGGCGGTCAAAATATAAACGTGAAAAAAACATCAAGAAAACCAAAAAAAGGTCGATTTAACTCAAATTGTCGTTATTTTTAGAATGCGCTAACGTAGTATAAAGTCTTAATTATCCAAAGTATACAGTAATAGACTGTCTTGAAGATAATTTTATTTGTAAAATATCTGCTTTGTTTTAAATGATAAATAATATATATGATCGGTTGCTCATTTAATAATCTTGGTTAAACGATGACATTATGAACAAGCATATATTATACTGGAACTAGGCCTATACTATGCTACACAGTCTAAATGATTAAGCTACTTAATTTCCGACTAGAGTTCAAGTTCTATTTCTAAAACAAGTGAAGTTTTCAGTTGAACTACACCTTTATTTGTAACGAACAAAGCTCACGACCCGACCAACGATCTCCGGGTAACATATCTACCAATCGCTAATAAAGGCTTGCTAACATTATGTGTAATGTAATTGTTGGAATTTAATAGAATAATTTGATTGATTTGTTTGACCGGCCGATTTGTGGCATCGTTCAATTTTACAGTTGTTTGCTTTTGATAAATATCCTACTGAATGCACGTGAATGTTATTAATTTTCAACATTCATCCACAGTATTATTTATTAAGCTGTAATATTCAACTGTGACAAACCAAAGCAGGGCGAAAACAGTTTTATTTCAGTTTAATATTATGAAACTATATAATAACATAACATAGCAATAACTATTTATGAACAACACAACGTTTCCATTAAATAATTAAAATGGCTGCGAAAACAAACATACCTGTATCTATTTTGTGTTTGTCTTTAAACAGGTCTCCATGTAGTCTTCATCGGTTGTTTGTGGATGGGGAATGCTTGGGCAAACAAGTACTCAGAGCCATATATTTGCTATGGGGATGTGTGTAACTCGTAAGTACAATAATACCTTACGTAATATGACATTTGTAAATTTAAAAATAAATGTCAAATTATATGTCAATTTCAAGAAATATCGTCAGACTAAAAACAACTGTTGCTTCGACTTCGACTTCCGGTAATCTGAAAACAGTCGCCATTTTTTCACTCGGACAATTACAACTTTTTTTCTTTACATGTACAAGTTAACAGACTCACAATAACTCCAATCTGTAAGTGTGGATCATTTAGACAGTTCTGATGGTTACAACAACGAAAATAAACAAGATGAACCTTTTGTAACATAGAACCGTTTTGTTATTCCACCGGCGGCAAATAGCTCTCACAATGACAATAACAGAAAACGTTCTATAGTAAAACCAGGTGGTGAATGTAGTAGTGGTGAATTCATAACTAACCAACAGGATTTTAAACATTTATCTTAGGATGGAAAAATGTCAGAAATGTTTAAACACATGAAAAACTTTTAACACAAAGTTGAAGAATGTCTGCAAATGCATACAAAAATTCAGTCCATCAAAGGAAAATTAACTGAATACAATTCACGCCTCAAACTTTTGGAATACAAATCCATTGACATTGAGGCACGTAGTAGAAGGAACAATCTTATATTTGGCGGAATCATTGAACACAGAGAGGAAAATTGTCAAAATGTTATTGCCCAATTCCTCGCCGAGCAACTTCACATAACCCCACGCGAGGCATCATTGTAAACTTCCTAGACTACCAAGGCACAATAAATATCCTTTCACATGCAAACCGGTTAAGAGGGTCCAATTTCAGCATTAACAGAGGAAATAACTCAAGCACGGAAAGCTCTTTGGCCCAAATACAAACAACTCCGTGAAAGCAATCCACGAAGCAAAGTCGTAATAATCTTCCCGGCCAGGATTGTAATGGACGGCAAGGTGGTCGAAGACATATTTCCTGACTGGAACTTGATCCTTCAAGGTAACATAGTCTGTGACAATTCGCCAGTCTTCAACGCTAAGCAGACTCACTTTGAACAACCACCACACACCAGAAGTAAGTCCTTCTTTCCCCAGCACAGCACCCAATATACCCACTGTTAATCCTGGAACCACAACAGTGCACAAAACGGTCGTTCCTAAACCAGTGCAGAGTGCAAACCACAGTCGGTATCCCCGCATCCTCCAAGGGCATCACACACGCGCACTCATGAACCAATATCGCCAACAACTCCCCTACACACGCAGTCTTCACAGATGGCAGCCCAAGGTATACAACGACAACACTAACACTCCGCCGCCGACCGATACGCACAGGGCCCCAGATGTCAACGTCCATTCTCGCTAGGCCAGTGTGGGGGGGGGGGGGGTAAAATCACTATCCGACCTGGAAGAAAATAACAATATTATAAAGAATATAAAATTAGGAACATTAAATGTCAGTGGACTTAAGAAAAGACTAAATTACCCGGAATTTATTGAACTCGTCAACAATTACGACATATTTCGTTTGTTAGAAACTCACACTGATACCCATGATATTATAAATATTTAGGTAAACACAGAGAAAAAGAATATAAGCGTAAATCTGGTGGCATTGGAATATTCGTTAAAGATAAACTGACTTCTTCTGTTAATATCTTACAATCCAAATCTGAATATATACTATGGATCTCCATTTGTAAAACAATTACAAAACTTCATGACAATATTATAATAGGAGCTGTTTATGTTCCACCTAAAAAACTCAAGATTCTTCAATGAGGATGAATTTATGGCCTTTGAAAATGAAATCTCCCAAAAATGCAATGAACATAAATATGTATTACTCGAAGGTGATTTTAATAGCAGAGTTGGAAGCATGAATGATCATATAATTTCAGATCCCATTTAAACGATTTTTTCAATATTGATGATGATTTACAGAGCAAACTTGACAAATACAAAATGCTTGAACAATTATCTATTCCAATAACTCGTACTTCTAAAGACCATCGAACTAACACACATGGATTTCAACTTATTGACTTATGCAAAAACAATAACATTTTTATTCTCAAAGGAATACTTTCTTCAGAGAAGGCACCCGACATGTTAACCTTTAGAAATAGATCAAACATTGACTATGTTATTGCCTCATATGACAGCTTTCACTTTCTTTCTGATTTCCATATCATTGAAACAGATTCACTCTTTTCAGATGGACACAATGCCCTCGCCAGGTCCATCCATATCCCACACAGAGAATGCCCCAATATTAATACCAAAATCCCAACAAACATGAATCAGAAACCAAAATGGAAACCTGACTCGTCTAATCATTTTATCAATAATATTAACCGTAACAAAATGGACCAAATACTATCACAAATTAACACATACCCCCAGTCACAGCAAACAGTCGAACACATCACTTATGAACTTTAATCAGTCTTCCATCAAGCCTACACCAGCTCATACCCTGAAAATAATAAACAATTTCATAACATAGGTCATGAAAATAATAAAACTTGGTTTGGTCCTCAATGCTCTAAAGCACGCAAAAATTATCACATTGCCAAAAATGATTACACAAAAAACAAAACGCCAGATAACAAACTAAGAATACCATACTACCATATTAATAAAAGCAAACAAAACATGTATAATAAACTACGTTCCATGACCCTAAACAGTACTGGTCCTTTTTAAATAAACTGAAACCTTAATATAAAGTTAACAACACACCAACATTAGAATAATTCTATGATCACTTCAAAGAAAGTAACACCAACACCATCACTGACAATCGTTTCAATGACATAAATTCCCAATTTCCAGACGACACAAGCAACAGACTAAACATCACAATCACTAAAGAAAAAATAGAAAAAAGTATCCAAAAGCTCAAAAACACCAAGCCCATTTGATAACATCTTAAATGAATATATTAAGTCAACTAAACATCTCCTTATGCAAGTTTACATTTAATTGTGTCCTGGAAACTGGATTTATTCCACAAACCTGGCTGAATGGAATCATTATACCCATATTTAAACAACAATGGTGACCCAAAAGACCCAAACAACTACAGACCAATTACTATTCTTAGCTGTTTAGGTAAACTCTTCACATCCTTACTTAACAGATTAACCAAATTCCTAAATGAAAATAATAGTTTAGACGAAAATCAAGCTGGTTTCAGGAAAGGCAATTCATGCTCCGACCATATCTTTACATTACACTCACTAATCGAAATACTGAAAAAAAAGAAAACTATTCTGCGCCTTTATATATTTTTCTCAAGAATTTGACAAAGTCTGGCGAATCGGCCTATGGCACAAACTTCTTAAACATGACATAAATGGCAATTGTTTGCAATTAATTCAAGATATGTATAATAATATTAAATCTAGTGTCTCTGCTAATGGTTATATAGCAGAGTCCTTCATTGCAGAAATTGGTGTTAGACAAGACGAAAATTTATCGCCGTTACTTTTTTTGTCTTTTCTTAAATGACCTTCAAACACATATGCACCTCAATGGCTCGATTGGCTGAGAATGAACAAATCCCCTGGATCTGTCTCTTTGGCTTAAACTTCTTGTCCTACTCTATGCCGATGACACGGTGGTTTTGTCAGACTCAAAATCAGATTTTCAAAATAGTTTAGACATCTTTCAAAATTACTGCGATAACTGGCATCTATTAATTAATTAAATTTAAACAAAAGAAAAATTGTGATATTTGGTGCAATACAACTACAAAATTATATTTTTAAACTAGGTAACAATCCTGTAGAAATTACTAACCGTTATCACTACCTAGGCATAACCCTATCTAACAATGGTTCTTTCCTTAATGCGAGAAAACATTTAGCTGAGCAAGCAACAAAAGCAATGCACCTTCTATATATGCGGGCCAACAATGCAGACCTGCCAATTGATCTTACTCTCAAACTATTTGATCATACTGTCTTACCAATTTTAACATATGGCTCTGAAATTTTCGGCTTAAAAAACAATGACATCTTGGAAAAAGTCCATAACAACTTCCCCAGAAAAATTACTAATGCTCGAAAATAAACTCCAATGGCTTTTTTATACGATGAACTTGGCAGATACCCTATAGCAATTAACATAAAATGTCGAATGATCTCTTTCTGGAACAGACTCTTAATAGGCAATGATCAGAAACTTTCTCTCCAAATCTATAGATACATGATGAACTTGCCAAACTCAAATTTAAAAGGGCCAACAAATTAACGAAATCCTCACCTCAGTAAACCTAAGTCATTTATGGGGCAACCAATTCCTGACAACGCAAAATAATATCCACCGCTTAGTCAAATCCAAATTATTAACCCAATTTAAAACCCAATGGCACACTCAACTACAACAAACACATGAAGGACAAATATACACAAGCTTCAAACAAGTACCATCCTTTGAAGACTACCTCACTAAACTTAGAAAAACTGAATATACATACATCTTTAGATTCAGAACTCGTAATCACTGGTTTCCAGTTGAAACCGGTCGATACGACGGAACCCCATTTGATGAAAGAACATGTAGACTTTGTAACTCTGGTCAAGATGGCTATGAACATCACTATCTACTTAACTGTGATTTTTTTTAAATCTGAAAGAGAACGATTCCTAAGGCATGATCTTCATGATGCTACTCTTAACACAGTCGTATCATCTGATTCCTTACATCAATTAAAAAATACAAGCAAATTTATTCGCTTCATATTTAGCAAGTTTAAGCGGTAGTTATTTTCCTGTATAACTACTTGAATTAACCAATGCCACCAGCTACAAATGTTTTCGTGTAACAATTAATAATGTTCTATTGATGTACTGACATATTTACTGGTTATATTAAGTGACTTCAGTCACTATTTGCATCTGTGTAACCATATTTCCAAATATTTGACTCGTCATAAAGGTATTTCATTTACCGGTTATATACTTATCCGATTCTATACCATAATTTCAATATGAAATATGCATATATCAACTGAGCAATGTAGATTATTGTTGCTGTGTACGTTTATGTGTCAATATAATCATAAGATTTGTATTTTGCAGTTTTTTTCTGTCACAACAAATCTAGTGTTTATTGTAATACTTGTCAGCGCCTAAATATTTGTAATTAATAATAGTGAAAGTTATTAATTAATTAATTTTTTGAAGCAAATGTTTATATTTTCAGGTCATAGATAAAATAATCATACTTTCTCCTTAATTAAATTTAATATATGTTTATATCAACTGTGTAATAGGAATATTTAATTGTTGCATTCAATATGAGTACCATTTAAGCAATGTACTCACTTGTCAAATATGTTTGCTAGTAATACAACATTGATACATTTATTTCAATCAATCGAGAACACTAATAAAAGTCTGAAATATATTTAATAAATATTAAATATATAAAATATGTTGAATGTTTCACATTCAAAGTCACGAACCGATTGTGAAGTTTCGTGATAAATCGTGATGGATTAAATTGGTTGAGTGAACACAATCAGTGACTGGGGATCTAATCTGCGTGATTGTTAGTAATTGTTAGTCATTGTCAATATAGAAAAGTATAATTTTGTTAATTGGAGAGTTCTCAGTTTAAATTCTACGAATATTGCCTAACTATAACTGTAAATATAAAACCTTACGACCTAAACGTAACTAACTACTCTACATGTATTAATTTAAAAATAAAAATAATTAATTTATTAAACACAGGGATTGTAATAACCACAATACGCATTATTATTGTTCATAAAGTTTTATTGTTTATTCCATAATAATACTTGATTTTATGGACTGTAACATATTTCCCCTCTCCGACAAGATGGCGTCCTCGACATCTTTTCATTATAACATTTTACTAAATTGTATTATGTAATACACATTTATAAATAAGAAAATAACATGTTTGTTCACATTAAGCAAACAATATACAGGTTATTCAGAATAATAGTTTAATATTTAAAGAATGACATTACATGATACATTCGTATTATAAAATACATTAAAAATGGTATATCAATTATCCTATAGTCAGTGATGTTTATAAAATAAACATGCTATTTTTTTTTCAAGAAATTATAATGCATAATTATACACTGAAACAAAACACTCTGTCGTCTGAAACATATCTGTTGAATATCAATTTCATCCCAAAGTAGTTAGTTACACAAATATCTCACACTCGGTCGGTACAGTAGCCACGTTGTGTTCTAATATGTACTCGCCGGATATGAATCTCGCGGGTCTGCGTGTCGTTCTGGTCGATATATGAGGAAGTAATCCGGGTTCTCCAGGTATCCTCTTGTGCGGCGGTCTGTATGGTGAGTTTGGTGACTCTCTGTCAGACGTGTCGCTACTGCCAGACATTGAGGTCTTGGCTATCTCGAACATCTAGTCGGTCCGATACTAGGCTTCGTATCGAGTCGGATGAAGACGATCTGCATATCGGCAAACTGTTTATCAACAGTAAATTGTTCCGATGAACTGTCTTCGCGTCGCCTTTCCCGTCTTCGCGTTGAATGCGAAAAACAGGTATGTCGGGGTCTGGCTGCGAAATTACCACATAGGGATATTCATCCCAGACATCGGCAGTTTTGTTTTTACCCCGCAAACCGTAGTTACGTAGTAATACACGATCTCTACATTCAAGTTTTGCGTATTTGACATTTTTGTCATAATATTCTTTTGCTTTATTACCTTTATTTTGAGCTTGGCGATCTGCAACACTGTACGAATTTCTCAGGTTCGTTTCTAGCGTTTTCATGTATTGGGAAGGGGATGAACCTTCGACATTTTGGCGTTTTAGACCCAGTACTGCATCGATCGCTAATCTAGTTGATCTGTCGAACATTAATGTGTATGGGGCGAATCCCGTACTTTCGTGACGTGTCACGTTGTATGCGTGAACGAGAGACGGAATAGCAGACTTCCAGTCTGACTTACGATCCGGTTCAAGTGACCGTAACATTTTTAAGAGGGTTTGATTGAATCGCTCACATTGTCCGTTCCCTGGAGGGTGGTACGCAGTGGTTCGTGTACGTTTAATACCAGCAATACGACACAATCATTGGATAACTCATGACAGAAAATTTTGTCCCCTGTCACTATGGAGTTTTTCAGGAAAGCCGTAGTGCACAAAGAAATTGTCCATCAACACTTTAGCAGTGGTTCGGGCCGTTTGATTACGGGTCGGAATAGCCTGTGAGTACCGAGTGAAGTGATCGGTTATCACTAGTATGTTCTCATACCCAACTTTGGACATTTCTAAAGACAAGTAATCGATACATACCAGTTCCATGGGGTATGATAAATTTATATTTACAAGCCCTGTAGCGCGAGATGGCCGAACTTTGCTTTTTACACAACGTTCGCACTTATGTATCCAGTCGGATACGTCATTATCCATTCCTGGCCAATAAAAGCGCTCTTTTAAGAGTGAAAGTGTGCGGTCGCGACCTTGATGTCCTAGATCGTCGTGCAATGCTCTGAACATAGAGCGACGACCTGATTCAGGAAGGACAATTCGTTGCATTGTCTCCCCTTTGATATTGGCGGAATGATACAGAATATAATTTGAAAGAGACAATTTCTTGAAATGTCTCAGATATTTTCTTGTTGTCGGCGTCATACGTTTTATCAGTTCGACAGACGGCGTTTACTCACGAGCAAAAACACGTAATCTTTAATACAATGTATTGCGGTATCGGCATTCTGACATGATACCCAATCATTGTCGTCAAATACCTGAGCCCCATCGTATACGTTTGTATCCGGTGGGTTAAATTGCGTCGTGGGTTGGGTTGGTGAAGCTAATATAGCTTGTAACACGCATGGTTCAACTTGTTTACACTGAGTTGTAAACATGTGTGAACTCTCATCTGACGATATGTTACTTTCGTCACTGAGTGTCTGCTGAGGTCTTTGGCGTGAGAGCGCATCGGCTTCAATGTTGAGCTTGCCAGAACGGTAATTTATTTTAAAATATTTTAAATTGTAATTGGCAAGGGAGGCAACCCATCTCTGACCACAAGCGTTAAGTTTGGCTGTACTTTGAACGTAGGTCAGGGGGTTGTTATCTGTCAAAACTTCAAATTGCACGCCATATAGGTATCATGGAATTTTTCAGTGATAGCCCACTTAAGGGCTAAAAATTCCAATTTACTTGAGTGATAGTTGCGCTCGGTGGGTTTCAGACTCCGGCTTGCATATGCGACAACTATGTCATAGAACCCTAATGAGCCTACTTGGAAGGCAGTCTTTTCCTTATCTTGTTCGGCCATTTCGACCTGCCAGTATCCTGAGTTGTGGTCTAGTTTTGTAAAATATTTTGAACCGGATAGCAGTTGTAATGTTTCATCAATGCGCGGGAGAGGGTACGCATCTTTATGTGTGCGCGAATTCAACTTCCTGTAATCGATACAGAAGCGAATTGTACCGTCTTTCTTCCGGACAATTACAACATTTGAGGAAAACGGACTTTGTGATGGTCTTATAACCCCCATGTCCAACATCTCGGGTATGTGTTCCCAGACCTCGGTAATATTTCCTGGTGGAACACGTCGGTACGGTTCTTTGAATGGTTCGCTGTTTTCCAGCTTTATTTCGTGTTTAACCAGATCTGTGCTCCCAATATCTAATGGGCCTTGTGAAAAGACATTGCGCCATTTCCACAACAGATTTTCAATGGTTACTTTTTGTTCGTTGTCAAGATGACTCAATTTTACATTGATATTGTCAAGAAAATCGTTTTTATTTAATGGTTTATCATTTTGTTTTGTTTTTGATTTTGACTCAACTGGTGTATTATACGTGTTGTCGCACGTTTCTGGACACCATGGTCTCAATACTTTTAAATCTTGTAATTGACACAAAACAGAACCTGGCTTTATTGATATTGTTTTGCCGGACATATTAAAAATTTTCACTGGTACACGGGCCGTTTTACCAGGGTTTTCCAAGGAAACAACACCTGGACAAACACCAATTCTTGGTGATGCAATTGACGATTGTTCTGTTACAGCCGTAAAACCTTGTAACTCAGTAGTCTTGCGTATAAAACCAGATACTGTAATGGTTTCATATGGAGGTATTTGTACACCTTGCTTGTTAGTGCTGTGTACCAATTATTGAGGTGATTGCTAAAAAATAGACATGTATGCTGTTTGCCATTCTGTTGGTAACTTATTTTCTGATACATTGCTTAATAGCCGAATGAGGTTTGTGTCTACAATAACGGGGACTTGTAGGTTGTATTCTGTATCGTGGACTACTAAAACAGGTACATTATATGTGTGATCAGAAATGTGGGGTATTTTTATTTCGGCTTCTATATAACCAATATAAGGAATTTCATTTCCGTCGGCCCCTTTAATCGATATATTAATTCTTCTAAATCATGTATTTGTGGTGTTTCTTGTAGCTGTGCAACAAAGCTTTGGCTCACCGTTGTAATCATTGCACCGCTATCAATTAATGCTGGTATCAATACACCGTTTAACATGATTTAAGATTCATTTGAATGGCCAATCAATCTTTCTAAAAAGGGTAATTTTCTAGGTTTTGGGTCTTCTGTATTAGTGTCCCCGATTTGACCCGCAATGGAGTCATCGGCTTGGTTAAAGGATTGGGATTCTGACCTTCATGGTTGTCTGTTCTATTCGTGTCTTCGCTGTTTCTGTTTCTGTTGCGGTAACCATATCCTCGACCCCGCCAAGTTCTGTATCCACCTCTTTGTGGTTTGGAACTGTCTCTGTCAAGCGTTTCTGTAGATGACTGACCTAATTTCATGTCTTCACCTTTCCTGTCTAATGCTTCTATCTGTTTCATGAGAGTCGCTATCATGTCAGATGTACGTGTGAATTCCGTATCAACAGACGCTTGGTTTATCTTAGTCGTTTTCGGTCGTGTGCCACTTCTTTCTCGTTGTAGCTGAATCTCAAATTCATATTATGTGCAATTGCTGTTTTATAATACCATATCTCCATTTGACGTACGAAAAGTAGTAATATAATTATATTTATCACATGCTATACCTTGTTTGCCCTGTAACACAACCATTACAAATATTTTTATCTTACACATGTGTAAGATAACATTTTGAGCGTTTTCATTGGCTACATATTGTTTGACTGACCAATCGCATGTCGTTATTTTGGTGAAATGACGTCGAATACATGAAATGACGTCACGTCAGTAAACAACTTTGAGGATTAATATACTTTTTTGGTGAAAGTAGAAGGGTTTTATTTCATTTAAAAGCGTGTGATAAAAAAGATCTGACACTCGCTGTCATGTCATACCATATTTTATTAAACTCGTCCTGGAAATATGTAAGTAAGTTCGCCACAGGCTCGCTTACTAACAAATTTCCTGAACTCGTTTAATAAAATATGGTAGTTCATGACAACTCGTGTCAGCTCCTATATAACTGACGTTTTCGCGGTCATAGAAACAGCGCCACTCGTGAAAATATTGTTTCTATGACCACTCATAAAATAAAATGCGATCTTACACTGCATTAAACAAATATCCTTTATACAAATATTAAACAAATATCCTGTGGGTACGAAGGTCAATGGCGGAACATCGGGCATCCAGACGCCAACAACAACTTGTGAGTATAGTGTAAAGCAAAAATACAACTGCATGTAGAAAATAATTTATTAACCGAGAGGTATTCCAATATTTGATTATAAAATCAATTTTCACCCAACTTGGAATATCTAGACAAAATACTATGGGAATATGCACATACTATTTCAATTAGAAATATTTTATAAATACAACAAATAAATAAATAAATAACTCAAAGTATGCGATGACTGTGCTACATTATCATTTACATTAGTTTAAACATGCATCCTATATACGATCATGTTGCATAATATACTATGTAATATTTATAAATAAATATCATACTGCTACGCACGTTGAATAATGCAGATACACACATGTGCGAATTATTTTTAAGATTAGCAAATCAGGTAGTCGTTTAGGGTACACACAGACAACAAATAAACTGATGTCTTTATAAGATATAAGATAAATAAACTCCAGAGATATCACCAGGAGATAAACCCTAATTAACATCCACAGGTCCTTTATTTGCGGCAAGTTACTAATTACTTATACAACACAGTACAAGACGCCCAACACAACACAAAACATAAAAATGATCAAATTTGGGGTCACCGCCTTGGAACCGTCAATGCAAAGCATCGGGGGTTTAAACCGGTTTAAAGGCTTGCCGAACATCACACTTAAGCCCAGAATTAATTGCGATTCATACAATCGAAAAGAAATTTAACTCCATAGCATTACAATTCAAATTAAACGTTATAAAAAGGAATATATTTATTCAATTGAATTACTCAATTTTGTAACGTTCTGCAGAGCAACCGAATTGCATCTTTCTGAGGCAATGTCATGGATACAAGTGTTGCACAAAGGAATGTTTAGCTTGCTCGAGTCGCGTTCAATGAGATTGATGTTCTTTCTATTCATTGATACTATAAAATGAAAAAAAAAACACGTATGGCACAAAATAAATTAGAAGTCGTGCTAATTTTATAGTAATTCAGAATGGCTAGTGTTTACACGAAATTACATCTTATCAATAACGATTTTTACTGTAACAATGTTTTGATCGCATTAACTGTGGAAGCGCATGTCATGTTCTTCAGTCTTTTGATCGCATTAACTGTGGAAGCGCATCTCATGTTCTTCATTGTTTTGATCGCATTAACTGTGGAAGCGCATGTCATGTTCTTCAGTCTTTTGTTCGAAATGTTTGATAATAAACCGTACTTCGATAAACTTAGTCACATTATTTAATGTCCGTTAGTTCTAGATTTGAAATATTTTGTAATTGTTGAAATAGAGGCTAAACTATTATAATTCCCTATCCTTAAATAATAATTGTTATAACAAATAACTGGGATCCTAAAGCTACTTCATTCAATATGCCTTACATTTCGAAATCAAAATGCACAATACTTAGAAAATATAGTTTTAATTAGTGATGCAACGGGTATCCGAAATATCCGATCGAATCGAATCCTTTTTAAGAATCGCGGTTCCGATGAAAGATTCGAAATTTCGGATCGTATTCGGATCCAAGTATAGTTTAATGTAACCTACCTTCCGTCATATTCTCTTTGTGGTATTTATTTTCCCTTGTGTAAATTTCAACTCTTCAGACTGGTTTTCGTTTTAACGATAATTTAACGACAAAATTAAACAATAATATACCTGTGCAATAACCACTAACCAGTCATTCCTACTTTCAACATGGCGGAAAAGCGGCGAATAGCAGACGTACCGACCAATTTACAAGCGCCTGTGTGGCAGCATTTTGGTTTTTATGCAAAGACAGAAAGCGGTACGGAAGTATTGGATAAAACGAATGCTATATGCAAGATTTGAAAGACGTCTCTCGTTTACAGAACAGGAACAACATCTAATTTGAAGAAACATCTTGTCAATAAGCATCCTCATGTACATTTAAAAGAAAAATCTAGTGCGTCAGCTAGCAGTTTAACGCAAGCACAACCAGGGCCCTCAGATCCTAAGAAACAAAAATCCCTTCCTGAAATAGTGAAACAGAAGGCTGAAAAATACTCAGATAATTCCAAGCGTTTCAAAGACATTTCTAGAGCTATTGCCATATTTATGGCAAAAGATCTCAGACCATTTAGTGTTGTTGACGATGACGGGTTTGAACAGTTGGTAAAATGCTTAGATGATAAATACACCTTGCCTAGTCGAACGTACTTCTCAGAGAAACTTATTCCGAATTTGTACAGTGAGGTCAAAGTGCAAGTCCTGGAACGTTTAAAAACTGCCCTAGCGCTGAGTCTGACTACTGATGGGTGGACGTCAATGGCAACAGAAAGTTACGTCACGTTCACAGCCCACTTTATTACTACTCCAGATTACAAACTTGACAGTTTTGTGTTACAAACGAGGCAAATTAACGAAAGCCATACTGCTGAAAACCTGTCGGCATTGATTAACTCAGTATTGGTGGATTGGGATCTAATACGGGAAGGAGAGAAACCTGCAATAACAACTGACAATGCTGCCAATATTGTAAATGCAGTGAAATTTGTGTGGAATGCATCATGTGCGCTGCCTGGCCCATGTTTTGAACCTCTGCGTACATAAAGGTTTAAAAAACGTAACTGTGTTGCATATGCTGAAGAAAGTTCGACGAATTGTTGGCTTCTTTCACAGAAGTAGTACGGCTGCTGCTCGTTTGAAGTCTACTGCCATCGGCCTCGAAATGCAACCACGTAAACTAGTCCAAGATGTTGAAACACGATGGAACTCAACATTTGATATGCTTGACAGGTAAGTTTTAGCTGCTTATTTAATTATTTTATCTATAAATTCATTAAATGTTATTTTTGTTAGTTCAGAATTGGTTCAAATTTATGTAGTTTTCTTTAATGAGTTGCTGCAATTGACACATGAATTATTTCCTCAGTCTAACTATATTATCTATTATATTTGCTATTTATATTTTCTAAGCACTGTCCTTACTATTGCATGAATATTTTACAGAATTTATATTTTGTTTGCAATGATAGTTCAGTTTCGCATATATGAGGACTGCTGTTGAAGCCACATTGAAGCTGAAAGATCTGAAGTTCAAAGACAAGGACTCTATGCTGACAGATGAAGAACAAGACCTTGCTGCTGAGCTTTGTAGGGTAAATATGTGTAAATATGAAAAAATATTTATTTACTTTATTTGTTAACGTGTTATATAATTTAAAATTGAGTCCAGACCACTTAATCATCTTATGAACTGAATGTTTCATCATTCATGTACCTTAATCTTATAGTTCTTTTCTTGATATTGTTACTGCCATGCCTTTGTCTATCAAATAAATTCAACAAAATGATTTTATTTAAAATGTTTTCTTGAATAAATGCTACAGTATTTATGTTTAAAATATGTTTCATTGGAATTTTAGCTGTTAAGACCATTCAAGACGGCAACAAAGGCTCTGTGTTCAGAGAAGTTTCCGACTGTGTCCCTCATCTACAACATGAAGCAAATGCTGCTGAAACATCTACAGGCTGGTGGTGAAGACTGTGAAACTTTTGGAGCTATGAAGGCTGCCATGTCAGATGATCTACAGTCAAGGTCTGTACTACATGCTTCCTAAAATTTAATATTTTTGTAACATTAATTATTTAGACATGAATATTGTTTATGTTTACTGGCAAAAGGCAGAATGTAACAATACAGCATTTCCTATTTTAAATGTTCATAACATTTTGTATTTCAATTTGCTATGCTGCAGGTATGTTGATCAGGAGTCCTACCTCATAGAGTGCAGCATGGTTGACCCTAGGTTCAAGACAGTGGAGTTCGCGTCTGACAAACAGAGAAATCAGGCTTTCTCTGTCATACGCTCAAAAATGATGATCCTTGGCACACGTCTTGGATTGGTAATTTGCATTAATTTTTGTCGGTTATTAACTTATTACCTTTATGGAATAAAAGATTGGCACTTAGTTATAGTAATTAGTAGCCAGAAATCTAACCTTTGTGAAATTACGTCATTTTGAAGTTTATCCAGATGAAATCATGAATATGGCTAATTTTCAAATTATTAGATACTTCCAGTAATTATAGTGGCTGTTGGCTATTTTGGAAATTGGAAACATTGTAATAAACTGTTTGTGATGTGCATTCTAGGTCTTAAACATAATAAACCCAGAAACAAGGTACAGCTGCCTGATGGAAGAGTTGCTGTTGTTTATTTCAGGTGAAGTCAGATGAGGTTCAACAAGTGGGTCCTTCATCAGATCCAGCAGAATCGGATGATGAGCAGCCTCCGCTTCCAACGCTCTTCGTGAAAGAAAATAGTGACTCTGATGAAAACAACAACACATCGCAAAACAAAATGAAAGATCAACCATCAAACAGTAGTGCTCTTGGTGAACTATTTGGTGCATTCATCACTAAGATCGACTTGCCAGCAGAAAACACAGTGGATATAGAACTGGCATCATACAAACGACAACCAGCAGCAAGCATTGATTCCAATCCAGTAGAATGGTGGGGGGAAAACATTAAAAAGTACCCATTGTTATCAAAAGTTGCATGTGAATATTTAGTTGTGCAGGGCACTTCAGTTGCAGCAGAAAGAGTATTCTCAACGGCTGGAGACATTGTTTCTGCCCAAAGGGCACGACTCAATTCAGACAAAGTTGATATGCTAATTTTCTTAAAAAAGAATCTAAAGTGAATCACAGAATCAGTATGGTGTTAATAAATGTTATAGTTTTGCTTTGTTTATAGTCCCTATCCATTAAGTTGCATTTAATTCCATACATTTGTATATTTGTCTTATTATTAGCAAGATCCGATCCGAGGATCCGATTTTGAAATTAGGATTCGGATTCGGATTCGAAGTGAAAATTTGGATTCGTTGCATCACTAGTTTTAATAGTCCTATTGTGTATATTTAAGTAAATAAAATACATACATACTATTTGATATTGGGAAAACAATTCCGATTAATTAAATACAAAATATAAACAGAACTTTAAAAAGCAACCTACTTATAAAAGCCTGTTTACATTCTGCAGATTCTATGTATAATTTTGACGTTGTATGCTCAGTCGGAATAGTTTAAACTATATTTGAGCATTAGTATACACTCAGTTCGATCTTTCCGATTGATTTTGAACGGTAATTTATTTTAATTAAGTAATCCTCATATATATATATATATATATATATATATATATATATATATATATATATATATATATATATATATATATATATATATATATATATATATATATATATATATATATATGTATACCTTACACAATGCAGACACAAGCGATTGCGCCTCCGCTCCTTGTCAGTACAGCGGTACGTGCAAGGATGTACAAAATGGTTTCGTTTGCACCTGCCAGGCTGGATTTACAGGATCCAAGTGCGAAACAAATAAGGAAATGCATTACCTACCCCTCTATGTAGATGACTTATTCATATTTTCGCCTGTTTCCCACAAGTAATACATGTTTCAATCAAATTGCGAGACATTTTTTATTGTTGGCCCACTACTGTTTGATGCGCAGTAATTATGCGCACAAATGCTAGTATAAATTTGTGACGTGACGTTTTTATTACATAATCGTGTAAATTATTTGTATTAGTGTATTTATTATGTATAGAAGACATTCATATAATAAAAAATCACGTTAGAAGTAAACAACATCAACTGTGGTTAAGTCTTTGTTCGGAAAGTAATCGCGCTTCGTGTTTTTAAGTCAGTAATAAAAAGAAGTTCGGTAAAAAAACAAGTTATTTCATAGGCGATCTGGTAACAGATAAACGGTTGTCCCTCGGTGCAAGGGATGATATTTGTAATTGTTTCCCTCGGCCTTTCGGCCTCGTGCAAAAGTTCCAAAATCACCCCAGACAACTCGAACAACAGTTTTAATTGTTACCAAAACGCTTATGAAATAAATGTCGCCTATGAAATAAATGTCGCTTATGAAATAAATGTCGCTTATGAAATAAATGTCGCTTATGAAATAACTGTATAATGTTATTTTATTTGTTATTCTTATCACCACATGCATAAATAGAAAATACTGGGTTAGTGTTACATAACGGTAAGTTTATTTGGCGAGGCTTTGTCAAGAAAACATGGAGATTGCGCCTTGAACAATTCATGTATATATACTTATATGCGTTGATAGTTGCAATATTCTTAACGCAAAACGTTTCTTATCGGACTGATTCATGTTATTCTATTATTTAGTATGCTGCGATGTTTAATGTGTATGTTTCTGTCGACTTTCACCTTTTTATGTTTTAAATGTATGTTATAAAAATCGTTATACTTTGCTTCAAGAAACCAAAAATAACATACTATATAAACAATCGTATAAACCCACGTTCTCATAATAATCGTAGCATTATTTTACTTGTGTAGACATAGACGAATGTCACTCAGGTCCCTGCAAGAATGGCGGAAGCTGCATTGACCTCCCTAACAAGTTATTGTTCTATTGCCCTGTCGGTTACACCGGCGTTCATTGTGATGCAGGTGATTATTGTAATGAACAAAGGAAAGTATTTAGTATATGCTGTGGCAATGTTTTATTCCACTTACCGTGCCACTTTAGTTTATAAGCTGCATTCTAATATATGGTAGTAAATCTATACTAGTAGTACACTTTGGCAATTTTTCGCTTCTTTTGCGCATGCGCTGGGACGAGCTGGGTCATATGGAGAATTTATTTTTAATTATTAAGCTAACGCTCTACTATATACTATTGAATTAATAAAAATATGAAAACAATTATTTTCACCGGCAAGGCGATCAATGTATATTACATTATTTTATTTTCTCTCAGTCATTCCTGGTACTGGTGCACCTGGAAATCTCGGGAGTGGAAATTCTGCAAATCCTTCGGGCGGAGCCGGAAGTGGGCTGTCATGGCACCTGGATCCAGTAACGGAAGCGGCGTTCAGCCGATCAGTGGTGGAGCCTCATCGAACGGAAATCAGCAGGGACAGGGCCAGTCAAAGACTGGGCGGAACTCGTGTCCATGTAACGGGGCTGTCGTAGAGCACGGAGGTTACGTCGGTCTGCTGTTGGTTCTCTGTTACGTTTTGAACTGGGAGTAGTCAGCTGACACGCTTTCTGATTGTTCAATTTTGTTTCATATATTCGTTTGATTCTGACATGAACAATATTGATTATAACTGGAATTTAAAATTATGTCTTAATTATTTTTGTTATCTTATCATGTACATATATAAGACTAATGAAACTCCAGAGAGATCACCAGGAGAGAAACCCTTATTTACATTCGCTGGTCTTTTATTTGAGGCAAGTGACCAATTGCCTATATAATACACATGTAAGACATGTAAGTAGATAATACTTAATTTATACAACAAAATAAACGTTAATGAGGTAGACTTTCAATCACTTTTTGTAATATTTCTCCAACTTAACGCTTGACATTATTTTTGTCTCTTTAGACAAGTGAATATGTACATGTCTTGTCTGATGAAATCGTGTATAAAATAGATACACATGTATGCAACGCTTTATAATAATTGTATTTGTCATAAAACTAGTGCATACCTAACCATGCTTACCCGACAATAATGACAGTCAATAATGACAGATCGATGTCGAGTAACATTTTTCTTTGAAAGTTCTTAATACTTCGACCATATTATAAGATATATTATTAGACCATATAAAATATATATCATAAGACCGTATAAAATATATATCATAAGACCATATAAAATATATACCATAAGACCATATAAAATATATACCATAAGACCGTATAAAATATATACCATAAGACCATATAAAATATATACCATAAGACCGTATAAAATATATATCATAAGACCATATAAAATATATACCATAAGACCGTATAAAATATATACCATAAGACCATATAAAATATATACCATAAGACCGTATAAAATATATATCATAAGAACGTATAAAATATATATCATAAGACCATATAAAATATATACCATAAGACCATATAAAATATATACCATAAGACCATATAAAATATATATCATAAGACCATATAAAATATATATCATAAGACCATATAAAATATATATCATAAGACCATATAAAATATATATCATAAGACCGTATAAAATATATAGCATAAGACCATATACAGTATATATCATAAGACCATATAAAATATATATTATAAGACCATATAAAATATATATCATAAGACCATATAAAATATATATCATCAGACCGTATAAAATATATATCATAAGACCATATAAAATATATATCATAAGACCATATAAAATATATATCATAAGACCATATAAAATATATATCATAAGACCATATAAAATATATATCATAAGACCATATAAAATATATATCATAAGACCATATAAAATATATATCATAAGACCATATAAAATATATATCATAAGACCATATAAAATATATATCATAAGACCATATAAAATATATATCATAAGACCATATAAAATATATACCATAAGACCATATAAAATATATATCATAAGACCATATAAAATATATATCATAAGACCATATAAAATATATATCATAAAACCATATAAAATATATACCATAAGACCATATAAAATATATATCATAAGACCGTATAAAATATATATCATAAGACCGTATAAAATATATATCATAAGACCATATACAGTATATATCATAAGACTATATAAAATATATATCATAAGACCATATAAAATATATATCATAAGACCATATAAAATATATATCATCAGACCGTATAAAATATATATCATAAGACCATATAAAATATATATCATAAGACCATATAAAATATATATCATAAGACCATATAAAATATATATCATAAGACCATATAAAATATATATCATAAGACCATATAAAATATATATCATAAGACCATATAAAATATATATCATAAGACCATATAAAATATATATCATAAGACCATATAAAATATATATCATAAGACCATATAAAATATATATCATAAGACCATATAAAATATATACCATAAGACCATATAAAATATATATCATAAGACCATATAAAATATATATCATAAAACCATATAAAATATATACCATAAGACCATATAAAATATATATCATAAGACCGTATAAAATATATATCATAAGACAATATAAAATATATATCATAAGACCATATAAAAACTATTTGGGATCAAGGAACTTACTATTTTTTCTACAAAGATTCTTCTTAATAAATTGTGCTTAACTGTATTGAGTTGTTTTGATTAGCCCCACTTTTTCTGTTGTGAGACAACATGCACCACATCTAACATGTAAATTACATATTATGCAATGTAATTTATAAAACTTGCTGCATCTAATTTGAAACATGATTGTAAACAAATATAAACAATGTGAAAGCCATAATGGCTAAAAGCGCTCACCTGAGAATTTGCACAGATGAAGACCATAATGTTGTGACAGGTTTGAAAATAAGGTATCTGAACGCATGTTTCCGCAACGGGGGATAGGATCAGTTTGATTTAAACAGGCTGTCAACCAAGTAAGCAAGAACATATAGGAACAATATAGGAATAATTTCACCAAAACTATACGACTTTTTGAAAATCGTGTGTGCAAGCCAATCATTGATAACTTGTTGATGTTTTTTTTTCCATACACATGGCAATAACGCCGGTGTTTCTGGCACAATCATGTTTATATTCGACTTCACATATAATATTAGGATCATAGACAAACTGTGCACCATCGGTGAAGATTTGATGAAAAAGAAAATCACTATCCTGATTAAGGTCCATTTTGTATAATTTTTTTACAAACAAAGGGCAATAAATCCAGTCTTTCTTGCCCGATTTTGCTTATATTCAACCTAACCTTTAATCTTATGGTCATAGACAAACTGTGCCAGATTGGTGAAGATACGATGAAATATGAAGTCTCTATCCTGAATAATGTCCATTTTTGTATATTTTTTTTATCACAAAGAAAGAGCATAACACCGATGTTTTTGGCCCGATTTTGCTTATAATCAACTGGACTTGTAATCTTATTGGCATAGACAAACTTTGCAAGATTGATGAAATCTGGATCAAAAATGAAGTCTCTATCCCGAATAATGTCCATATTTGCATAATCCATATTTGCATATTTGTTCACAAACAAAGGGCAATAACTCCGGTGTTTATGGTCCGATCTTGCTTATATTCGACTTCAAATGTAATCTCATGGTCATAGACAAACTATGCAAGATTGTTGAAGATTGGATGAAAAAGTCTCTATCCTGAATTATAGACCTTGAGCGGAAACCGTTTTTCTATTTTTAGTAACGGTGACCTTGACCATGACCCCACACACCTCAATTGCAATCCCAAGCGAGATCTTGATTTAAGGTATCTTTGTATAAGGTTTCATTAAAATAGCACGATGCATTCTTAAGTTATTGAGCAAAAACCATTCTTCTCTTTTCAGTAACGGTGAGCTTGACCTTGACTGCAATCCCAAGCGAGGTCTCGAGATAAGATATCTATGTATGAAGTTTCATTAAAATATTTCAATGCGTTTTCAAGTTATTGAGCGGAAACCATTTTTCCATGTTTAATAAGGGGGACCTTGACTCCACCCCCCCATATGCAATCCCACGCGAGGTCTTGATATAAGGTATCTATGTATGAAGTTTCATTAAAAAATCTCGATGCGTTCTCAAGTTATTGAGCGGAAACTTGTTTCTATTTTTAGTAACAGTGACTTGTTCTTGACCCTACCCACCCCATATGCAATCCCAAGCGAGGTCTTAATATAAGGTATCTATGAGACGGACACTGCATACTTAGACCAAGAAGCGCTTCTCTGACTGTGTTGTAAGTAAAGAAAGAAAAACGAATAAGATCACATCAATATCGTGTAAAACGAATCAGATCACATCAATATCGTGATATTTACTGGACAAATTCATTTCAACAAGCGTTAGCGACCACAGCTAAACTTTTTAGTGGAATTAAGTGGAATTAAGCGCATAGATCAGTGTTCTAGGCAAAGAGTTATATGTTCTTTGTTCTAATCATTTTGACTATTGGTGCGAACTCGTTGGATTTACAAATATAATTAAAAAAAGTGGGGCAGTGAACCGATCGTGAGAGGATAGTTTACAATCGGATTACCACTGCGAACTGAATTATTAACCCTCATTCCTCGAGTTTTCGCATTACAGCCTAAATATTTACTTCGACCCATGACAATGCAGTCGAAAAATGAAGGTGGAAAGAAACGCACAAAACAAGAAGAATCTCCGAACAATATTAGTCTTCAACTTAAAAAGTGGCAAATTATAGCGGTTAGCAGACAAGATGACATGCAGGCAAGTGATATAACATCGGCTATTTACGCAGCCTCACCTGCTTCTCCGTCATACAGCTTATGACCGCACATCAACAAACTGCCCCCCATCCCCCAAAAGCTCAAACCAACATCCCATGGGAAATCAGTAATTTGTATCTTAACCGACGACATCACCACCGTGGGCTGTAGAAATTATGCAGGACATAAACAGTATTAAAGTGTCAGTATCAAAGTAAGATAAACTTGAAAAACTTTTCGACAGAATAAATGCGCGAGTAGAAAAGCTCGAAAATGATTAAAAAACGAAAGACAGTCTAATAAACGACATTGAAAACACCTTGCAATTCTCCAGTTATGGAATTCAGGAATCCAAACAAAAAATAAAGGCAACGAATTTCAACTTAGAAATACTTTCTGATCAGTGTTCAGACTTAAAAACAGATATATAAGATATAAAGACCAAACAAACGAATTAGAAGCAAAAACAGACGAGCTAGAGAGCAGAGGCATTCGTGATAACTTGTTATTTTAATGCATACGTGAAACTCAAAACGAATTATCAAACAAGTTGTGCCAGAACGCCTCCAGATAAAGGACAATATTGTACTTGACCGTGTACACAGACTTGGCAAATCCAAACAAGGCAAACCAAGACCCATCGTCGCCAAGTTTCGCTACTATACGTAGCGCAAACTAGGGAGATCCACTGCAGCAACGAAACGGGACGTCCTCAAAAAGGCAGGCCTTGGCATCGGCATCCAACAGACCAAAGCTGAACTAAATATGCGACGTCAAATGAACGACGTATTCAACCACGAAAAAAACGGCAGGGAAACAAGTCAAATGGGCCGGCTCCCGGCTCATGGTGCGCAACAACAGCAACGACCAATTCCGAGAAGGGACCTGCTAGGAAAGGAAGGAGGAACGAAGAACTCTCGCTTGGAATGTGAACGGACAAGTAAGAAAAATTAATGATAAAGACTTTATAAACTTTGCAAAAAAATATGATTTCGTATAATTTTCAGGAACTTGGACACCTTAAAAAACAACAACAATAACTTAGAAATAACTAAATACATTGCTTTCCATCTATTTGGCAATCAAAGTCATGGAACAAGCCTAAGCGTGTGTTACCACGATAATTTTAAAGATAAAAACATATCCATTGTTAAACAAAATGAAAATGATATTCTTTGGATAAAAATAAAAGATGATATATTATCACTAAACCAACATGTATTCATTTGTAAATATTACGTTCCACTAGCTAATTCTAAAGTGTTAATAGGAAAAGATTTTGACGAAATAAAAAAGGAAAATACAAAAAAATATGAACCTTTCGGAATAACCTGTATTTTTGGCGATTTTAATGCCAGAACTGGAAATTTATCAGATGTCATTAACTATGATATGTACCTCAATATGACCGGGGACCACATGCAAGCGAACGATAACATTAACAATTTAAGTTTTCTTAATAACCCTGATCGCATGTCCGATAACTACGGACATAAATTATAGATAAACAGTGCGCATTGAGGGACTAAAATTATGGATAAACAGCGCGCATTGAGACGTGACCATGTTCTAGATTAATGGTAAATCATATAAACGGGAGGAAACTGCAATGAAATGATAACTGACTGCACTGGTACAGTGAATGCGTGTACTCGTATATATTCCTTACAATCAATATGAATAAATGGCTCTGACGGTAAAAACGCGGCGCGTTATTTTTGAACCAATGGTCAAGAGTTCGAGTCCTGCTGAATATAGCAGGCGCGAGTACAGGATTTTTAGTTAGAAGGGGTGGACATTTTTATTTTTTGTTTTGTTGGTTCTTTTTGCCGTTTTAAACAGTATTTCAGTCATATCACGTCGGTCAGTTAACCTACTTCACACTTTTCCCGTGCAAGCTTAGCCGATCTAAGCGGTTTACCAGATCTAAGTCCACATACCTTTGCCAGAAACTGACAACTGCCCCACTAGAACCAGAGACCAATGCCCACACAAGTTATGTGGCCGGGCTGGGGTTCGAACTCACTATCCCCGGATTGACAGGCTAGCGCTCTACCAAATGAGCTAGCCGGACCCGGCGCGGACATTTACAGTAACTGAAAAAGGCTGTCGGCTGTCACCAAACACCTTTTGGTCTCTTTTACATGTTCGGATATACATATATATCGAAAAGGTGCCATAACACCAAAAAAGGACAAGTTAGTGCACATACCAAAAAACGAGTTTGAATAACAATAGATTAATCGAAGCAGACGTAATTGGCAACGAAATACATATGTTTTAAGATATTGTGAGGTTTAAAAATAAAATGTTGGACAATTTTAGAGGGGCGTACGCCGTCCCCCCCCCCCCCCCACCCCCAACATCTCCCATCGCATTACTGTCCATGTTAAAAGATAATACTGAAATAACTGGAGATAAAAAGATAAACATCAAAGACAACAATAATGAAATTTGAAAAACAATCTAGATATGCATTTATTGATATTTATTTATACAATGAACAACTTGGAAGTTGTCATATCTTTTAAATATCTAGGGGTTTAGTTCTTTAAAACATTTTATTTCACACCACGTGATTTGACTGTGGTCCCAAGGCGCTTCGTGCCGGCAGGGATTTGATGAGCTGTGCTCGGACCATGTCAATTCTCGACTATATAATACTAGTACTATTTATAAACTTAATTTGGAAAAACCGTTTAATACTCTATATATAGATGTTCTACTGGTTTACTTATTTTTTAACAGTGCTGAGGCGGTGATGCCGCTGTGATATCAAAAGAAACACAAATACAAAACATAGAAGATGGTGACTTTGTTTGTGATCGGTAA
Source organism: Congeria kusceri (assembly GCA_027627225.1). Taxonomy (NCBI): domain Eukaryota; kingdom Metazoa; phylum Mollusca; class Bivalvia; order Myida; family Dreissenidae; genus Congeria; species Congeria kusceri. Next base: position 49,121,160 of record CM051038.1, on the reverse strand, counting down.
GTAGATTAAACTTTCTTATATGCTATGCAATATAGTTTAATACGTTTGGATTTATAATACATTGACATTTGTAAATTATAACAAATGAGTGGCTGAACAGTTCTTTTATGTTGAATATATTATGACAATTAATACGAGAGGTTATCTAGAGAAGCCCACATCTTGATTGATTTTTAATTTTGCACGTCTGCCCTAAGAGTCGTTTAATTACAAACCTAACACTGTAAAGTGCCTTGTATCTATTTCGATGTAACCTCATGCATGAATTGAAAATGTCTGTTACTGAAATAAAAAGCCATATGGATTTAATGTGTTGGTAGAACATTCATTTGAGAATGTTTTTTTTCTTTGTAATATTGATAAATATGGAATTTACAACGTTGTGTTTGATCGCTTTTCTCCAAACGGAAAGCACTAAACAATTGCTGATAGTTGAAACGTCACATAAGGAACATTCATACACACTCTGGTTTAAAAAAACATGGCCCAATGGGACGGGGCTTTTTTCTTTAAATAAAAAAGATAAAAAATCTTTTCAGAAACCACTGGTTGGATTTGGAAATAAATTCACAGAAATGTCAGGCTACCAAATTCCTTCAATGTATTATGATTTGTTAAAACAAACGCACATGGGGGGGGGGGGGGAGTAGAGTTTTCATTTTATGGCTTTATTCAACACTTTGAAATTATTCTATTAACCACAAGCTGGATTTTGAAATAATTCCACAGAAATGTGCCGTTGTGATTAATTTAACTCAGGTTAGTGTCCCAGGGCAAATTTGGCCTTTTTGTTTTGGTTTGTCAGCGAATGTCCATAGAATGTTCTATGACGGGATTCCAATTATGTGCTGTTCAGAAAGGTGAGTCAACTCCTGGAATCCCAGTTTATGCTTCATTTAGTCCGCTTAAAATTCTACGATTGTTGGGAAACCACTCATGATTATCTGCGTTACCTGTACCATACTTTTGAAACTGATTTTACAAAGTTCTTTTGAAAAGTTTGTTTGCACTACGAAAGTTTTATTCAAAAACAAAATATTTCACAGTTCTTTTCACTCCGAAGATTTGATAGAGGCGTCTATATTTAATAAAATACATGCACGCTTTTCATGCGTGGAAAGTGACGTCGCGAAAAAGGGCACAATGTTCGCGCTCTTTTCTAGCAAAACACGTGTTTTACATGGCATATACAGACTATCAGAAACTTTTGTTTACGGCATATTTAACGCAAAATTTCAATTTTAATCAAATGAATTAAGTAAATGGTGGGTATTATAGACAACGAAAAATAGTGAGTAAGTCGCTTTATTTTGTATGGTCGGTAGTCGACATATTCGTTTGTGTCATCAGACGTACGTATACACTGTTCTTATATGTGGATGCATTGTATATTAGGCCGATTGGTCGATCATTAACGTCTTTACTTTAGTGTTAATGTCGCTGCGTTTTAATTGGTCAATATTGATTTTTCTCTGAGATAAAAAGGCCGCTTACAGGGCGGAGCTCCAGGGTGACTGATTTGCAGCTGAGAAAGCATGTGACTTGTTATTTCGGCGAAGTGATAATCGCTGTGATCTTTATATTAATGATTCGGAACTATTCGGTTCATATTGCGAACAAGAAACAAGGAATTTTACGATTTTTAATAGTTTTTATTGGGATTTTCTTATTTTTGTGAAATCGGGAAGGTTTATTGCGATGATTCCTCAATATAATGTGACTTAAATTACAAGGACCTTGTACTTCATCTATTAATTTTCAAAGGTGATGTTGTAATTAAATTGTAAATAATTTAATTATAATATTTATTATGTCAATGCTTAATTTGTATAGATTGTATTTGACGTTATATCTCCATGTTAAAAGTGTTTATCTGCCTAACAATATAATAACGATCTACATTAATAAATACAGATATATATGTGCATATGTACATACATGGTATTCCCAGTTTTACTGTCTGTCTTCAATGGAAAATTCAATTGCTAAGTAGGGTTACCTTTCTTTGAGGAGGATTTGAAAAATTTGAAAGCTAATGTGAAAGCTAATGTGAAAGTCCACCCAATTCCAGCAAAGTTTATCTACAAAATAAAGCGTTGAAATTTACTGCATATAAATACGTGCATCAACGGAAATTGATTATGTTTACCATAAAGGCATTTTCAAATAATCCGAGACATAAAAGACAAACATAGCACAATTCTCCAACTTGTAACGCGTCGTATACTTATTATTTTAAATAAATTAATGGGCATGTTTCAGTTACAAATCATTATGTTGATACTGACATGGTAACACACACATAATCTTTTGCAACAAACAACAACATGACGAATGAATGCGACAAATGAAAACGCAATGCATTCGATGTTAGAAGACTGAATTCCAACTAATAAAAAAATGACTCACCTTCACATATTGCGCCAGTTTAACGTGTATTAACTATAATTAGTTTTAAGCTTTAGATTCAATTAAATTCATATATGCATATGTCTAGAGTAGAGAAACAATATACGAATGATACCGGTTCTATTATTTATTTGGCGATTATCATTTGGCAATTGGCAAATAGCATTTCACAAATAGCAATTCGCAAATAGCATCTGGTAATTAGCAACAAAAATAGAACTTCTGTTGTTTATTTGGCAACTATTAGCTGTCATTTAGTAATTGTCATTTGGCAAATAGCAATTGTCATTTGGCAAATAGCAAATCGATTTAGCAAATAGCAATTGGCAATTAGCAAAAAGAATGGAGCACCGACTTGCCATAGAATTGGTTCATATTAACATACTTGTTCATACCAACTTGTATTCATGTGTTCTTTATATTAACTTTTTTTACATGTTTTGTTTACATTAACTTATATATATACTCCGATGTTTTTCATATTAACGTGTTACATTTGTATTTTTGTTGCAGTTCTTTTACTTTTATTGAGGATAGAAACGCTGGCTAATAAATTCTCCGAGCCATACAGTTGCTATGGAGATGTGTGTAACTCGTACGTATCTTGTTCTATGTGTACCTTTATACACATTTGTATCTGTACAAATTAAACAAGCGTATGAAATCAAAATCTTATAATAATTGCAAATGAACACGTATTTAGTCTAGTTGCATCTAGTTAAATGGGATCATTTCCACGAAATGTTTGTCCATTTGCAAACAATTGAAATGATTTTGATGTTTTAATTGATCGTATGTACTGAGGGTTCAGACAGTATTGTAGATATTTTATCCAGCATGCACATGACTAAGGAAGGTTTAACAGCACTAAAAATAGTTTAATAGGTGTAATATATGATATATATTTTGTTTTAGTGATTCCACGGCCCAGTTCTGTGATATCGTGTACAGATACTGTCGGCGGTGTGACGAAATCAGAAGAGACTGTTTCACCCGACACCAAACGTTCAACTGCACAGAATATTGCTACGGTACTAGTATTATTGTGTCTTAGCATGCATTGAGTACATTACACGCATATTTTTATGCTTATAATGACAAAATATTTGAAACAAACAAACCAAATGCATCATATTGCCTAATGGTATATTTAAATGTATTATTCCACTATACTGATATCGGCCTGATACAAAGGTGCCTGAAATATTTGTTTTTATATCAGGTCAGTTGTTTTTGATGAAATTTATCGTTGCAATCCATTTCATAATTGCAATCCATTTCATAATTGCAATTTCTATATAATATGAATATTACATGTTCTGAACTATACCTGACAAAATGTATAAATAAAACAGAAACATAAGACAGTGTTGACTATGATATGTTTTAATATATGCTAGTTGTATTATTTCAGCTGTTAGTTTGCCATGAACATTCATATACTGATACTAAAGATGTATTCTTATATATCATTATATGACATTATTACGAGTGTTCACTTTTGTTTTTCAACCATAATTTTAACATGAATGACATTTAAAATCATGCATCGTAAGATGGTTTAATTTTATATAACAAACAACTATAACATGAACAGGACGTTTTGGTTTCAGAAATCCGCTATAAAGAAGACGTCGAAAAACTTCGAGGTAAATTTTATGTTGAAAAAGTACCGGTACTTTATGCATATACACGTTTTAATTTCATTTGCGCGATGTTCGAACTTTTGCTGTAGCTGCTATAAATTCGAGTAATGCACGTTTGTGATGGAAACGAATCTATTTGCTTTTAAAACATGTGCGATAAATTGCATTGGCACTGTTAAATTTTGTCTCAGTGTTTAAGTGGGATTCTTACATTCGGTGATTTATTGATTTCATGTGATGCGCTTGGAGTGCAATGAACATATTGTTCAAGTAATTAAAAAACATTGGTAAACCACGCAATAAGGTTCACATATTGCGAGAACAAATCACAAAATAAAGATGCATGTCCTTTGATATTACTCGGCAGTTACCATGCATTTTCTACAAAGTTTCAAAAGAATGTAAACATACCGTTATACGCTATTTCACGGTTTTTCATTGTTGACCTTAAGCTTTTTCCAAAACCATTATTTTAAAACACTTTCTGCTCTTAAGAAAAATAAGAAGCTACAAGAGGCTAATTTTTGTTAGATATACAGTTGCAGGATGCCAAGTCCCACATCCCCCAGAACACGGGCTTTTCGAAGGCACCCACACACACGTGCCAATCAATGACACGTTAAACGTCACATGCGATGAGGGTTATGAATCTAAGAATGAAGAGCCAATACGATGTGGCGAATTCTCAGTGTGGATTGGGCCTCAGCCGACATGTGAAAGTAGTTATTTATAAATAAAACGAAACGTTTTTAATCAAAACCCTCTTTGAACTGTACAGCAGTCATGCATGGGACATAATTTTAAACACAATAGTGAATGAACATAATTTTAAATAAACGTCCGTTATTTAAAGCTACGTTATAATTTAGTCCTGAATGGTTACTAGACATTTCAAATACTCCGCCAAAGAGTATGCGTTAATGTTTGTAGACTCCCGTTGCGTTGATCTCCGTTTAACTTGTGCTTAATTCCGGCATTTGCAGTAAGAGTGGCGTTTAGAACGATGTCTACGTTACAAACATTAAAAATCTAAAGGTATGGAAACCAAACAATTATCCATATTCAAATCTAGCAAAAATTATAGAGTTGCTATTGTTGTACAGACTTGTCTAACAAGAAACGTTGAATGATATGTTTTCAGGCTCAACAAAAAGTACTCCGATAGTTGTTATTTGTTTGGGGGCCCTTGTAGCGATGTCTCTTGTTCTAAATATAGTACTTCTCACAAGAATGTACTGGTGCCGAGTGTTTTCAAAAACGAATGAGAAACAAACTGAAGATGAGGAAGATAAACCATTGATGATAAAACAAAGAAATGGTATGTGGGTGTGCGCACTAAAATGCATATTTATGTTAAAACGTACACATACATAATGTTCTTATACTTCATAAATCGAGTGTGCAAAAGACGTACACATGGTCGATATTGATATCGATTATTTTGATGTATGCGTAAGGCGAGAATTTTTTTCATTTCTTGGTTCTCGGATCCGCCGACCCAATTCTTTCCAAAAAGCAAAAACAAATAATTGTAGAATGTAACCGATATCGTTAAAATGACTTTGTGAAAGGGTTTCAACCTGCTACACGGAGTAAAAAAAACGCTGAAGAAATGACTAAATTTTATGTAACATGCATTGTGACTGTATATCGCTGTATGATTCATATGATCTGCTCTCTGTTATTTTATACATGATGCACCACTTAGTCAGAATCAAATATTCAGTAACAACTGAGAATCATTGTATGAAATACACATTTATAATGTTTTATCAGTATTATAATTAACAAATTTCATTGATGTATATTGGTTTATTAATAAGATATATTCAGTTAGTTTTCACTTTATTTAACATGCTTTTATACATATAATATAGCCTTTGTCCAGCGATATCTGACGTTCTGTGTTTAAGTGTGAGCATATTTTAACTGTTGTATTTATATGATAATTACTGCCTTTTAATGGTACTATTATTGGTATGAATGGCATGGTTATCATGCAGTGATTAAGTTAATTTTGTGTTATATGTTTTGGTACATAATAATGCATACAGATTTTAATATCACTGTCCATTTCCATTCGTGAAATTCTAGTCATTAATTTAATCAGTTCTGTGTTATTGTTGTTTATTTTTATTTTTATTTCTTTTCCCTCCTCCAACCGGATACGTTTCCAAAAATGTCCGAGAACCAAGAAATAAAAAAACATTGGCCGAAGTTTTACATAAATATTGATTGCTCTTCACTTATTGGGCGAATTTAGTATAAGGATACTATGAATTTCAAATGTTGAAATGCTTAATATACATCTTATCATGCAACTTACTGATAAAAAGCGTTGGAACACGTTAAGTTCAAAGCAAGGTTGCCTCTTGCTTAAATATTTTAATCTTAATTGTATGGTTCTGCACGTAATCGATTATCGAATATTATACACGATAATTTAATCTTATGAATGATATTACCGTTATAGTTAATGTAATTTAATTTTTAAAACAAATAATACTTTTTCTTTTCAACGTTGTATTATGTCGCTATAGATTCGCACGCTGAGAAACAATCAGACGGCAGTGTTCACCATGGATACGGAAGACCATTTGGTCCAACAGCACCACCAGAAGAGCAATCGGCAATCAACATGAACGAACCATCGGTATTAGGTGCACAAGCAGAGATACATGATGGAAACAAATCAATTAACAGGCAATCAAATCCCTCTCCAGAACACATTGCCTCCAGTGAGGATGGGATCAATGAATCTCCTGCAGAAGGTGCCACAAAACACAATGCGGAAGGAAATCCGCAGCCTGACGAGGCTACTGTTGGAATCACAGGTGTAACAATTATCCATACGCAAATTATAAGTACAGTTACCTTAAAATCCTCAACTGTTCATAAATAATTACATTGCTGACAAAATAGTGATTTGCAGTAGTATGTCAATAGTGACCGCAATTAGTACAAAATAAATCCAAAACTATAATAATATGTAGTGTAGCTTTGTGCAAGTTATAAGCTTCAGAAACACTGTTTACACTATAAATGAGTATAAGATATATTCAACAACGTTTACGCAAGACAATCATGTCAGCTAAGTTATGTGTTTAACTAAATATGTTTATATTTTTGGTATTATGACGACAATATTCGTGATTTAAATTCAGCGACTTTGATACTAGTATACGTTTAGTGAGTATTAGGTCTGTTCAATATATAATAATTTAATATAACAATAATTGCATATTCTACCAGTCTCTGTTAATTAGTATCATAATGTGAAGTGATTTAAACTAAAATCGTGTTAATTTGTCAACCATCAAATGCTAAATGCGATTATTTCAGGCTCAATAAACGGTAATCACTCATTGGCTTTTTGTTTCGGTGTTATATGCTTTTAGTTTTAACTATAGGACTTCTCACAATACAGTATAGAATACATAAATCAAACTATATTATGTTTAAATGATTTGTTGTTTGCAGTCACAAACCAACCGCATTCCACAGAGGGAGTTCCTTTGACTCCAAACACTAAGTCACAAGAGCACGACAGCCTACCACGTACATATGACAAACATCCAGTTCAGGCTACCGGTGATGGCGATGGCGTAGAGACGTTTCAACAATCAAACACTGTAATTGGTAAATCTGCAGAAGACAACTGAGATGCGAACATGGTTGTTTTATTCCACGTCAAGTAATGTTGCAGGAGCTCCGATTTCGACTGCAAATTTTGGAGTGTTGAAAAACAATTCGATTAATCTGATTTAGGACGTGAATGAATGACACGTTATAGATTAAGATTTATTGTTCAGTGACAAAATTAGTATGGCAAATCGTCAACACATAGAATGCATACATTAGGAATGCAACTTTTTTATTCAGCAGCAAAGAGTTATTTGTGATATGTACACAAACATTACGATGAAATACATCGTCGAAACCCACGGTATATATTCTGTTTACTCCGCGAGAATTGGCAGTCAAAAATTCGTTTTCATGAATGTTGATGAGCCACCTGCTGACCAAGGAAATTACTCGTAGCATTTAAATACTCGTGGAATTAGGTCTTGAAAACAATTATCGGTTGACCGGCTATTAAGTCATTGTGTTCACACCGCTCAAAGAATGATGTGAATCGTTTTGCGAGGTATACTTATTGGACTAAACGGGTCAAATGCGCGATGAGCAAGATTGATAATTGTAAAATGTAATGTATTTTTGTTCAATGTATGGGTATTTTCATATTTTTTAACATTTATATTGTTTTTGTTTTATTTTGCATATAGTCACGGTTGTTTTTGTTTTGAATATGAACATTTGAAACTTTTATTAAACGTTGTTTAGTACGTATTTCGGGGCTATACTGCCTCGAGTTTTTATGTGAAAAAAAAATACATTTAGATTTTGCATCAGGTTGTGTGTGGTAGTGTGTACATCTACGAGCAACAAAATACATGTACAATTATATAGCGATTCATCGAGTGTTGTTAAATTTAAAAAAAAAACGATGTAAATATCAAACAAGTGTCTTAGTTTATAAATCACTACATGAACTCGCACCAATTTAATTACGAGAACTTGTATCAACAAATGAAAATTATAACTTAAAGATCATCTGCTTGACAAGATATTTTAGTTACAAAGCGCAGTAGAAAAACAACTTAAATGGATGGAATTGTTGTACCTGAACATAAACGTAAACCCATTCAATTCTGAAAAGTTGTTCATTATCTTTTGTAAAAAAAAATCATCTGTCGCATTAGGCCATACACATTCGATTCCATGTTTACCGACAAACAATGAGTCGATAAAATAAACCATTTCTTATTCATGGCAGTGGTACAATCTAAAGCAAATGTTTACTTGCAAAACTGTTCAATATCATCTTCATATTGGGAAGCTACTTTAACACAGTATTTTAGCTGTGTAAAATGACTAGTTGCAAACTATTTTTACAAAAACACAAGGTCATTTTTCCAATGTTAATATTTTTCCCAACTCTATTATTCACATTGTCAAATTTTTTCGATTTTTCGTTCAGGAATCCTAAAACCTACCAGCTAGAGGACGCTAAACATAGAAATAAATTGGTGTGGCCTTTTCAGTTGAACTCAAAATCATGAATTTTGCTTGAATTTCATGGTGTAATATGAATTTATGTATTGCTTTGTGACTGTCGCTACAAATGTTATATATCCTGTTTTAGCGGTTTTTTAGTATCACTTTGTTAAATGTGATGTGATTGACGGACAATGTGATTATATACTTACATATTTCATAAATTGCAATAAAAGTGAAAAGTAATGCATATCAGTACATTTGTTAATGATGAAACGTATATTTGCGTTGATGCGATGCTGTTGTTTTCAATTGAAATGTATATATTTCTGAGTACAAGTTAATGTATAACCTTAAAAAAGTATTATCCTTATTATTATTATTATCACAGACTATGTCAACGAAATATTGGCCTTCTATTGCACTACAAATTATATTATTGATAGAATGCGCTTTATTAAGACATGTGCATTAAATAAATAAAAATATGATAATACAATATATTTTATAAAAACAAATCAGCAAAACAGCCTGAAAAAATTAAAACCCCAAACGGGTATCGAATTCACGACTAAGGAGCCATACGAAGTAATGACAGTAGAAAGCACTTTAACTAACTGCGCCATCATGCTTGGTAAGAAGTCGTTTGTAAACTATGGTTATACAAAACGCTTACAATTATGACGTCAAAATGTCCACAGGAAAATGGCCAAACAAACACAACCCATATTATGAATCGATATGTATCTCAGAATGTGTACACTATTTGTCTATTATATATACCCTGTGTTAACCGTTATTATATGCCAGCATTAATATCTGAATTTCAGTTTAAAACAAAAAGAATTTGCCACTTGAGGCCCTTTTCAACGATATAGTCCCTTTAAGATGTTTTTTTAGAGAGAATATAGTAAAATCAGATTTTTTCGCCATGAGTTATTATTAACAACTAATATTAAAAAAATTAATTTAACAAATAGAGTTATTTTTATAATGATTATACATAGTCCTCAACGCCAAATCACGTTTTAAAAAAGTATCACTACACTTCACAGTTTCGCAGTATTGTATCGTGTAAAACTGTACTCTACATAAAAATAAAGTATCCCCTAACATATTTATTTAATATACTTGTTTTTCGATACCTGTATGAAATATATAAACAAAAAATAGAGTCAATGTAACTTTAATAGTCTTCCAAGAAAACATTTATGGTTAAACACAAAGCAAAAACTTAACACGTGTAAAAATAAAAATCACAAAACAGGAACATGTGAATAGACAATTAATCGTCGCCCTTGTGCCATTAAACGTTCGACTTATTTCAGTTAAAATCCGTCCTGCTCGCATGATACCAAGAGCCTGGTTTCGCTAAGGTGATCGAGTTTAAGTGGGATATTTGGTATTTAATGATACGGTTTAATAGTAAAAATTCATATGATATTGAATATTGAAGAATATGCTCTTTAAATCGATAGTGATCAATAACAAATCTGATACAAATTCATGTTGTTTTTTTTTAAGATACAGATGTTTTAAAATGGATACTTTCTTTTTTAGTTTTGACGATGTTCTTTGTGATTTTCATTTTTACACCTGTTTCGTTTATGTACTGTGTTTGATAACAAATATGGAATTGATTCAGAAGAAAATGACTGCATTTTATTGAAAGATGATTAAAGTTACATTAAATTTATTTTGTGTTTCAAGATTACATACAAGTATCGAAAAACAATACACATATTAAATGGATACTTTCTTTTTTGGTTGAGTATATAATTATGTTGCATAATACTGCATACGTTTAAATATATATTCATATATATTGTTTGTTTGTTTAGTCAGCAAGTTGTTTTGTAATTTTAAATACATTACTTGGTTACGTGGCAAGCGTATAAACGTCATTTATTAAACATACATGAATTATGTATTGTAATTTTATCTCTTTTTTAAAGATTTTAAATTAAGATCAAACTAGAAAGTACACAGAAAGCACAGACTACCAAGGTTCCTGTTTTGTAATTTTAAATACATTACTTGGTTACGTGGCAAGCGTATAAACGTCATTTATTAAACATACATGAATTATGTATTGTAATTTTATCTCTTTTTTAAAGATTTTAAATTAAGATCAAACTAGAAAGTACACAGAAAGCACAGACTACCAAGGTTCCTCAGCATAATGTGACAACGTATCCTATTTCCCAATAATAACTATCTATAAAATATTGCAGATATAACAATATGTAATTTGAAAAATTTGTATTTTTAAAAGGAATATGTGTTGTTGAGTGTATAATATTTGCCGTTTATTTAGCATAACACACACATTTTTTAAAAATATTATTGGTTTATTACACTGTATTTATTGTAATAGTTGTGTAGACATGGAGTTGAAGCCAAATGCATTTTCCAATAAAACACTTAACATCTATAAAACGTGCAGTTTTATAATTTATTTTGCACATGAGACTACTTTAGAGCGGTGTCTGAAATTAAAGTATAACTAAAGGCGGAAATGTTCTTACCTCTGTAAAACTAGTTTTGCTGTATCGTCACGTGTTTGATCGTGGTTGACGAAACTTGTTTTTAACAGTCTGTAAGTGTGACAATAAACTTAATATTGTTACATGTAATTGTATGTAATCTGTTAGTTTTGAAATTTCAAAGTCTGATGTTTGGCGAATGCTCATAATTATTTCTGTAAGAAATCTTTAAGATACAGCATCTAAGGATGAGTCAGACTGTCTATAGGGGTATGTGTGTCACAAGACGTGACATGACGTCGTGTAAGTAGTGTATGTGTGTCGTTTTGAAATTTTAAGAATGTACCTCATGATGATTCCTAGACCAAACTGATTAAATTTAAACGATTTGCTGTTATAAAGTTACTCAAACGTAAGCATTCCTGACAGATACTGACCTTAACTGGGTATATCGATGCAAAAATCGATTACGAGACCAGTACATCACACACTGGCATAATAGTGCCTCAGCATCTAGTTCAATGGTTTCATTTAAAGAACTAAAACCGGTATTCCAAAAATCTTCGTATCTAGATATTGTTGAAAATAAAAAGCATAGGGATATACTCGCTAAATTGTGTTTGTCATCGCACAAATTTTTTATTGAGACAGGAAGACATCAGAACATAGACAGATATCAACGTAAATGTGTGTTATGCAACCTTAATGCCATCGAGAATGAATACCAATTTGTATTAAAATGTCCATACTACTCAGAGTGCAGAAAAAATACTTATTCCAAAATATTATAGGTTCCGTCCAAATGTGTTCAAGTTTATCGAGCTTTTAAATAGTACAAACAAAATAGTCCTTAGAAAACTAGCCATGTTTTGTTTAAAATGCTTTAAAATAAGAGAACAGTCGTATACATCTAGGATAAATTGATTATTCTTTACACAAATTAAAACGAATATATGATATATTATTATATTGCAATTGTTCAAATATGGCCGTGTTTTGAAATTTATTGCCGAGGTTAACATTGTATCAAGCGAATAAACTGACCTAATTCTCGTTCAATTTTATATTATATCTGATTGTATTTAAAAAGATTTTAAATATTATATTTAATATCATGAATATATTGTTTACTAGTGCACGATATTTTAAATTTAATAGATTGATATTTAAACATTTAAATTGTGTTAATGAATTCATTAACACGGTAATTATAGTGAGACATGAAAAGAAACTGCGCTTTCTAATATGGGCAATATTTTGCGCTAATATTGCGATATATTTACCATAAATATCGTTACAACCCTAGAAGCTAGCGCATATCCACAATGATAAAAATAGTAGTGTGTGTCCATCTTCGGGCGTTTATAAAATAAATCGCGCATTCCGAAAATAATAACGAATAGATTTGCAACCTATCTATAGAACGGGTCATACTATAAATAGATGGTAACGTGACTGCGTTATTACCACTATACTACGACACTTTACTCACCTCCATTTGGAGGAATTATGAGTCCGACGTAAAGAAGTCCGCGGAGGAATGGCGATTTTGTATAAATCCATATTATAATCATACTATATAATTATAAAGTAATTGTAAATACTTCATCTGATTAATATTGGTATTAACCTTGAGAATCCAATGAATCAAATTAATATTATGACTGACTTTGTAGTATGTACTTTCACTTTCGGTTTTAATCGAGCAGCATGGACGAATTGATAGAACGTGTGTCAAAGGAAATTGGGTTTGTAGATCCACTTAAAGAGTGTCAGACGGAATGTCTGAGGTATGTTTTGTACAAACGTGATATAATGGCTATTTTGCCCACTGGGTATGTAAAGAGTTTAATCTTTCAAGTGGCCCCATTTGCATTGAAAGCAAAATACAACAGAAAATCATCTGTGTGTCTAATATTGACTCCGTTAAATAGTATAATGATGGATCAAATAAACTCTATGAGGAAACAGAAATAAGCGCGTGCTGTTGGACTATAACTGTCGAAGTGGTCAGACCCCAGCCGAAGTTGAAGACAGTTTTGACGAGGAAGACGCGGAGGCTCGAAGTATTGTTGATGTGCCTCTGGATGACATTATCAAAGGAAAATAAACATTGGTATATGCCCATCCAGAAGCACTTCTGAGCACTTCAAGTGGAACCTCTCTATTAAGTGCATTAGAAAGAGATGAAATTATTTCATGCATTGCAATAGATGAAGCACACATGATCCTTGAATGGTAAGTGCACGTGCACTAATTGTTTACATTCTAAATAGCTCCTCACAATTACAATCAGGGGTGTTCCCAGTGTTGTTTTTTTGTAAGCTTGAGTTCTAGTGTTCGAACCACAAAAGGCAAGATCTCATTACCACTCAAAATAGACATCAGTACTGATTCTTACCCATGAAACAGACTTTAAAATGGATGGCTGTAAGGTTTGATATTTTTCCATAATTGTGCAGGAACAAGAATCTTCGACGACGGACCATTAAACACCTTTTCTCAGCTTGTCTCCAAGTGCACAGAAGTTAAGTTTTTGGCAATATCACAGTTTTCAGAACCATTAACTTCATCCTCAGATCATCACCAGCACCACCACCACTACCAGCACAACTTCCACCTCCACCATCTTCATTGTGATTTATTTTGTTAACTGTATAAAATTCCAAAAGTAATTCTTATCATTTTTCAACCTTATTGGTAAAAAAGCAAGAACACAACAATAGCATTTGAAACACATTTAATTTTTCTAATATATTCTAAACAAAAATACAGAGCAGCAAAACGAATACCTAATAACATCATAATATAATAATATAAGTTAACTTAATACAATAATAAAAATACAAGATTCACAACATCAATAATGTAAATAAAGGTTGGATGAAACAAGTTGAGGGTCTGCATCAGTGCCTAATTGGAAAATCAATGAAAAACTAAGAGAACATACTAAAACATGAATACTCTGTTAAATAGAAGCAATATTTTGACACTATTAGTATTATTATTCACAATTTTAAAATGTCAGCCACAATTAAGGTAAATGTAAAGCACAAATAACAATGACCCATTCACAATGTCTCAAGATTGTAAATTCTGAAAATGATCATCAGATTAGCTAAAAACCTGTAATTTAATAGCTAAGTTTTAAGACATCTATTTCTAAACATTGATTATTCCATAATAAACACTCAACAAAAGTTATTACAGCATCAGTTGAATTGGAAATTCCTGTATTTTTGTTATAGACAACACACCAAAAAGAAATTTTTGTCTTTTAATGATTTATAAGAATTATAGCTTGTAATATCAGCATTTTATACAAAAATAGTGGAAAAAATACCATAACACAGGAGAAATAAGTTGTTACTGCACTTTTCTTACCTTGGTGTGTTATAACTTTAACCAAGTATCAGTTATTTCTTGGAATAACAAGTATGAATGAACGCCACAATGTTTGTATTAAGGCAAATTCAGTAAAAAATGAAAAGAAACAATAATAACAAATAAGTTGATTATTTGTCAGTGGTCAAGACTTTCTTAAGTAAATAAAAAAAACATCACTGCATTTGTTTTAATGAAAATTGGTCCTATGGACATATAAATAAATTGATAGTTATTTCAAGTAACTGTACTCTCATAGTGGATTTAAGTATGGTACTTAATTTTTATGCCCCCATGAATTATAGGAATTGCACTTGTCCTTATGTCCCGAAGCTTCTGTACTCAATTCCTCTTTAAAGGCTGGGTGGATTTGGTTCAAACTTTCACAGCTGAATAAACTAAATATCGTAATGGACACAATTTTGATATAAACATGATAAGTGTATTATTTGCTGCGACAAATTTTGGCAGAACTATTGTCAGTTTTTCGACAGACCAGGGTGCTGAGCCTCACCTCCGCCGGCTTGCTCTGCACGCCCTTCTGCGTCACACCGCTCACACGGATCTGAAAATGGCACTGGAACTGGAGGTCGTAGATCTCAAACCTTGGCACCTGCCAGATAAGAAACACTGTACATTATATTACAGGATAATCACGAGTTGAATAGTCATGGGCACTGTGCACATAGAAAGTGCACATACTAATGCCAGTTACTGACAACTGCCCTACATGAATCAGAGGTAGGGGGAGAATGGCAGTAGAGATAATGTCATTTTCCTGACAGACAAAACATCCATCTGCAGTTCACCAGCTCACCTGACTGTGGATGGTGGGGCAGGGACCTAACCAAAATGTTTAAGACAAATTACACTGACATATACAGGTTAGTTTGCCACTTAACCTGACTGTCTGGGACATATTGAACACGTACGAATTACACTGACATATTCATGATAGAATATCAAATTCGCCAGCTCACCTGACTGTTGGGGGCACTCTGGTGGCACACTGTTCCCTTTCACCGGTATCATCTCACAGACTGGGGTGCGGAGCCTCACCTCCGTCGGCTTGCTCTGTACGCCCTTCCGTGTCACACCACTCACACGGATCAGAAAATGGCACTGGTACTGGAGGTCGTAGATCTCAAACTTTGGCACCTGCCAGATAAGAAACGTTGTATGTTATATTACAGGATAATCAAGTGCTGAATAGTCATGAAAAGTCCTATGTATCCAGTAATCGAAGCTGTCGGGTTTATGCGAATGTATTGGCGAATCAACATGATAACATATATACATGAACACAACATGGTAATATATGCGCATCGAACATATAACACACTCAGTTTCATTTGTCTGGCACATTAAACATTGTAAACTGACATTTACAAATTAAAATTTACTGTAAAAGAATAAACACACAGGAATGTTTTAGTTATCAATCCATTTTTTATTTCCTTGTACATGAAAAAAAGACATGAGCAATTTTTGTTTTTTACAGTTTATCTATAATTACAAAATAATGGTAAAATGATTTATTTTGTTAAGTTTCATGACTTTTGCACTTTGAAATTATTTTAGTGCAAAATGTCAAGTTGATAAGACAAGTATTTTATTTGATATTTATAATATTTAGAGTAGACAAGGCATTGTGTATATTTATTATCACTATCATTTATTCAATGTTAACATTCAAACATGATATGAGATATGTTACAACAGATATACATTTGCAATTGTATTTCTTAAAAAAATACATCTAAATAAGCCAAGGAGACGAATAAAAAAATTCTCTAAATAACATAGTTTTTATTGTCTTATCTAATTAGGGCCTAATGACGTAATGTAATTTATTGTTAAACATTTTAACTAAATCAGTGACTCATTGATAGATTGAGGTATGGCGGGCGGATGATCTTTTATTAATCATAATAGTAACATAATACAAACATTACTCAATATAACGTTCAGGGGGCGAAACTACCAAGGAAGAATTTAACTACTACTAACCAAGCCCAAGGTCGAAACTGGTTGGGAGCGAAACAACCTGATACCGCACATAGAGGTGTTTCTCCAAATATTCATCAGAATTACATATAAATATTTGAAAACAAACTACAATTAACGAGTAAATAAACAATATATGGAGTGCAGGTCACACATGATAGATAAATTCATATGTTTTCCTTTTTTACCTTCTTAACTCATGTGATCTTCAACTTCTTGACGCCATGTTTAAAAAGTAGTGCGTTCCCATCATCCTTAGCGTGGGTTTACACAGGTCAGTAAAGACCGGTGTGTACACAACGTAGAACGGGTTTTCCAGACTTTTTCCGAATATAGTCACGAATAGATTTGCAACTTATTTATAGAGCTCTGTGGTCCAGACTTGTTCACTTAATAATATTATTACCAACATGAAGGCAAGATCATTAAACTGTAAGTATTTTACTTAGATAATTGTTAATGTTAAGACATGATGTTACTCTAAATAATAATAGTACACTATAAGTAAACAAATAACGTTTAACACGACTGTATACACATTTATATACAAATAAACTACATATTAGAAAGTAAGTATGAAACAATAATGTGTTTAACCTTTAAATATGTTAACTTCGAATTCATATTGCTTTATAACGACTGACACGAGGATTAAGTAGTGTGCTCAGTCAGTCACCAACTATTATATTCTTGCGTATTTATTTCAGCTCCATAGTATGTCTGGCCATGGTATTGCATCTTAGTACACAATTAAAAGTTGTTTTTATTTAGTATTATAAGTAGGCAATAACACATTTATTTAATTATCATTTTGGAACAGTCAAATTGTTTCCTTCAGTATCGGGGTCAGCATTTTGAACTACTATACCTCACTTGATTATTTCTCTATATAATGCATATAAACTGCAGCGGGCAACAAATTGATATGTCGCCCGGCGATGTCGTCCGCTACCGCTATGTCGCCCGGTACGCAAATGATACGGGATTTGTTTTTGATAAAATGTGTTTCGTGTTATCATATTTAAATTCTGTGATTTGTAACCCTATAAAAAGTCGTAAATTCACCTTGTGTAGTTTAAAGCTTGTTAAATATATTGTTAAAGTGTTTTTATTTTATCACATATTTCATTAAATTCTGTTAACTGTTAGACTTTTAAAAAGTTTTTGTTGTGAGATATTTCTACATGTGTTAAACTATTGTTAAAATATTAAACTTATGTAATTTATTTCTTTTCTTTGATTGTGTTCGGTATAATAAACTAAATATTGACTTTCTTGACTTTCTTGATGGTGACAGTGGGTCTCGTCGACCCTCTGGGCTATTGTTCAAAAGTTGCCCCCGCTACTTCAGGAAAACAATTTGACTGTTCCCAAATACCAGTGAAATATCTGTATAATGTATCACCATTCAATTAAGGGGATATTTTAATTCCTTTTAATATTAATTAATTATTCGAATATGTTATGTTCCGTTTGAAATCACCGTTATAACAATGTACATGTTGTATAAAATTAATAGGTTGTGCTTTGTAACTTAGTCAAATTAAACGTTAAAAGACAGTTTAGTTTCACTTTGTTTTTATTAAGTATGAAGAAGTTTCAAATATCATACATGTGATGTAAAACTTAATAAATGAAATGAGTTAATATATGCTATAAACAAGGACTTCGTTTGCGCATCATATGGGGAAGGTATACTGACGCTTTTTTTTATATCGGATAATCCTTTGTTTCGGATTCCAGTTATGAGTATAGACCGAAATGAGTGATTGATACCGAAACAGAAAGTGATTTATGTAAATAGTAATACCGTATGAGTATAGACCGAAATGAGTGATTGATACCGAAACAGAAAGTGATTTATGTAAATAGTAATACCGTATGAGTATAGACCGAAATGAGTGATTGATACCGAAACAGAAAGTGATTTATGTAAATAGTAATACCGTATGAGTATAGACCGAAATGAGTGATTGATACCGAAACAGAAAGTGATTTATGTAAATAGTAATACCGTATGCGATCCTTAAAATGCAGACATTAATGTTGCATGTACGTTATTGGACTAGTAATAAATTGATCATATTTCGTTCCTCATGTCCAGAGTAATTATCTCGATACAATGTTATTTGCATCATATAATAAGGTGGCTGTGTTTCCTAAACTAGAATTCCAAGTAATTTATTTTAGCGAGTTTGAAATATGTTCATGCTTGTTGAGATTTTATTTGATTTAATGTATCTGTTTTGTTAATGAAAATTATCTTTTACATAAAACTATCATCTTAACACAATAATTATGATGTGGAATTATTGTATTAACATTTATTGTAATTATTAAAATTAGATTTTTTATATTTCATTATCTATTCATTTTACAATGAAATATTTATAATAATAATGATAATATTTTTGTAGATGTTCGTGCCGTCGTTATATGTTTGTTTGTGGCGGGTATCGAGACCAATAAATATTCCGAGCCTTATGGAGATGTATTGTAAACTTAAAGAAACGTGAAAGAAACAAATGACACTTTCAATGGATAAATTGTATTTATTAGGTGCGTAAAACAACTCCCGTTAGTAAGTTTATGCTGTTTCGAACGCTGAAATTTAGAATCGTCGGTTGTGAACCTTTACACTTGGTATTCTTAGCAAATTTACAAATACAATGATTCTGATGTGATATTTCTAAAACAAAAATATAGTAAACATTGCCAATTTATATCTTCACATATTGTATCTACTTGCATCAAGGTAGATGAAATATTATTTCGACGACATGTATAGTCCACGAGAATAAATTAAATAATTGTGATTCGTGTTCTCTAGAAGGTTTGTGACATTTTCCCCGCATCTCATACTAACGTTCGGGTATTTGCCATCCTCATTTCACCATTAATTATAGTTTTATTACGATATAGGCTATTGCATAGATCTGCAATCCGGTGTTTTGAACATTTTAAACACTAGACCATGAACGATTTCCAGAACCATTATTATCAGACATCTATTTTCTCTTCGGCGGCATAAATCATTACTAAGTGCGTATACTTATGTTCAGTTGCGGGTTGTCAAGTCCCCCCTCCGCCAGAACACGGGCGGTTTGAAGGCGCCAACAAACTTGTACCTATCAATGGCACGTTAGAAGTCACATGCGAGGAAGGTTATGAACTTAAGAATAAAGATCACTTTATGTGTGACAATTTCTCAGCGTGGATTGGGCCTCAGCCGGAATGTGAAGGTAGTTACGAATATTTACAAGGAACACGAAACAAAAACTTGTTCAAATAAAATCACTCTTTGCAGATGTACAAAGGCCATGGATTTGAAATAATTTAAAACACACTTCTGTGTAATTCAATGTACATAATATCTTATCTAAGATGGTGCCAAGAATTTTAAAACTCCTTGAAATAAAAATAGATATACGTTTGTCTGCCAACATGTGAACGCTGATATTATTTGTGGACGCTGATATTATTTGTGGACGCCAGTCGGGTCGGGTTTTATGTATTTGTACTATTGTTTTTATTCCACAATTTGCATTTAGAACTTTGTCTATTATTGTAGATAAGAGACATGTAAATGTGAAACCAGACCGTATGCGTAACTGTTCATATGTAGCATAAGCTATGTATTTGCTGAATGATATCGTTTCAGGCTCAACAAAGAGTACTCAAGTAGTAGCGATATGTTTGGGGTTCCTTGCCACCGTGTCAGTAGTTCTAAATATAGTTCTTCTCACAAGAACGTACTGGAGCCGAACGATGTTGAAATTAAATGAGAATCAAACAAGTGCTAAAAACAAGGAAGCAAAACCGTTGATTGAACAGCACTTAAGTGGTATGTAGATATATAACGTACTGTTGTCTTTTAATGTTAAAACGCACGCATAACGTCCGACATCAATAATATGTCAGATGTTGATATGCTTAATATACATATTATAATGTATTCAAAGCCTTTGAAGTAACAAAAAAATGTATTCCATGTACCCGATTATCGTATATTTCACTCAAGTGTTAAATGTTCATACTATTAACGTTAATGTGAATGTCATGGACATGTTAAATAAAATAATAATTTCAACCCTTTCAATGATATACGTGTCGCTATTGATTCGCATGCAGACGAACAACCAAACGACAGGGTTCAAAATGCGGACAGAAGAACGGTCGATCCAACAGCACCATCAGAAGACCAGTGCAGAATCGACATGAACCAGTCTTCGGTATCAGATGAACAAGCACCTGCACCGGAAGCAGATACACATAATGACAAAAAAAATCAACAAACGGCATGAACGAACAAACGCAATCTGGTGCACCGGAAGCAGATGTACATCCTAAAGATAACGACTCAAATAACACACAACCAAAACAACCTCTAAAACACATTGCCGATGATACTGAGCATGGTATGAAAAATGCATCTTTCAGTACAAAAGAGATCAATAAAGGTCTTGCTGAAGGTGCCAAAAAGCGCACTATGCACGGAAATTCGCAACCTGAAGATGGTACTGCTGGAGCCAACACTCGTCACAGGAACAGGGATGAGAAGGGCAATGCTTCGACCAGTATCCTGACATGGCGACCTTCCGTGGGTAGTGGCCAACAATACACTGTTCTTCCTAACGACAACCATGGCACACAAATATTTGGTAAAATTACAGAAATTGTAACACTGATAACAAACTAATTGTTTGCACAAGTATTTAACAAGGTTTTGTTAGTATTGTTTTTTTTAAATCAAACGAATTCACACTGAGTACGACTCCAGTTTACATAACAAGCCATTACGACAAATTTAATAACTTCTAATCAATGCGAAGAAATAATTTCCACCTAGCAACGTGTTTACCAATATTAAGTCTTTTTTAACTTGCCAAAGCTATGTAGATTGTCTTCGTGGCTCGGATGTGCCGACCTTAATATCTGTCATGATTATTTTATGTTTGAAATACAATATAAATAATGTTATTTGTACACATTACAGTGTATTTTTATCAGTATCATTGCAACCATTTTAATATGCTATATATATTTTAAGCGAATAACGTTATCATTCACCCACATCCGTCCAATGCGGAAATTCTAAAGTCTTCAAACAGGCAGCCGCAGGAGCGAAAATGCCCACCACCTGTTTATGACAAACAACCAATTAAGGCTACCAATGATAAAGAAGAACAAGACAAACAACCAATTAAGGCTACCAGTGATGAAGTAGAAAAAGAAAAGTCGCCAACGTCAAGAACTGTTATTGTTAGTCAGCCGACGGAAGACGATGGGGATGCGAAAATGGTTGTTGGTACCAGGTCATGCAGTGTTCCTGCAACATCGGTTTAGTCATTTTGGCATATTAAAAAACTCATATTATTTGAACGTGAACAGTTGTGCGTGTTAAAATTAAACATTTAATGATATGCAGAAAATGTACTTTTTCCGTTTAAGAACGATATGCCTATTCTGTCAGGGAATGGTCCTAAACGCCGTTTGTTTAGTAAAACCCACTTTGTTTTTATTATTATTGCTATTACCAACGATTTGTATACAGTCATGTATGTCCAGATTTATAATATTGTACATATTGTAATAGATTTGTAATCATGGCGGTAAAACCGAATGCATTTCAAATAAAACTCTATAAAACGCGCATATTTATAATTTATTTTGTACCTAGAGACTTCTTGAGAGCGGTGTCTAAAATTATTGTATAATTGAAGGCGGAAATGTCCTTACCTCTGAAAAACCATTTTTGCTGTATCAATTTATGGTTATTATACGTGCAATTTGTTTATAATTAATAATCAATCACATGTAAGTGACGTCTTGATATGTAGAACTTTTCCAGCTTTGTAAATTTTAAAACGCATATCTAATTTATATGTACAGTAATTGATGCATTTATCATGAAATGTATGAACTGTTGCATTTCAATAAGGACTATAAGATACGTTTTAACATTTTTGAGGTTATGTTAAAATATACGTGCGTATACGGACTAGTAACAGTAGTTTGTCTTTTGTTTTTTTGTAGAGACGTGGTGTCAAAATGATTTGGAGAAACTTCGAGGTAAATGTTAAGTGTTTAAGTAGAAAAATATAGGTTCGTATTAGAGACGATAGTGCAATATTCAATGAGTACCAAGTGGGGATAAATGCAAGTGGTAGTAAAAACCAAATGATGTTAATACAATACTTGTTGTACTCACACGTATTTAAAAACAAAATACTGGTCGACATCTACAGAAGCTAATTGTATTTATTGTTGGGTTAAACATATATCTTTATATAAAGATCAATAGTTTATTATTTACAAATGATGTGCAAAAAAAGAAACAATCTAATCAAATCGTATTCGATCAGGCTAAACATGATACATGCACTTATATGAATCGGTAGTTTCCCGATGCAGATTCCGCCACAACCGCAGCACGGTTGGTATAACGTAACGTAGTTTGACACCCGTGTACCGTACAATACCACGTTGACCGCCACCTGTGCCACGGGTTACACTCTAATGCAGGACGAGCCCATGAAATGTGACAACGTCGTCATGTGGAGTTGGTTCAAACCACGCTGCGGAGGTAAACGTACTGCAACATAAACGTCAACAATCATATTCAAACTTATCTATCATCCTTCGGATATCATATTAAGACACTGCTAACATATACACTATGAAACTCCAGATTCATTAAATGGAGCGATACTGCTACGGTGCCTGTTTTACACAATAGAGCTCTCGAAGAACTTGTTACGGTCGACTGAATGGACATTAATCTCTCA
Organism: Congeria kusceri; assembly: GCA_027627225.1. Classification (NCBI taxonomy): domain Eukaryota; kingdom Metazoa; phylum Mollusca; class Bivalvia; order Myida; family Dreissenidae; genus Congeria; species Congeria kusceri. The sequence goes on along the minus strand of CM051038.1, from coordinate 49,097,382 downwards.
ACAATAGTTGGGGAGAAGATTTGAACAATAGTAGTGGCAGAAACTGGAAAGGTCTATTGGTTGTGTATACAGAAGAATTAATATGTTCAAAATAGATAATTTGTATTATAGAAAAAAATGTTTTGTAATCTTATTGTTTTAGGAAGGTGTTTTATGCATCCCAGATATACAGCTGATATTCTTATTCTGTGAAACCTACCCTGAATCCCTACCAAACATCCCCAAAACATCAGGAATATTATATGTGCTATATCTTTTTGGACAAATAACAATGCCCATTTAACGTATCCTATCAACTACAAATTGGTTGGTTAAAACTGATATATCTGTGTAATGCTAGTAGTGTTTGCTTCAAATGTTGGCTTAGTGGGAAACATCCGTTGCCCTGTGGTTAGCTGAACAACTTATATAGTTGTAAAGTTGTACCAAATAGTCGTATGCGATGCTATTATTCCTTTATATATATATATATATATATATATCTATATATATATATATATATATATATATATATATATATATATATATATATATATATATATATATATATATATATATATATATATATATATATATATATATATTTATGTATTTAATAGAAACTTTATAATACTTAATTGCAAATCATCATAAATCACCTTTATTCATAGCATCAACTACTGTGGTAGCATCGCCGCTTCCTACTGCAATTGCTATCGCCCTCCTCTCCGTGTTTCTCGTGATGTCACCGGCTGCCAATGCATTTCTTTTCTGGACCAGATGCAGTCAGAATGTGTCTTCTGCAAAACATAATGAATTGCCTAATGCATCGGCCAACGGTTAGTGTCTTCATATGCTATATTTGAACAATAATATACCTCCAGCTGCCTTAATAGAAGTTATAATTTTGAAAGTATTTTCTGAAATGATAGCTTGTGAATTAAGTATCATTCTGATCTTGAACATTCCTTACGCTACCACATTGGTATTTCAAATCAATTTATAATAAATTACTTTTTATATCTTGTCATTTTCAGTGGAAGGTAACGAAACAAGTCGACACGAATGCACACCATCTCAACCAAGTGATGCTCATACCTCAGTAGTAAACTGCTGTTGTCGGGAAACTCGCGACCTGATGGTGGATCGGCTTGTCAAAGTAGTTTTAGCCCTAGGGGCTTTGAATGAAGACGAATACGTGTTTTGAACTTACCCAGAGAAAATGCATCATATTCAACTGCCTGATACTTCATTAAACTTTTCCAAAAATGTTAATCATTACACTTTGTTATAATATATTTAACCATTAATCTATTTTGCACAAAAGTGTTGAAGCTTGAGATATGTTTGTGACGTTCGAAAATGAAATTAATATGTAAACAAAAGTTGGGGAGGAGGTTAAACTGCTCGTGGCAAAATTCTGGAGAGGTTTTGTATATAACTGCAATTACAATCTAGTCTAATTTACTTGTTTTACTTAGTTTTTCTTTAAATTATCGTATGGAGTTTTAAACATTAACAACTAAAAATATATTTGGAAATTATTCAGAAAAATACATTAGGATTACCTATACAATGCGTTCAAGATTCTTGAATCTTGATAGCAATATACACACCTTATATCAAGAGATCGCTTGTTACTGCAGGGGTGGGTGGAGTTTAGATCAAGGTCACTGTTACTGAAAATCAAACAACAGTGGTTTCTGCTAAGTAAATACCTTATATTTAGATGTGCTTTACATTGCATATGGGTTGGTGGGTCAATGTCACCATAACTAAAAATATAAACGGCTTGTATCTCAAGAACTCATGAACGAGGTGAGTTATTGTAATTACACTTTATACATGGATATCATAAAGGGACTTGTTCGCAGATTTTCGTATTGTTTGAAAAATGTCATTTAATGCCTTAACAAGTAATAAGGCAGTTTTACTAACCAAAACAAATATTTTATAAAGAAAAAAGTAATAAACATTTGCCATTGCCGGGATTAGAACTTACGACCACCGGAATCAAAACTCGGTCATTCTGACAATTTCGATATTGAAATTTTAACGTAAGAGATACACATGTTTTCCGAAATACCGACGTATGGCATTACCAACGCTTGATAATTTTATGCAGATATATTGATGATTTTTAATAAACGATACTATATTTCCAATATATGTCTTTGTCAATAGTGTTGTTTGCTTGTTTATATATAATGCATTTTTCTTTTTGGGATCTTGACAAAATACTTGAACTTGTCAATTTACAAACCTATGAACAGCCCCCTTTCAAGTGAAATGGTGCTCAAGATTGCATGAGGGGTGATTGTTGGTAAACTGAAGCAAAAACAGAAGAAGGAGGTGAAAATTAATTTTTGTTTAAGTGGTCTTTACTGTTCAAACAGTTTTTAATTGTTTTAGAAAGATGCAAATAACACGAGCAGTACAAGCAACGTCAAGCTTGCTGTCCTTCAACAGCTTTTGAAATCAATAGGTTATTTTCTGAAAAATAAGTATAAACAATGATTAAAAAATAACCCGTACTTATATCATGACTAATTATTAAGATAATTTGGAAATGTATTACAAATAACAGTCAACATGCTTTTGATTGTGTTTATATACTAATAACTTATTATGGAATCATGTTGTTTACACCTAGTAAAAGTGTTTTTGTAACATCGTATTATCTGTACTTAAATGTATTGAAGCATAAATTATAATGATTAGGGTATTTATGTACAATCAATGTGTGATATTTATGTATTACGTTCAATTTTATATTAAACAGAAGTTTTAAAGTATATTTCCCATAAGGCCCACTTAACATTATATCATTTAATATATTCAAACATGTATTTTGCCGTTTTGTTTTTCTGAGAATAATTATTGTTAGTTGTACTAATTGTGTGTAGCTTAAAAATGTTTATGTTTTCTTTTAATTAGAAGAAACCTGTCTCAGTGACGCCTTTCATAATAAAAAAATGTTAAATTGATTAAAATAAATAAACCAAACATTGAAGTCTTCATTATTTCAAATAATGCCGAATATATATTTAAATTTACCGTTCATTGATATATACTTTTTAGAACGTGATGCTTTTAACAATGGATGCTTTTATATTATTGTTGCAAAAAGACTTGGTATGTATGTGGATTATTTGTAGTTTGTATACACTCGAATATATTTTACTGAACTGACATGTGTAATGGTCAGTGTATGTAAAATATCCACATACATTATTGCATTATGATACGATTGGTGATTTGGGGGAAAAGAGAAATACACAACAATAGAAAATGTGCTTATTCTTGTTAATAGGATATTTTGTATTAATTGTACACTCAAAAAAGGTTTAGTTTCTTGTAGCAGCATAGATGCTGTATTAACAAAGACACATATTTCCCAATGTTCAGTAAGTATATGTTTATGTAATCATATTTTAGAACTAGGGTATTCCGAGAAAGACTCATTAAGAGCAATATATTGTTGTGTATTTGTAAAAGGTTAATAATGACTGACCCTCACAGTTTCACAGCACTGGACCACTTGATGCAATTATACCTGATATATTCTGGAAACTACTGTCTAGAAAAAAAACACTGGCCTGGTAAACGAAGCCCAGTACCTGTACATTATTGTAGGTGGGTGCCTATGATGGCATCATCATTTGGAATAGTAAAAGTAGTTCATACATTTGTATTTAATGGGCAGGGATGAAATCACGGATGTTAAAATAAAACACACACTACATTACTGTTTAAACTAGGCGATATAAAACGGATATGACAACATTTTTATCTTGGTTATTAATTGCGTGTGCTGCATTTATTGTTGTTATGTATTCATTAGTGTTGTGTTTAATATTCAAATTTATTTTTGCCAATTTTACTTTGTTACAAAACATATGGAATTCAATGTATATATATTTAGCCCGATAATATGAAATGAAAGTGTTGTATACTAAAAACAATATTTAGGCATTGAAAATAGAAGGTTCGTGAATGCATTACTAAAAATGCTGTAAATATTGTTTGTGTGTTGTGCATTGATCATGCTCATGTATTATATGACGTAATTTATTAATTATCGATTGTGTTCGTTTTAATATCGGCTCTCTAAATAACCAGGCGATTGCATTACTGGGATAAAAAGGACGGATGGTATTTATTTCTTAAAATATATTCCAAAGTCGGTAGTTATGATTAAGATATTGTTTGTATTGTTTTATTTGTTTTCTTTAGAATTCGGTATTATATATATATATATATATATATCTATATATATATATATATATATATATATATATATATATATATATATATATATATATATATATATATATATATATATATATAATAGCTTATAACAAATGCACCTTTAATGCTTTGAATTAATTGTAGGTGTATGATAGTTTATTGTCAAGTTTAAACTTATTTGCATATACAGAGTTGTACAGAGTTGTGTACAGTGCTTTATTGTTGCGTCCATTTATAATACTGCATTTATGTATGCCTGAACCATTCGTTAGTAAACACAGAAAACACATATATCGAGTTTCTACTTGTTCTGTGACTCGAATTCAGAAATAGTTTTAGGCACAAGTAGTATGTCGGCGTGTATGCAACTTAGGCGTATACACCGATGAAATGTAGAAAAATACTTAATTCTTAAATAAAGTCCATCAGCTAGATTTCACAATAATTCTTAAATGTGCCCTGTCAATACGTTGGGCCGACGAGAACCCCGTTGCTCAAAACTTTAACGGCCAATTAAACTATCAGCCGTTAACTTTTTAATGAAGTTTTTGATGTAAATTGGATATTTAACTTTTAAAATTTGCATTTATTTTAAATAAATTGAATGCTCAAATAATTGTCAAATGCTTCATACGCGAATTGCTTGTAATATTAGTTGTATTAACAAATAAAGTTAACAGGCCGTTAGCTTAACCGGCCGTTAAAGTTTTGAGCATCTGGACCCTGGTCTATTCTTATTCTCAATTAATACCCACTAATGCCATCACTTTAAATTCGTAGACATAACTCTGAGATTGTCGTCGGAAGCCGACAGGCGTAGGAAGTGTAATAAGAGAACCTTTAAATTAACAATACCAATATATCGAACAAATGGCGTATAGTTATGAGTTAGGAGTTGTGTGTTGCAATAACATCGCATTCCAGAAATTTAAACGAAATCAAACATTCACTATTAATCATTTTCATATAATATTGCCGGTCAACCGCACGGCTTAGTTTCTATTTAAAAAAAAACATCGCTATAACGTATCTGATTATTTTAAAGGAATTTTACAACAAGGTACACATGCACTTATAAGTATAGAATTACATTCTATAGTTGTTGACAATGAAGTTATATTCTGACAAAAAGCCAACATAACATATTTAAAATAAATCCCCATGATTTTTAAAACATGTATTTGCAAATAAATAAGCTACCTTTAAAGTAGTGTTACGTATCTTATTTCAAAGAAATCGAGAAAATCTGTAACATAATACATATAGTAAGATGTGTACATTCTAATGTGACAAACTGATTGTAGCATTACTATCACAGCCGCGGGAATACGATGGACACTCTTACCCCAAGATACATGTGCACATCCTGAGGCTGCGAGATATACTGCAACTCCCTAGTTCTCCCTAATCAGAGTTTCCGCAGGATTTCTTGAAGGCATGTCGGCAACCCAGTCACCACCATCGGCGACGAAACCGACTCGAATTGATTTTCAATCATGCATGGTATTCAGTTTGTTGTAAAGCCTAGCTTTTTATTCCGCCATAAAATTCTGTCATGACCGCTCGTTTTTTCAAAAACTGCTTTTTATTTCATTATTTGTTTCGGATGCAAAAAAAAATCAATAATTCGGACAAAATCACCCTTGTTTATAAATACTTGAATATGCGATTCTTAATAGACATAAAATAAGGCCTGTATCTCCATGTCAAAAGCTTGTTTTGCTACAAAAACGCGCGAAAATTGCAATGCACAAGGTCACGAATGCCTCATGAAAAACGTGCGTGTACTGGTCACGTGCTTAATTGCAGTGTTTATAAGAACAAAATTACGCTTGACGACGTTAAATTGTGTTTTAAAATGAGTCTCTGTAGTACAGTATTCGTTTTCATAATTTTGAGTGTCAATTCGAGAAATGGATAAAGAAAATTACCGAGATAAAATAACAAATTTAGCTATAATTGTCAAATGTTTTAAAATGCCTGTTCACTTTTCCCATTAACGCTTGTATTTGTTGTCAAATACGTTTTTAGTTGTTAGTAAGGTATTAACTCTGCCCTAAAAATATCCGTATCTGATAGCTAATGAGATCGTTGTGGGCGGGACAACACAGTTTAATCCCTTGTCAATAACACTGTTGGAAGTTAGACCTTATCGATTAATACGGCGTTCGTTTATTCCCCTGTGATTAAAGGTTTGTGTAATAGATAAAGGGATTAAAGGTTGTCGCTTTGAACATTAAAGCATGTCGGCGTTATTTAAGCATGTCGGCAAATGACTAACTGCTTTGAAGGCATGTCGGGCCCGACAAGCGAAACAGGCCTGCGAGGAACCCTGCTAATGCCTCAGTCACACATTACCGATTTTTACTGCAGTTCTTGAGCCAACAGCGTCCCGAATCAAACATGTCAAAAGTCGGGACAACATTTTTGATCATAAGATCGAATATGTCCCGACAGCGTCCAGACAGCGTTTTGACAGAGTCCCGACAGCGTTCCGACAGCGTCCCGATTGTCCCGAATGCGATCCGACAGTGCTCTGACAGCGTCCCGACAGCTCACGACGTTCCAGATTTTTATATGATTTGTTTCGTAGCGCTGTTGGGACGATATCAGGAACCATAATCGGGAATGTGTCACTGAGGCTTAACGGGACACGCAAACTTACACGTTCACAAAGTTGAAATGCTATATAGTTTACGTTCACAAAATTGCAATGTTATCTAGTTTGGGTTTACTATATACTGTTATTACTTTGAAATGTTTTAATCAGGCAGTAGTATACTAATATAAGTAACTACACATACGTATACAAAATACATTTTCATTTTGTACATATCGTGCCTTGACACCTGCAAACTTTAACACTTTAAATGAATTATTAGTTGGTTGGTTTAATTATAATTCTAAATTTGGCCATACGTTTTATGTGGCTTTAATGATTGCAAAATGTCTATATATATTACATGCGTATAAATTCTCGTTTCTGTATAGACAAGTACGAAAAGTGAAATGATCTTAAACGGGATACTATCAGAACTCAAAAATAATAATAATGCAGACTGGATCTAAAAACTGTAAGTCAATTTTACTTGTTAATAATTTAATTATTTTAGATGCTCTTAAAAATAAAAATAAAGCAGTAACACAAATAAGTTTGTATATACATTTGGTGTGTTTTTCACTAACTTTCTACTTAAGCTAAGTTTATCTCTGGTTGGAGAACCGGTACGTGGAGTCTTTTACGAAAGATCATTAGAACGCTCCCCGAGTAGGAATTGGGCTCATGTTCAACCGCTAACAAGGCGCATGCTATATCCATTACACCTCTGCAACATTTTGTTTTACAACTAGAATGTTTTTGCATATATACAAAAAAAAAAACAATTTATTTTGATCACTGAGCGGCTATACGGTTTAGAAATGGGATTTATTTAATGATTAATGGTTTTAAATTCAAATTTAATGGATGACAGATTTACAAAAGTGTATATACCAGTACAGTAATGTTAAACCATACTTTAGTATACCACTACGGAAATAATATCCAATATTTGAGGCCTTAGGTTTTTAGTGTTTCGACTTTTAATCAGCCTAATTGTTCACGATTTTATCAAGGAAATTAACGATTGCAATGATCCTATTCCATCCAAAGATTGTACTAATGGACAATTTCAATTGTTTGTTTTCAAACAAATATACATAGGTTAACTCATTTAACAGCACATGAAATAACAATTAAATATCGATAAGGAAAATTGAATTTTGTTTCAAATATCATAGGAATAAACTATTGTTCAAAATTCAAAATTGCTTTCTAGAGAACTCCTTGATTGTATTAATCAGAACTTGACATTTAACACTGGGATCCCTAGGGCGTTTTTGCGTTATATCATACATGGGAACCCATTCTTCTTTATTTAGAGCTTTATCATCGACCGATATAGAAAATGGGTAGATAACAGTTTGGGATCCTCCGAATGAATTAAATGTAGGGTACTTTAATCAGGTCACTGATCATTTACGTGCAGCGAATACATGTAATATGAGTCATTATTTATTAACGAGTTTTAAAGGTAGCGTTTATGCCCTATGTTCTTGTGTTTTACAGGTAGTACACGTAATGCCGTGTATACATGTATACATTTTATAATCTTTCGTGTCGAACCGTCGTTTGAATTTCAAATAATCACAACCCGGGCATTAGTTATTTTATGAGTTGAAACTATACACCTGTAAACATATCCGAAAAGCGATCTGACTCCATACAACTTATAAGGTCAATGACAATAGGCATTAACGTTTACTGTTAAATTAAACAAACATTAGCTGTTTGGTCATTTTGTAACCGTGGTTTTCCCAAGGCAACTTAAAACAACAATACAAAATTGGAACTTTACCACGCTACACTGCCACCTCAGTTAAATATTCGAATTAATTTCCGACTTATGTGCACGTCTTTTTTCAAAAACAAGTTTTTTTTCATTTTGTTGCTTGTATCTTGCTTAGTATCGATCACAACAAACATACAGAAAAAACCTACAGCCGCGGGGTAAAATATATAATCATTGCCAACTGTACCATCATGAAATACTATGTATTTTGTAATAGTGTGACACTGGATTGCAGTTGTTTAGGATCTTTCTTTGATCTGTTGAATTGTTGAAATTCGCTAGTGTATGTTCTTGGTACGATTTTACAGGTGTTCTTACAACATAGATCATCATTATGATCTGATGAGCTGTAATATATAACTTTGACAAAAACAAAGCACGAAACCATTTAAGCAAGTTTAAAATTTTGCAGCCATATCATAACATACCATCTGATCAATATATGTAATACGCAGTTTCCAATCAATAATTAAAAACATGGATGTGAAAACAATAAAGATTCCTGTATCTATTTTGTGTCTTTTTTTTAAACAGATTTTTTGGAAGTCGTCATCTGTTGTTTGTTGATGCGTAATGCTTGGGCCAACAGATACTCAGAGCCCTATAGTTGCTATGGGGATGTTTGCAACATGTGAGTACAACACTACCTTATATATAATTACATGTCTTAGTATTGGAGTACATGTTAGTATTGTCAAGGTAAAATACTTCAAAGTAATAACAGTATATAGAATATGAATTCGTCTGAATATGTGTCAGAGTATGCCAATGTTTATGTTAATTTCTAGAAACATCGTTACAAACGCAAACAACTTTAGCATAATGTAACATATAGTATATTTATGCTGGCAATGTTTTGTCTTTAACAATTTTATCCTATTTGGAGTATGCAATATTCAGTTTAAATATGTTTTACTACAGGTCAAACTATTCCATCGTCTTAAAGAACAATTTAAAACCTGTTATGTCTAATTTGTTTCTACGAAATATTATTGTACACGTATAATTGCAATTGTAAATTACAAAAATATGTTATACGATATAAACAAGAGCTGTTTGTAAAACAGTTATGCCCCCTCTAACTTAAAAGCAATCTTTAAAATATCAAGTTAGATAAACCATTTGGGACAAAGAAAGCGTATTCTGCTTAAAAAGACAATTTAATATAAATCAGGGGCCATAACTGCGCATTTCCTGGGGCGATTTGGCTGATCATCGCACTTGGCTAACATATTGCAACTTCAAATATTTGCATCAAGTTTGATGAAGATTGAATGACAACTGATGGATTAGAGAGCAGAAACGGCTAAATAGACTAATTTTAATAAATGCCATGGCCATAACTCCACAGTTTCTTAGGCTATTTAGTTAATAATCGAGCTTGACTAAGATGTAATGCCCACACAGATTTTCACCCATTTTGGTAAAGATCGTACAAAAACTAATGGACTTAGAGAGCGGAAACGAATACAAAAGATTATTTTTAATAATTCAAGGGCAATACTTCACAGTTCATAGGAAGATTTGACTAACAATCGAACTTAGTCGAGATATTATACAGACAAATTATGAAGTTTGGCGAAGATCGGAAGAAAACTGATGAGAGCGGTAATGGGCTTAGAAGGCAAATTTTAAGTATTTAAGGGCCATAACTCCACAATTCCTAGGGAGATTTGGCTGACAATCAAACTTGGTCGAGATATTGTGCCAAAAACATGTTCATGAATTTTGGCGAAGATAGAGTGAAAACTGTTTTACTTAGAGATGGGAACGAACTTTAGAAAACCAATCGCCATCTTCGATGGGTGCATAATAATAGAAGGCATAACATATATCACATATTAATAGTTTTAATGATTGTATTTTAGGGATTCTGATGCCCAGTTTTGTGACAGAGCTAATAGATTCTGTCGTCAGTGTGCTGACGTCAGGGACGACTGTTTTACCAGACTGCAGATGTGTAATTGTTCGCAGTTCTGTTCCGGTAACTACACTGTTTTGAAAATCGGATATATTCCAGTTTATCATAAGTTATAACTTACAACGAGATAAGATAAATTCAAGCCCAAATGTATTGTATTGAATATATTTTTATGGTTTTTACTGTAGTGATTTGCTTAACTTTACCATTCAATTTAAAATATGTGTATCGTTTAAAATAAATTTAATAATTCTGATTCCCTTCCAGAGTATAAATATAAACAGGACTTCGATAAACTTCGAGGTATTGTATAACGCTTTTTATTTAATGCAAAGTAGTGAAATACAGAAAAATATCAGTAAGATATATCCCTATATCACTCAAAGTGATGGACTACTTTTTTAATTTGATTTGATTTGAACAATATTTAATTGTAAGTGTTGTCACCATTTATCATACAGAATTACCAAAAAAAGTAGTGAAGATTAATAACACCAAATTTTAAGAATACCTTTCTGATATATTGAAGTGTCTTTCCTCTTATTTTGTCTTGGATTTTCCTCAGTCGTATTGAGCCAAGGAGACTAAAACAGACAATGCCTTGCGGGCACAAGTTTTACCGACAAGGCATTGGAGCGCGTCATCTTGGTCCAAATTTAGTTAAGCACCCAAAGTATTTATTTTATCCTTACACTTTATTCATTTGCACTTTATTCATCCCAGCATATTACATTTGCTCTTGTTATTTACTGTACCTATGAACAGTAGTCTCCCTGTGTTTACATAATTGTTGTATGGCCCGTTCTCCGATTCCAAAATATAACAAGAATCCAGTGTACCCTTAAGTAATAACTTGTTTTCATTAAGCAAATTAAGCACATAATTATATTGTTTTGCGTGTATTAAGTTTTTATATCCAGTAATCACTCTTAAGTATTCAAGTATCCGATGTGTGTTCTTGTAAGTAGTGTTCAGCGTTTAATTCTCCGCCATCTTGTTTTCTTCAAATTATTGACCGACTTTTAATCCAATTGTGTTGTTAAGTCTGAATAATTAATATAGAAAACACAGTATACGTGTAAGTATTCAATTTCAGAACACTCCTAACAGTAGATATTTTGTTGTTTTACATTTTAATGCGCATCTACGAGTCTAATCAGCTTAAATTGCTTGCGAAAACACATGTGCGTTTGAATGTCGTGACTGTGTTAACTAGTGTTAACATCATAACACCTATGCACACGCTATTTTTTGAAAACTGAATTTCAGAGAACTGAATGCACTTTCAGTTTCAATAAGTACTTTCATCATAAATATATTTAAAAAAAGCTAGCAGTGTGTGTTAACTTCTTGATTGAAAAACTGACCATTATTCAACGTGTATCCAATTGTATTTAAACTTAAATAAATTTAGAAACCCGGATACTGCGTTGTCTATGAATATACTGAGTAGAATAGTAGACTGTCGTACTATAAACACGCTGCCATGATAATGCCTCGAGTCAATTTTTTTTGCGATTAAAGTTGCTTAACTAGATCTAATCCACGGCACATTTGATCGTAAGCCAAGATGGCGCTGGAATGTTTATTACTAATGCCGTGAAAATATTAATTGTCTCCCTTTCCGGTGACGATATCACGCGTTATCACACGAAAACAAACAAATATCCTCTATATATTGATTTTTTTTTAAATATAAGAATAGCGTTTTATTAATATGATAAACTACCACAGCAATTCAATTGATCTTACGCTATTGGATTTATAACCACGAATATTTCGTCAAACTCCGACAAACACCGTTGGCAATATACGAATAATTTTAAAAAATATATCTCCGTCAACCTTTTACGTCCTAGCTTTCTTAGTGGCTTGCCACTAATTGCCAATCAAATCTCGTCGTTAGGCAGGCCAATTACACGGCGGTATAAAAATGTTGCAGTAACAGGATGCCTGTTACCACCTCCACCAAAAAATGGACGGTATACCGTCAATACTACACACGTTTCCATCGGTGCCAAGTTGGAAGTCACATGTGAAGCAGAGTATACTGTTCGATACGAGTACCCCATGCAGTGCAGTAATTTCTCGATGTGGACTTGTTATCCCCCGTCTTGTGAAGGTTGCCTCTTTTGATACCAATATTTTATATAAATTACTAAAGTCTTCGGTGTCATGAATATATTAAAAAATATGTTAATAATCCGTAATAGAAGGCAGTTAAATCAATGTAAGGGTATTTAACTGAAAATACAGTAAAGTTATTGCATTTGAAACACGTACACAGACACAACCTAGTATAAATATAGAAAATAATAGTGCGTAATTGTGCTAGTTTAGTTCATGAGTGTCAGGTTAATGTGTTTGAGCAATGTTTTGCTGGAAGTGCGTCTTATTGAATTGATAGATCTATGAAAATGTTAAAGTAATTAGAATAAAAATAAATCATGAATTAAGAATTTGGCCGAAGCATTTCTTTTTATTAAATGTTGAGACATCTTTACTGCATTGTTATGTCAGATTATTGAGTCACCGCGTTGATTGTCTATTGGTTTCAACCATCATTATAATGCATTACCACTTTATGCTATTTCAGGTTCACACATCGACGTGAAAACTGTGGCCATACTTGCTTTAGGAGTTTGTCTCTTTATATCTCTTGTTATCAACATCATATGCATGTCCAAAAAGTACTGTCACCACATGGATTTGTTCAAAAGAAAGAATGAATCGGCTTCAGCTAATGAAGTGATGTCACTAATTAGTCGAACCAATACCGGTACAACTTTAATGTGTTTAACATGAATTTAATGTCTTCGCAGCATGTTATAAAGCTAAAATGTATTTATGCGTTTGGACATCTTGTCGCATTTTTTCTGCGTTAGACAATACATATTTATAAATATGATATTATTATTATTTACATAAGATGCACCACACAATGAAAACAATCATGAAACAGACACACAAAGACCTATTCCATCGGCGCCTGATGGGAAAACTGAACACAAAGTTGATATTGAAGAGGTTGATAGCTCCAATAGCAAGAACGACATAAACAAAGCACCAAATGATCGTGATGTACAACATCTTCCCAGGAGAAACAATGAAACCGAAAAAGAAACTGGATTAAAGAATAATTTAGAAACAAACCCCGATTTCATGTCGAATACAGAAGACGAAACACCAAATAAAAACACAACAGACGAGCACAACAACGACAGAATACACGGACCTATAGAGGGAAATGTTAGCCAGTCTGTTGGCAACATCAACAATATGTCCGTCGTCAGTAAGTAAAACACGTTCTTCAGGTGCATCGTATATTATTGTTTTTAAAGGGTAACAATACGCAGCTAAAATGCTAATTTTATAAGGAAGATCGTGCACTTAAGTCAAATTGTTTTTTTGTTAACTAATGAGGTACACACATGCATATTTTGTCGGGATAAATGAATTATTTATAATAAACGTAGTGAACATTCAATTGCTTCTTAAAGCTTAGTTTTTACTATTCAAAATGTTCTATACATCTTAATGTTGCCTTTGTATTTACCTATTGATTTGTCACCAGTACTTTCAAGTATTTTATGTGCACGAGGTATACAGTAAACGTAAACCATTTTCATTATATCACTTAATTCTTATACATAGTGACCGTTATTCAGTTTCGGATTATATATATATTAATAGGAAATAACTTCTAGTTGATGTTATAAATAATACATTTCGCACTATCTTTGCCATTCCTTAATTGCAAAAAAAACCATCACACACAAATGTTTTTGTTCTTGTAAAGTTAATCTGAATACAACCTCACCTCCACCCACGGGGTCAAGTAACTATCTTGCGAATCAGCCAATTAATTCATCACAACAACCCGACAAGTTTCCTACTCCCGTCACTGAAGAGGAGGATGCAAGTGCCCTCGCAAAAGCGATGGGGAATATGAAACCCGATGCACCAGGCCCTATAGTGACTCAGCCAGAAGATTGCGAAACAAAGGCGAAAATGGCTGTTGGGCGTGGAGACATTTACCACAGTGACATATATTCACATGTAACAGTGGGCTCTTCGTGACCTTAAACGGCCGTAGACGTTGTACATAAGCACTTAGTTTTAACTGACGAATTTGCAATTCGCGGAGTTTGTGTTAAAATCCGTTTACGTATGTATTATACACAACGGAGTTTGTGTTAAAATCCGTTAACGTATGTATTATACACATGTTTATTTCGTGTAAATTTGATGCCACAGAATAAGCTTTTAATAAACACAACTTCGAAATTCATACACAGATATTTTCTCGTTCGTTTCGATATAAAGTATATGTATATTCCACAGCATCGCAAAAGTATATCGCGTTTGGTCTAGTTAACCTGTACACACAAACTTTTATCATGTACATGGTACTGATCCGAATTTTAAAAGTCCGACAACATTGATTTGGCACACATGCATATTCCATTCGTTTCCGTAGACTTTATCGGAAAAAATGTATGTATACAAGCGATCTCTTGTTCAATATACTAAGTGTGAGTTGGCAATAATTTCGCTCATAATTCAAAATCTAGAATTAAGTGGTCAAGAGGTTAAGGCAGTAGCTTAGGGGTTACAGTTTCGAATCCGTTTTCGGCCTCAACTTTTAAAATATAAGTACAATGACTATTAACACGCGTTGCACGTTTTTTTCGTTTTATTGTCTTCTACAAGTAGTTGTATTGTACAAAAAAAAGAAATCGAAAATATTAGGACATAAAAATAACAGAAAGATACATACTTTATTTAATGCTAAGTAGTGAAATATAGAAAAGTATCAGTGATATATATTCCTATATCACTCACAGTGAGGGACTACTTTTTAGGATAATATTTTATTGTAGTTGTCACAATCTATCATACAGAATTACCAAAAAGTAAAGTAGTAAAGACTAATAACAGCAAATGTTTAAAATACTTCGCTGATATATTGAACTGTTTTTCCTCTTTTTTTTCTCTCGGATTTCCCTCAGACGTACTGAGCCAAGGACACTAGTACCGGCAATGTCTGGTACAAGTTTTACCCACAAGGCATTGGAGCTGGTCACCTTCGTCCAAATTTTATTTTAGCATCCAAAGTATTTATGTTATCCTGTGCACTTTGTTAATTCCCGCATACTACACTTGCAGTTGCACCTGTTGTTCACTGTTGCTGTAAACAGTAGTATCCCTTTGTTTACATAATTGCTGTATTGCCGGTTTCCCAAAGTCCAACAAGAATCCAACGTAGCCTTAATTATTAACGTGTGTCAACCAAGAAAGCACATATTTTGTATATTAGTTTGAGTGTATTAAGTCTGTATATCCAGTAATCACGCTTGAGTATTTGAAGTATTAATTTCACTTTCGATTCGTACTTTTATTATAAATATATTTAAACCTAGCAGTGAGTGTTAATTTAACTGTTGATTTAAAAGCTGGACATTATTCAACGACTACGTGTATCCAATTGCACCTATTTAAACTTAAATACATTTAGAAACCCGGATTCTGCGTGGCCTACGAATATACTGTACGGCATAGTAGACTGTTGTACTGTAAACACGCTGCCATGATAAAGTTCACAATTTTGCGGTTTAAATTGCTTAACAAATCCACAGCACATTTTATTGTAATCCAACATGGCGCAGGAATGTTTATTACTAACACCGATTACTACGCATTATAGAGAAAGTAGTATTGACATAAAACTGAAAACATCGTGTTACAAATCCCTTCAAAATAATTCAAATGTAAAGAATACTCAATAACATTAAAATAAAAATAAAACGTGTTTGTTTTCGATGTGATAACATGTGATATCATCACCGGAAAGGGAGACAATTTACATATTTTCACTCGCGCAAACGCTCGTGAAAATATTAATTGTATCCATTTTCGGTGATGATATCACGCGTTATCACACCGGAAACAAACAAATATCCTCTATATATCTACCAAACATATTAAAATGCAAATTTGACTTCTCGGAAAAGAATAGACAGTGGTGCAGCGCAATGACAATTTCCTTATAAATTCTATTTAAAATAAAAGAAAAAAACACACAATAAAACCGAACTAAATGCAGATTTGAACATCATAACCCGAGCATTCTACCATAAGGCTATCGTTTCAGACGAGAAATGCATGCCTATATACCGAATCAATAGTACAGCGTTTACGATCCATGCACCGAGTAGAAGGACGAAACTATACGAAACATTACGGAAACAAAGAGTGCCAGGTCAATGTTGTCGGACTTTTTATACACAGTTTATGTGTTATTAGTATATATGTATGTTGTTTGATACTCAGAATAGAAATTTATAGTGGATTTAAATTAAATAGCTGAATCTGTTTTGGTGGTTTTAGGGCCATCCACTTTACACTGATTTCAAGTGATATTCTGTATGGTCATATTATGCTTGAAATATCATATTAATATTTTGCTACACATTTCGTACTTTCTACATTGTAATATTTCCACTTCATTCTGCAATAGCTTATTAATATGCAAAAGGGACCTGTTCAAAGATTGGCAAATTGACATTTTTTTTTGTCATAGATCGCAAAAGGAAATATACATTATAGATAAAACAAGCGCACTAACACTAGTCATGACAAAGACATATATTGGAAATATAAAATCGTTTATGAAAAATTCTCAATTGAAATGGATAAAATTATAAAGCGTTTGTAACGCTTTTAACGCTTTCCATCGGTATTCTGAAGAAAACAAACGTTTATTAGTTACACAGCATTAAAAAATCACCCTACTGATCGAAAGTCAGAATGGCCGAGTGAATTTGTTATCACCAGGTCGTTGGTTCGAGTCCCGGCAAAGGCAAATCTTTTAATTATATATTTTTCTTCATATAATATGTGTTTCTGAATTGTCCAATTGCTTTAGTTCATTAAATGACTTTTTTTTTTCAAAAATACGAAAATCTGTGAACAAGTCCCTTTAATTGTAGTGCTTGAATACGAGATTTCAAGGTTGTGTGATAGGTCAGTGTTATTTCCGATATGTATTTAAATTGTTAAACACTGCCTTATACCGGTTTTGTTTGAAGATTGTGTTCTCGCGTGGGTGTAATATACCATATAAGTAGCTTGATCTTAAGCCTGGGAGAGATTTGTAAAAGACTATCGCTGCTTAACTTACCTCGCACAGAATACTCGCTTTTCATTGGATAGCCAGGTCACGTGCTGACTGTGTATTATTCCATATTATGTCAGTAGCAGTTAAACTCCAGTCAATAAATCATTCTTTGAAAAAGAAAAAGATTAATAAAATGTTGATATTAAAGAATGGTACACGGAAAGATCAATTCTACGCTCTCGCCTGATACAAAAATTACTGACCCTGTATCACACCGTACGGGGTCAGTAGGAAGCCGTATAACTAGTGGTGTTTATCTGCTTATGTATATATATATTTGTTCTTTCGTCTCTATACATTACTAAACAACACATTGCTATGCAATCATTATAGTGTAATGTTCCTTTGTTGTTCCCAGTAAATATAGCCGAAATACCCAACATGCAGATACTTTGAATATTTATGGTTCCTAACATTATCTGAGTGCGTTCCTTGGTTATTTCTCATAACTGGATTACCTACAAATTCTTCTTTAGATACAGTAAAAATAGACTTTAACGAGTCTAGACAGGAATAACACACAATCGGAACGCTGTCAATATACTTGTATATTATTTTTTAGTATTTATTAATTAATAAATAATTATCGGGGAAATAACAAGGATTAGGAGTTCTGATGTATAGGAACTAATCCCCGAGGGCGTTAGCCCGAGTTGTTTAATGGCCACGCATCAGAACGACAAATAATTGTTTATTGGCCAATAAACAACGATAATGCGAAAATTTAACATAGTTTGAATAATATTTTTGCAAATGTCATTGGAACTACGTTTTAATAAGCTCTGTTCAGAATCGGGACTACATTTTTTGCGTTGTTTATTGGGTAGTTTAACAACGATAATTTTGTGCTTTGTCTTTAAAACTAGAAATGTGTCCACAGACACGGATGGCCCCACCTTTGCAGCATGTTCTACATGACGTTGCTTCGTCTGTATGCATACAAATTATTTTGCAAAAGTAGAATTGCCCTTGTATATTGTACCTTCTGCTGATTTATTATTTACTTATGTGAAGTAAGTCGAGGTATAACACATTTCCAATCAATGGTTTTAGTCCTGACAAAAAATCAATAAAGTTTAGTCATTAACAACTTTGGGCAATTATGAGTTATGTTTCCTGTATGCTTTACTTACTCTTGCAATCTTAAAGCATTCTGAGAAGAATCAACAAATAGCCTTTTATCATTTTGAATAATGCTTTGCTAATGCTAATGGTCATCAATAAAGAGAAATAATTCACTAACTTCACAAGTCATGTTCTTGCATGCGACACACCATCTGGTGATGGAAATCATTTCTACCAATGTATCAGAAAATCCGTGCATGCATGACAATGTTATGCTCTGGACAATTATTTGACCTTTGACCTTGATTAGTGACCTTGACCTTTCAGCTACAGGCTTGATTCTTGCACGCCACATTCTGTCTCATAATGCTTATAACTTCTCCCAAGTAATTTGAACATTCTTCCATGCCGGACGAAATAATACTTCAGTCGAAGACAATGGCTTAAACTCCTATGCTCCAATGCTTGAAAAGCTATTGTCTGGACAATCTTAAAATTGATAAAAATACTTGTCTTTTGACCTTTAAGTGTGACCTTGACCTTGGGGTTAGGGACCTGGTTCTTCGCGCGACACACTATCTTACCATCATTAACATTTGTGCAACGTTATTTGAAATTCCTTCCATGCTGAACAAAATTATGGTCCGGACAGGGTCAATAGCTTAAATTCTTATATTGGACGTTTGACTTTTAAGTGCGACCTTGACCTTAATCCGTCTCACATGCTTAATACTTGTGCCAAGATATTTGAAATTACTTTCATGCCTGACAAAATTATGCTCCGGACAGGGTCTGTGGCGTAAATTCTTTTATTTGACCTTTAAGTGTGACCTTTACCTTAGACCTAGGGACTTTCTTATTGTTCGCAACATATCCTCTCACTATGTTTAACACTTGTGCAAAGTTAGTTGAAATTCCCTCCATGCTGAACAAAATTACGCTCCGGACAGGGTCCATTGCTCTAATTCTTATATGTGACCTTTGACCTTGCGCGCGACACACCGTGTGATTATGCTAAACATTTCTGCTAAATTATTTGAAAATCCTCCAATGCTGGACAAATTTATGCTCCGGACAGTGTCTGTGGCGTAAATTCTTATATTTGATCTTAAAGTGTGACCTTGACCTTAGACCTAGGGACTTTCTCATTGTGCGCAACACATCCTTTCACTATCCTTAACATTTGTGCCAAGTTAGTTGAAATTCCCTCCATGCTGAACAAAATTACGCTACGGACAAGGTCTATTGCTTTAATTCTTATATTTTACTTTTGACTTTTAAGTGCGACCTCGACCTTTAAAATAGGGCCCTGGTTCTTGAGCGCGACACACCGTGTGATTATGCTGAACATTGCTGCTAAGTTATTTGAAAATCCTCCAATGCTGGACAAAATTATGCTCCGGACAGTGTCTATGGCGGATCTACGGCTTAAATTTATATATTTGACCTTTGACCTTTAAATGTGACCTTGTCATTAGACCTAGGGACTTTGTTCTTGCTCGCGACACACCGACTCACCATACTTAGCATTTGTGGTAAGTTATTTGAAATTCCTTCTATGCTGGACAACATTATGATCCGGACACGGTCTATGGCTTAAATCCTTATAGTTGATCTTTGACCTTTAAGTATGACCTTAACCTTGGACCTAGGGCCTTGGTTCTTGCGCGCGGCACTCCGTCTCATTATGCTTAACATTTCTGCAAAGTTATTTGAAAATCCGTAAAAGTTATTGTACGGACAACAATCCGAACTTACGTACACACGTACATACGTACATACGTATGTACCCATTGACAGGGTAAACTCTATATGCCCCCCATCATTGATGATTGGGGCATAACAATTAGCGAGTATCATGTTAGAATAAGTAATTACATACTGATGTAAATACATATTTAAATTTCTATAACTTTTATCACTTGTCATGATTAAATGATCTGGGACAAACGTAGAGAAAACAGGCACACTCATTGCAAAATTTTATCTCCATATAACTAGGTTACTTTTCGCGCTGATTAATAAATTACTCAAACTTTGAATTATTAGATAATAATAATATGGCTGTCACTAGAACACGTAAGTATTGACGTTTTTATTTTCTTATTCCTGCATTATACAAATGTTCGAGCATGCACACTCACACACATTTCATGCACACTTGCACACATTTCATGCACACTGACACACATTTCATGCACACTCACACACATTTCATGCACACTGACACACATTTCATGCACACTCACACATATTCCATGCACACTCACACACATTTCATTCACACTCACACACATTTCATGCACACTCACACACACTTCATGCACACTCACACACATTTCATGCACAGTCACACATATTCCATGCACACTCACACACATTTCATTCACACTCACACACATTTCATGCACACTCACACATATTCCATGCACACCCACACACATTTCATGCACACTCACACACATTTCATGCACACTCACACACATTTCATGCACACTCACACATATTTCATGCACACTCACACACATTTCATGCACACTCCCACATATTTCATGCACACTCCCACATATTGTATGCACACTCACACACATTTCATACACACTCACACACATTTCATGAACACTCACGCATATTGCATGCACACTCACACACATTTCATTTGGCTAAGGCCAAATAAAAAAAGCTCTTTTGCTGGTCTCCGGCCTAAAAAAGTAAGGGTAGGTAGGTAGGAAGTTTTTTTTTGTTTTAATTTATTTTTTTATGATGGGGTGATGTGTGTTCCATATAGGTGTCTATTCAGCTGTGAAAGAAAATACAAATGGGAAATGTGTTGACAGACTGCAAAACCTTTACCTTTAACTGATCGACCAACATGCCGACATAACTGCCTGGTAAAAGTTGAAAAAAAAACTACCGGTACACATCCATGTAAAAAATTCAAACGCAATGCCAAACGTTTATGAAAACGATACCCCTGAAATAAAGATAAAAGTAATTAGTGCGACTAAAGTACCTTCGATGACAACAAATTCCCTTAAAATCATGTTTAGAAAAATAAGCAAACACAATAGTTATAGAAGAAAGGAAAAAAAATTGTGTTGACCCAAAATATGTAGAGTACGTTGCAAAAGTAAACAGTAGTCAGGGAGACCAGAAACAGGATTTTTTTAGCCTCAAGGGAACGTCGCTCATTGTCTACCAAGTATCAATAATCAACCAGAACTTCCAGTGAATTAATACAAATTCACTAGGGTCTACATTAACATCGCTCTAAATCCTTACTAAGTATAATTATTGTTTGAAAACACAAATAACCGTTGCTCAAGAACTACTAAAAATACTGAACGAATATCTACGAATATTTTTTTCATTTTAACAACAACAACTCCAACATCAACAACGACTACATCAACAGTAACAACAAATAACAAAATGAATGTGATTTAATATATATATTGAAATGGCTGCTTTAAAAACTATAAAAAAGTAATTCTGAGAAAGGCAGACATTTTTCTAACTTGCGAAATCATATTACAAAAAATATAAACTATCCATTTACTAAATAAATAAGAGTAAGGCAACTATTTACAATAATTGAAAGACGATTGCAACAATAGAACAATACTTACCTTATAAAAAAACCCATAATATTGTATTCATTAAAACAACTTCTCAGAGCAAATCAATGAAATTCCACTGCACAGGCGGGAAGGAGTATTTACACAAAGACGCACTGACAATATGATTGAAAAA